>JAKSZT010052260.1:842300-1106480 GCA_026826555.1 Tolypeutes matacus | reverse complement strand
CCTCTCCAAATATATTTTGTGGTTAGTTTTTCCAGTTCCTTAAAAAATATAGTGTTGACTTTTATTGGGATTGCATTAAATCTGTAGATTAGTTTGGGTAGGATAGACATCTTGATGATGTTTAATCTTCCCATCCATGAACAGGGAATATTTTTCCATTTATTTAAGTCTTCTTTGATTTCCTTTAACAGTGTTGTGTAGTTTTCTGTATATAAGTCCTTTACATCTTTAGTTAAATTTATTCCTAGGTATTTGATTCTTTTGTTTACTATTGTAAATGGTATTTTTTTCCTGATTTCCTCCTCAGTTTGCTGGTTATTGGTGTATAGAAATGCTACTGATTTTTGAGCATTGATCTTATAGTCTGCAACATTACTGAACTCCTTTATAAGTTCTAGAAGCCTTGTTGTCGATTTCTCAGGGCTTTCTATGTATAGGATCATGTCATCTGCAAATAATGAAATTTTTACTTCTTCTTTTCCAATCTGGATGCCTTTTATGTCCTTTTCTTGTCTCAGTACTCGTGCAAGTACTTCTAAGACAATGTTAAATAGGAGTGGTGATAGTGGGCATCCTTGTCTTGTTCCCGATCTCAGAGGGAAGGCTTTTAGGATTTCATCGTTGAAAATGATGTTAGCTTTGGGTTTTTCATATATACCCTTTATCATTTTCAGAAAGTTTCCATCTATTCCTATCTTTTGTAGTGTTTTTATGAGGAAAGAGTGCTGTATTTTGTCGAATGCTTTTTCTGCATCTATAGAGATGATCATGTGATTCTTTTTCTTTCAGTTTGTTTATGTGGTGTATTACATTGATTGATTTTCTTATATTGAACCATCCTTGCATACCTGGGATGAAACCCACTTGGTCATGGTGTATAATCCTTTTGATATGTTGTTGAATGCGATTAGCAAGTATTTTGTTAAGGATTTTAGCATCTAGGTTCATTAGAGAAATTGGTCTGTAATTTTCCTTTCTTGTGGTATCTTTATTTGGTTTTGGTATTAGGGTAATGTTGGCATCATAGAATGAGTTAGGTAGTATTCCTTCTACTTCTATTTTTTGGAAGAGCTTAAGTAGAATTGGTGTTAGCTCTTTCCGGAATGTTTGGTAGAATTCAGCTGTGAAGCCATCTGGTCCTGGACTCTTCTTAGTTGGGAGGTTTTTAATGACTGAGTCTATCTCTTTACTTGTAATTGGGCTGTTGAGTTCATCTATTTCTTCTTTCATCAATGTCGACTGTTTTTGGGTTTCTAGAAACTTGTCCATTTCCTCTAAATTGTCATTCTTGTTGGCATATAATTTTTCAAAGTATCCTCTTATGATACTCTTTATTTCTGTGGGGTCAGTAGTGATATCACCTTGCTCATTCCTTATTTTATGTATTTGCATCTGTTCTCTCTTTTTCTTTGTTAGTCTGGCTAAGGGTTTGTCAATTTTATTGATATTCTCGAAGAACCAGGTTTTGGTTTTGTTTATTGTTTCCAGTGCTTTCTTATTCTCCATTTCATTTAGTTCTGCTCTAATCTTTGTTATTTCCTGTTTTCTACTTCCTTTAGGTTTAGTTTGTTGTTGTTTTTCCAATTCCTCCAAGTGTGCAGTTAGGTCTTCAATTTTAGCTCTTTCTTCTTTTTTAATATATGAATTTATGGCTATGAACTTCCCTCTCAGGACTGCTTTCGCTGCATCCCATAGGTTTTGATATGTTGTGTTGTCGTTTTCATTAGTTTCAAGGTAGTTACTGATTTCTTTTGAGATTCCCTCTTTGACCCACTGTTTGTCTAAGAGTGTGTTGTTTAACTTCCATATCCTTGTGCCTAACCTGTTTCTCTGGCCCTTATTGATTTCCAACTTCATTCCGTTGTGGTCAGAGAAATTACTTTGTATAATCTCAATCTTTCTGAATTCATTGAGTGTTGTTTTGGGGCCTAGCATGTGGTCTATTTTGGAGTATGTTCCATGTGCACTGGAGAAGAATGTAAATCCCGCTGTATTTGGGTGTAGTGTTCTGTATATGTCTATTAAGTCCAAATCTTCTAATGTATTGTTGAGTGCCTTCGTTTCTTTATTGATTCTCTGCCTAGATGTTCTGTCTAATGATGATAGTGGTGTGTTGAAGTCCCCTGCTATAATTGTAGAGGAATTTATTTCTCCTCTTAGTTTTTCCAGAGTTTGCCGCACGTATTTTGAGGCACCTCGATTAGGTGCGTAAATGTTGATGATTGTTCTCTCTTCTTGTGAGATTACTCCTTTTACTAATATGAAGTGCTGGTTTCTTCTTGACATACTCTCTTAATTGCTGTTTATCTGTGAATATTTTGAACTCTCCATCACTTTTGAACGCCAATTTTGCTGGATAGAGAATTCGTGGCTGGAAGTTTTTTTCTTTTAGTGTTTTGACTATGTCATACCACTGTCTTCTTGCCTCCATGGTTTCAGCTGAGAAATCAGCACTTAATCTTATTGTGCTTCCCTTGTATGTGATGGTTCTCTTTTCTCTTGCTGCCTTGAGTATTTTCTCTTTGTCTTGAGCATTGGACAGTTTGACAAGTATATGTCTTGGAGTTGGCCTGTTGGGATTTATACTATTTGGGGTGCGCTGTGCTTCCTGGATCTGCACATCCATCTCTCTCAATAGAGTTGGGAAGTTTTCAGCCATAACTTCCTTCAACACTCCTTCTGTTCCCTTTCCCTTCTCTTCTCCTTCTGGGATGCCCATAATGCGTATGTTTGTGCGTCTTGCATTATCGGTTAATTCCCTGAGACCATACTGGATTTTTTCTATCTTTTTGTCTATCTTTTCTACAATCTCTTTGATTTCAACTGTGTTGTCTTCCATATCACTAATTCTTTCCTCTGCCTGTTCAATTCTGCTGCCATGTGAGTCCAGCGTATTTTTCATTTCTTGACTTGTGTCTTTGTTCGCCATCATATCCATTACCTTTTTAGGTGTGTTAGCTATTTCTTCAGAATGTTCTCCCAGTGTCTTCTTTATATCCTTAATCTCTTCCTTCAGTTCTTTAAGTTGGTCCGTGATATTTGTTTGGATAGCTTTGATTAGTTGTTCGATGTACTGCATTGCTTCCTGGTTTTTATTTTGTGCACTGGACTGGTTCATGTTTTCCAGTTTTTCAGAGTCATTTGTATTTTTCTGTTGCCCTCTGGTCATCATATTATCTTGATGGGTTTGTTCAGTTGATTAGCTTTTCTCTATGTTCTAGAATTTTATTTAGCTGTTGGTTCTGCGTGTGAGTTAAGTTTTCTCTTTGGCAGTTTTTCTTCTTATTTTATTTCCTTACTTCTTTCTATGTTCCCTTGAAGGCAAAAGGTTAGGGCCAGAGGAATCAAAAGATGTAAGGAAGGCAGAAGGATAATAGAAATATTGATAAAAGTTAGAAGAGGGGCAAAATGAGACTTAATGAGATGAATATTTAACTTGTGTAGGCAGTGTAGAGTACTAGGAAAAAATATGGAGTTCCTATAATAGACTGGGAAAACAAATGGAGGAATATATATATATAGTGATTTAGAAGGCTAGAATTATGAGGAGGTAGAGAAATAGTAGAGAAAGTTCTGAAAGGAAAAAGTTAATACTAATAAAAAAAAAAAAAAAGAAAAAAGAAGAAGAAAACAAAATAGATGGGATAGAAATTGACACCCTTAAGTTGTGAGCCTATGAAAAAATGTTGTCTCTAAGAGCCACAATAGAAAACAGAAGGCAGAAACATGCAGGAAGGATAAGCGATAGTTTGTAATACAGAATCAATATATACAGCGAGTGGGAAATTACTGAATAAGAAGCCCAGCAAATAAGCGACCAGCTGGCAGCACCTATTTAAAAATAAAAAAAAAATAGAAAGAAAAAGGAAGGGGGGAGGAAAATGGGAATAATAGCAATAGACCAGAAAGTAACAGAGAGAAACCAAAGATCCACACAGGCAAGCAGTCAAACAGAGCTAAGGGGGGTCAATGATTCCCTTAGGGTCCACGTGGATCCTTCCTGCCTACTTGTGTTTATCAATGAATTTCCCCACGGGGTTCTATATGCAGGTCCTGAAGCAGCTTTTAGGTATTAAACTAAATTAAAAAGAATTTATTTTTCATTTGTTGAGGTGACCTCACTTTTTTTTTTTTTAGCCAAATGCAGGACCCAAAATAATTCCTCTTCTAGACCAACCCCCTTACGGAAGGGACCCTAGCTGGGCCCGTGGAAATTAATCAAGCACGTCCCACTTTCCGGACTCCCCAGGTTAGCTGAAACTCTGATGTTAGTCAGTGAGGAGTGCTAAAGAGGGCGGATTCCGCCCCTTCTGGCATCGAGCTCCAGCGTCACCAGGCTGCTCAGTAAATCAGTTTGAGTGCAGATTCGCGTCTGCTCTCAGCCTGGTGCTGCTTCAGTTCGGCTTATCTGCTCCCCAAAGCTATGGGGCGGTGCAGGCAGCCAGATCGATGTCTAAAAATATAAAATATCCTTCCCTGTCTTTCAACCGAACCCTCCCTTCTTTGGGAAGTGTCCCTTCCTCCTGGCTCCGCAGCGGCCCGGGTCTTATGGCGGCCTGGATGGCTAGGGAAATCAGCTGCGTTCCCCGACCAAAATCCCCCCTCCGGTTCACCGGGTGCTGACTAGCTCGTTTGCTCTGTTCACACAAGGTCCAAGGGGCGCCAGGCTGCCAGCTACCCAGAAAATAAAACTTTTTCGCCCCGCCCGCGGCTCTAAGTGGCCGTTTTATTTTTTATCTCCGTAACCGCGGGGCTCAGCCGCCTGTGCCAACCTCCACCGGCAGCCTCAAAACTCACGAATCTCCACCGTTCGTTTCACGCCGCCGATCCGCGTAGATAGATGTCCCAAGCTTCTCACTCCACGCTTGCACAGCACAGACCCCCGGGCAGGACCCCGTCCCCAATCCGCCTTGCTCTGGGAGCTTGCAGTATGCGCCCTCCTACACCAACGCCATCTTGCCGGCTCCTGCCCATTGGCTTTTAAGATAATCTTCGTGTTATTTTTTTAATGGCTTCTCTAGGGATTGCAATATACGTCCTTCAGTTTTCACATTCTTCTTAGAGTTAATATTATACTATTTCAAATAAAAGGCCTTCTATATGTGATAAAATTTTTATGTATATAACATTTTCAAAATTCATGAACCCCACAAGACCATGTTAAAAGTTTTGCTTTAAATGGTCCTAAGCATTGTCAAAAATTTAGGAGAAAAAACCATCCTTTATATTTATCTAATACGTACCACTTCTAGTGCTCTTCATTCTTTCCTGTACATCCATGTTTCCCTCTGATGTTATTTACATTTAGCTTGAGGAATATCTTTTAACATTTTCACTCAGCAGATTTTCTCAGAAAAAGTTGCCGTAATTTTTTTTTACCTGAAATTGCCTTTATTTTGCATTCATTATTGAAACGTATATATACTGCCTATAGAATTCAGGATTGACAGTTTGGTTTTTTGTTTTGGTAAATTAAAGATATTATTTCATTGTTTCTCTTCTCCATATTTTCTAATGAAGAGTCAGAAATAATTTGAATTGTTACTCTTTTTTTGGTAATGTGTAGTTTTTCTTGGATGCTTTCAAGATTTTTTCTTATCTTTGATTTGCAGATGTTTGGTTATCATGTGACTAGACCTTTTTTACTTGTTTGTACTGTTCAGTGTTTACACTGCTGTAGCAGTTTGATATTATTTATGAATTTAAAAAATAGCTATTGGATTATGTTTGTATAATGGTCTGTTCCTGTGGGCATATCAGATTGTATTAGATTCAGAAGTTTCACTTCTACTTGATCAAATTATGATCAAGGCTTTGATTTGACCATGTCAGTAGGATGTTGAGTCCCCACCCCCTTGAGAAAACAACATGGAAGAGGAGAGAGTTGGAGCCCTGGGAAGTGAAAACACAGAACACAGAGGAATAGAGACGGCTCCATAGACACGGCAGAGGCCCCGAGAAGAGAGAGAGCCTGATAGTCTACAGATGACCTTGTAAATAGAACAGAGCAGCTGAGGCCCAAAGAAATGAAACCCAGCGAGAGACAAGCCTTAAACCAGCCTAGAGCTGAGACCAGAAGAAGCTGGGACCAAAGAGCATGAAGAGGAAGGCTGAACCCTTGCAGAGACCAGCAGCCATCTTGCTCCAACTATTGGCAACAGACTTTGTTTGTTGAATTTTCAAAATTCATGAGGGAAGTAATTTACTCTTTATGGCCTTGTGATTGTAAGCTTCTACCCCAAATAAATACCCTTTATAAAAACCAACCAATTTCTGATACTTTGCATCAGTACCCTTTTGGCTGACTAATACAACTGCTTATAGATTGCTGAGATTCTTGAATCTATACATTTCTGTCTTTTCTAAATTTGGGGAAATTTCAGTCTTTATATCTTCTAATCTTTTTGCCCTAGACTCCTTTGGGTGTATAAGATGTGCTGCAGGTCTCTGAGTTATTTTTTTCTTTTAATTTTGTTCTCTGTTTTCTTTAGGGTAGATAACTTTTTTGGTCTTATCTTCTTTTTTTGTCGTATATGACTCATTCCTCTATCATATCTGTTCTGCTGCTCTGCACATTCAGTGACTTTTTAATTTCAGATATTGTAAGTTTCCCTTTGAGAATTTTTACTTGTTTCTTTTTAATATCGTTTATTTCTCCCGTGAGACTTCCTATCTTATCATTCATTGCAAGCTTATTTTCCATTACTCCAATAAACATTAGCTATATTAAAGTTTAAATTTTATCATTTACTGTATGGATAATCGAGTTTGGTCTCAGTTGATTTCTTTTTGTCTTGGGATTGGATCATTGTATTCTAGTTCTTTGTATGTTGAGTAATTTAGAATTGTGTGCTGAATATTGTGAGCTTTATGTTGTGGGGCCTCTGGATTCTGTTACGACCTTCCAAAGAGAATTGAAGTTTTCATTTTAGCAGGCAATGAACTCAGTTGGACCCATACTGGAAAACATTTCTCTTTGACAGCCACTCAAATATTAATTCAGCTCTTTATCTTTACTGAGTCTGGTTGTGTCTGCTCTGCATGCTTGGGGTAGGAATTAGCTAAGGATTTGGCAGAGTTTATATGCAGAATTTGGGTTTTCCACATTCTGGTCCTCTACTTTCCTACATTCTTGTCTGTCTTTATAGCAGCTTTTGTTGCCCAAAACTTGTCATGCACTGCTTTAAGACAGATAAAAACACTGTTGGTTTTCTCTTATTCTAATGCTTGGCACTGACATCATCATTCCTTCATGTTAAAATGAATGGAAATGATAAATTCACTTTACACCATTTCCTCGTTCCAAGTTTCAACTTCCCTCCAGTATGGTCATGTTTTTCTTTACTTTCTAGTCCCTTCAGTTATTTCTCCAGGGTTTATAGACACTATATACAAGAATCATGTAGGAGTTTATTTAGGCGTACCAGAAACAGGAATTTGATATTAACATAACCACT
The DNA here is from genome assembly GCA_026826555.1 of Tolypeutes matacus. Classification (NCBI taxonomy): domain Eukaryota; kingdom Metazoa; phylum Chordata; class Mammalia; order Cingulata; family Chlamyphoridae; genus Tolypeutes; species Tolypeutes matacus. The sequence continues at coordinate 1,099,023 of JAKSZT010052260.1, read as the reverse complement.
CCAGTTTTCTTATGATTTTGTTTGCTTTGCATATATTTTCCTATTTAATATTTCTTGTGGACAGGTTTAGATGAGAATTGCTTTTTTTTTTTTTAAACCCCATTTGTCTCTTTCTGCCTTTCATTTGGATTACTTATACCAGGGTTTCTCAATCAAGTCACTAGTTACATTTTACGCTATACAGTTATTTTGTATGTTTGTGTGTGGGTGTTTGTGTGTAGATTCTAGTAACCTCCTCCCCGGTTAAGGTAACCAGAAATGTCTGTAGAAATTTCCCTGGGGAGCAAAATTGTTTCTACCTCCTCTTCACTGAGAACCACTAATTTAAACTATGTACATTTAATGTAATCATTGATATGAGTAATTAATATCTATCTGTGGTTGCTTGTAAGTTGCAACAGAAACCATTTGGCGTTAACATCTTAAGTATTTACTGTGTGGCCTTTTTCAGAAAAATCTTGCTGACATCTGCTCTAGGTTTAAAACATGCATTTTTCAGTTATCATAATCAAGCTTCAAATACCACTTCCCATATAACATAATTTTCCCTCTCCAAAACTTTTTCCTGTTTTTGTCATGTATATTATTTCTACCTACGTTATAAACCCAAGTACATTGTCACTTTTTTCTCCCCACCTCTTTTCCTTTAATGCCTTCAATTACCAATCACGTGAATACTAGACCAGCTAATATTTTTTTCTCAGGCCACAAAGGCTTTGTACATTTTTCAGCATTATTTCTCTTTGTGCTTTAGTTTAAATAGTTTCCATTCTTCTGTCTTTAAGCTCTGGTTGAGGTGACTATATATATGAGCCTAGGAAACTGAGTCAGTGATTGTCAGCAAGCCACCACCAGAATGTTGTAGACTTAAGAGCAAGCACAACTCTGCCAACACCTTGAGTTTTGGACTTCTAGCCTCCAAAAATGTGAGACAACTTTTTTGTTGTTGTTTAAGCCTCATACTGCTCCTGTGTCCAAATTTCCTCTGCTTATAAGGACTCTAGTTATACTGGATTGAAGCCCATCCTGATGTAGTTTGGATTTATCTTAATGGGATCTTTACAAATGAGTTCACATCCACAGGACCAGTGTAAATTTGTAACAGTTACTTGTTTATTGTTATGGAACACATCAGCAGAATATAAACAAGGATCTTGTCTATCTTACTCTTCATTGTAATCCCATTCCCCAGAACAAGGACTTGCATATATTAGGTATAAATACTTATTTGGTAAATGGATAAATGGTATTGAATATTGGCTTGAAGGGCCATGGCCATTCTCTGTGTTGCTCTGCATTGTTTTCCTGGCTCAATATCCAGCATCAGTTGGGTCTACGCTCAAATATCTTTCCTGATCTTTCTGTATATAGGAGGAAAGGTCTAATTATGGATAATGTATGAGTACACTGAGGGATCTTGCCAACAAAATTAAAGCTTTAACATTTTTTAGAGAAACTCTATCTGGTTCACAGACAGTTTTCCTAATCCTATGTTTTATGAATTAATAAATTAGAGCTCACATTTACTATTAAACATTCGATATAAAGTATGTTAGTACAATAAAAATCAATTTCAAATACTCATGTGTATTTGTATATGTAAATGATGGAAATAAAAATGGAAATAATTTCAATTATGGATTTTTCATCTACCATCCATCTTCTAATAAATCTTTGACAATAGCATTACTTACCTGAATGCTAATATTCATTACTTGTCATGAGTGAAAACTCTATTTACATTTTTCTTAGACTGTACAACTTCCAAGGTTTATATACAACTCTACTTCAACTCTGCCATTATAGGATTTCAGATTTATATTTTGTAAAAGGCCAATAAATGAGCTTCTTCCTACTTTAATTTTCTCACATTGTTCTCCAACATTTAGCTCTAATGTCATGCAGCATTTTAGGAAAAAGAAATAATCATTCATCCTATAAAATCCTGGTTTCTTTTTCTTTATATTACAAAACATAGAAAACAGGAAAATTATAGCCAAGAAGAAAGAATATGACTCTTTTTCATGAAGGATACTTTTTCGCCAGTTAATTTTATTGCCTACCCTTTGAAAACATTTGGCCTTTTAAAGCCAAGTATCTAGAGCTGAATTAACAAATATAGTTAGCACTAACCACAGGTGGTTATTGAGCACTTGGATTGTGGATAGTCCAAACTGAGATATAAAATAAGTATAAAATAAACTTAGTATAAAAAAGACTGTAAAATATCTCAATAATTTTCTTGCAATTATTATGGATTTTGAGATATTTTGGATATATTGGAATAAAATAAAAGAAGATTAATTCTACCTGGTTCATTATACTTTTATAATGTGGCTAGTAAAACATTTAATATTAAATGTGTTACTTACATTGTATTTCTATAGGAAAGCACTGTTCTAGAGGATATCCTAATTAATACAAATACTTTAGTGGGATACAAATATTGCAAATATGTTCACTTTTTAAATTAACTTCTGCTAAAATTATTTTATAAGGGCCATAAATATTTAAAATTTGAATGTAAAAAAAAGATGTGGAGCTTTCAAACACATATGTATGAAGATCTTACTTATCTACTTTAGAAAACAAGGCTATGTAAGCTTTCCTCAGTCCTGGGTGGTGGGGTATGCGCTCTAAATCCCCCAATATAACAATTTTCCATCCAGAGTTATTTGATAACACCTTATTAGTGAGATCTGACTTTGTTATATAAGCAATGTGACACTGGAAAAAACTAGTGCCCTGATTTTGGGTTCCTTGATGAGCAGCTATTAGTTGCAGTATTATTAAACTTATAGACTTTTAAATATTTCCTAAGAGTTGGTGGCTGAAATTTACCTGAGAACTGTATCTTTATCTTTGTAAGACCCTCTGTTGATATTTAGTTAAGCACAAAGTAGCTAGCATATTAAGATTTTAGGGAGTTAATCTTTTTTAGTGTAAAAAGATACAGGTTATCTAGGTGGACCTAGTGTGAACCTAGTTAGGTACTGGCAGATTACTTTTTAATTTTGAGAAATGGAATCTTCTTAATTAATATGATAATACAATCTTTTAATTATTGCTTTTCATTGATGTGAGAGCGGGCTTCTTTTTCAAGCAGAAGCTCATAAGTTATCCAGGAACAGAGAAATAAATGCCAACTGCCATCGCCCTTGAAGAGAAAGAAATGTACAGGGCTTGGCAGAATGTAACCTTAAGTAGACCAGGAATGTAACACAAATGTTTTCAGTTAAGTTTGAAAGTCCTAACTTTTTAGGAAAAATATTGCTATTGGACAGTATTGGTATTGGAGAGTTTTTCCTTTCATGATTGCAAAAAAATAACGCATGCCTATTGGTTGTCCTTGAGGTACAAAAGCTGCGATCAAAAGGATGTTTTAAAATAATTTTTTCATTATTCTCTGGTGAAACGAGTAGCCTGAGACATAATGAGGGCATAAATTTAATTAATTGATTTTTTGTGATTGTGCAAGGTCTACATCCAGACTCTCTATATTTTCATACAGTGTTTTTCCTACTATGCCAATGTATCTTTATTAAGCATGTACATATATCTTAATACATTCCTCACTCTTTTCAGTTCAGAACATATTCCTGGAACTCAGTGATTTGTATTTCTCTTAAGCATTTAATTAGAGAAGTTGTAGGATTACAGAAAAATCATGTATAAAATATAGAGTTCCCATATACCACTCTATTATTAACACCTTGCTTTAGTGCGGGACATTTGTTAAAATTAATGAAAGAGCATTTTTATAATTGTACAATTAACTGTAGTCTTATTTAAATTAGGGTTAACTGTTTGTGTTTTAGAGTCCTATGTTAAAAAGATTTTTTTTTTAATATAGCTATGCCTATTCTCAGCTCCTCAAAGCAACAAAAATGTTCTATTCATTTTTGTGTCCTTAAGAGCTAACAGTTTGTAGGATACAGTGAGAACTCAGAAATTGTCCAGTTAACTACAAAAAATAATGTTCAACTGGATTATTTTAAAATTTAGTATTAGTACCAGATCATATAATACATATAGCCTATTGACTCATAAGTAGAGGCATGTTCGCATATTGTACGTTATGGTGCCCTGTATCCAAAGGATAAATGGCCAAAATACAGAACTTAAGTCTTTTAAATCTAATAAAAGTAATTGTTTTATGTATAACACATGAGCACACAGGGAAAATCCTACACTCTGTGTATTACACATGAAAGAAATTCACTTTTAATGATGGAGAAAGAGTGAGAGATAGATTGGGAAAAAGAGGAGAGACAGAGAAGCTGAGAGACAGAGAGAGGAAATATGGTAGAAGTCTGAAAAACAAAGATCTAATTACAGAACAATGGAAAATTTTTTTATTTAGGGATGAAATTCAAATCTTATGGCTCTTTTCTAATATATTCCCTTCTCTGTATATAAGAATACCTTGCACACAACACAACTACAAAATACACAGGTTTTTTTTTTCCAGAAATGTAAAATTCATGAAAAATACAGTTGTATTTTAGGGAACATAAAATATTCACTTTAGAATCTACCCTAAGGAATCTCGGTGTTTTGGAGAAGCAGAATCAAAGAGATTCCTGAAGGCAAAATGAAAGACAAAGAAACAGACAAGCAAAAAACCCTGAAGAACTGGAAGAGAGGACATAATGTCTAGTTTTCACACTTTGAGATTACAGCTCAGAGCTATACATTTCAGGCTACTTGTCATACCAACTCACAAGTCATCCTACTTTAGGAATGCAGAGACCCAGTTACAGTTGCCCTTATCACCACCCTTTCTTCAGTAGTCTCTGGATTCCTTGCTTGATTTCCTGGGTTCGCACCCCATAAACGATGGGGTTGAGGGCTGCGGGGATGACATGGTGGAGGACACTGAGCAGGACTGGCACACCAGGGGAGACCTTCTTCTTAGCCACGTGAGTGAGGACAAATTCCAGGAGGATGGTGCTGAAGAAGAGGATGAGGATCAAGTGGGAGCCACATGCAAGACAAAGAACCCAAAACAAACATGAGTTACTAAACCCCGGTGGCATCTGGGAAGTGCTCCCATCCCCTACCTGCAATACATTAAGCCTTGATAAAACCCCTGGCTCGCTGCAGCCAGTGGGGAGGGGAACAGACATCTTCTACCCTATCTGCTGTTACAAGAGAAGGGGGAAGGTGAGTCAGAGTGCTTCTGTTCAGTGGATTTGACCAGCAGAATCTGCTTTGAATCTCAGATCTGGCCAGACCAGAAACATGGGAAGTGGAGATTGAAAGAAACACCTCCATGGAAAGGTTCGCTGGTGCGTGCCATCTACTGGCTGGCCAGGAAATTGCAAAGAGAAAAACTGTTTTTAGGTCTCTCTTTACCCCACCCCCGGGAGAAACTCTGCACCTCTTAGTGAGTCCCTGGCCTGATTTTGATAACTTAAACTGGGAAATTTTAAAGATTTAGACTAAGTTGAACCAAAAATCAATAAAGAGCTGTGGAAAAAAAAAAACAAAAAAAACAAACACTAGGCAAGAGAGAGATATTGACCATCAGAGTAAATTCACCAACAAATTCAGGTGCCTAGACATCAGCAGAAAATTACAAGACATACTAGGAAACAGGAACTGATGCCCAGCCAAAGGAACAAACTGAATATCCAGATGAGATACAGGATTTAAAGCAACTAGCCAATGATAATCACACAAAACTACAAAAATACTTCAAATGTTGAAGGAAAATATGACTGAAGAGATAAAGCATATTAAGAAGATAGTGGGTGAATATAAAGAACAATTTGAAATCCTGCAAGGAAAACTAACAGTGCTTATGGGAATAAAAGTCATGATGGATGAGATTAAAAATACATTAGAGGCATATAACAGCAGATTTGAATTGCTCAAAGAAAGAGTTAGTGATTTCAAGGACAGAACATCTGAAGTGGATAAGACAGAAGAACAGAAAAAGAAGAGAATGGAAATAATGCAATAAGGTCTTAGGGAATTTAATGACACATGAAATGAACAAACCTATGCATTATTGGTGTCCGAAAGGAGAAGAGAATGGAAAAGAATGGAGAAGAGAATGGAAAAGCAGAATAAATATTTGAGGAAATAATCACTGAAAACTTCCCAACCCTTATGAAAGCCATAAATATCGCTCTCCAGGAAGGACAACGCACTGCAAACAGAATAAACCCTAATAGACCTACTCTGAGATACTGTCTATTCAGAATGACAAATATCAGAAAAAAGAGAAGATTCTGAAAGCAGCAGGAGAAGAGCAAAGCATCACATACAAGGGAAACTCAATGAGATCAGGTGCCGACCTCTCATCAGAAACCGTGGAGGTGAGAAGAAAGTTAAATGATGTATTTAAGAGAAAATCTGCCAGCCAAGAATTTTGTATCCAGCATAACTGCCCTTCAGATGTGAGAGTGAGTTCAGTATTTTCAAAACAAAAACTGAGAGAATATGTTATCAAAAGACCAGAATTATAAGAGATACTAAAGGGGGTGCTGCAGCCTGAAAGGAATAAACAAGGGTGAGAAACTTGGAGAAGAGTATAGAAATGAAGATTATTATGGAGGGTAAATTAAAGGGTAAAAATACAGATAATAGTTAGATATGACAACAGAAAGACAAAGGACATGGATGAAGTAAGTAATGCATTTATAGAAATAACATTGAATGTTAATGGATTGAACTCCCCAATCAAAGGACATAGACTGATAGAATGGACAAAAAATATGAGCCATCTATATGCTATCTATAATAGGATTACCTCAGACATAAGGACACAACCAGGTTGAAAGTGAAAAGTTGGAGGAAGTTATTCCAGGCAAATGGCAACCAAAAAAGAGCTGGGCTATTGATACTAATATTGGGCAAAATAGATTTTAAATTAAAAAATGTTTTAAGAGATGAAGAATGTCATTATATGTTAATAAAGGGGGCAATTCACCAAGAAGAAATAATTAAACTAAATATTTATGCACGTAACCTGGGAACAATGAGATACATGAGGCACACATTGGCAAATCTGAATGGAGAAATAGACTTCTGTACCATAATAGTTGGAGATTTCAATACATCACTCTCAATATTGGATAGAACATTTGGACAGAGGATAAATAAACAGCTTGAATAATATGATAAATGAATTAGACCTAACATACATTTATAGAGCATTATACGCCAAAATAGCAGGATATACATTCCTTTCAAGCACTCATAGATCCTTCTCAGGGATAGACCATAGTTTGCATCACAAGACAGGACTCAAATTTGAAAACAATGAAAGTATACAGAGCACTTTCTCTGATCATAATGAATTGAAGGTGGAAATCAATAATGGGTGGATAAAGGGAAAATTCATAAATGGAGATTAAAACAACACACTCTTAATCAGTGGGTCAAAGAAGTTGCAGGAGAATTCAGTAAATATCTTGAGATGAATGAAAAAGAGAACACAACATATCAAAACCTATGGGACACTGCAAAGGCAGTGGTAAGAGGGAAATTTATAACTCTCAATGCTTACTTTAAAAAAGAAGAAAGAAGAGAAAATTGAAACTCTTAACTGCACACCTGGAGGAGCTCGAAGAAACACAGCAAACTAATACCAAACCAAGCTGAAGGAAATAAATATTAAAGGTCAGAGCAGAAATAAATGAAATTGAGAACAATAAGACCATAAAGAGAAACAACAAAACCAAAAGTTGTTTCTTTGATCAACACATCAACAACCTCTTAGATAGGCTGAGAAAGAAAAAGAGAAGTGGAAATAAATAAAATCAGAAATGACTGAGAGGTCATTACCACTGACCCTGCCATAATAAGAGAGCTCAAATGAGGATACTATGAACAAGTGTATGCCAAAACAAAACAAAACAAAACAAAAAACAATAAAAACTGGACTATGTAGACAAGATGGACAAATTCCTAGAAACACACAAACCACCTATTCTGACCCTAACCCTAGAAGAAATAGAAGACCTCAACAAACCAGTCACAAGTGAAGAGATTGAAACATTCATCAAAAACCTCCCGAAGATGAAAAACTCAGGACCAGATGGCTTCATGGGTGAATTCTACCAATCATTCAAAGATAATCTAATACCGATCTTGCTCAAGGTCTTCCAAAAACTGAACAGGAAATAACACCATCAAGCTCATTCTATGAAGCCAACAGCACCTTAATACCAAAACCAGATAAAGATACAACGAAAAGAAGAAAATTACAGACCAATTTATCTGATGAATATAGATGCAAAATTCCTCAACAAGATATTTGCAAACTGAATCCAAAAGCACATTACAAAAAAATTATACACGATGATCTAGTGGGTTTTATCACTATTTGCTGATATTATGATCCTAATCTAGAAAATCCTGAGAAATACACAACAAAGCTACTGGAACTAACAGGTGAGTTCAGCAAAGTGGTGGGATACAAGATTAATATGCAAAAATTAGTAGCATTTCTAACTACTACTGATGAGCAATGTAAGGAGGAAATAAAAAAAAAATTCCTTTTATAATAGTGACTAAAAGAATCAAATATTTAGAATTAATTTACGTAAGGACATAAAGGACCTGTATTCAGAAAACTGAAAAAAAAACATTGCTAGAAGAAACTAAAAGAAGACCTAAATAAATGGAAGGACAATCTGCATTCGTGGACTGGAATACTAAGTACCATTAAGATGTCAATTCTACCTAAATTGATTTACAGATTCAATGCAGTCCCAATAAAAATCCTAATAGCCTTTTTTGAAGAAATGGAAAAGCCAATTATAAAATTTATTTAGAAGGGTAAGTGGCCCCAAATAACCAAAAATGTCTTAAAAAGGCAGAATGAAGATAGAAAATTCTCACTTCCAGACTTTTAAGCATATTACTTAGCTACAGTGGTGAAAAACAGCATGGTACTGGCATAAGGACAGACAGATAGGCCAGCAGAAGTCAATCAAAAACTCAGAAATAGATCCTTACATGTATGGTCAAGTGATATCTGACAAGGCTGTCAAGCCCTCCCAGCTAGGCCAGAATAGTCTATTCAACAAATATTGCTGGGAGAACTGGATATCCATATACCAAAGAAAGAAAGAGGACCCCTCTCTTACACTTTATACAAAAATTAATACAAAATGGATCAAGGACCTAAATATAAAAGTGACAGCCATAAAACTCCTAGAAGAAAATATAGGAAAACATCTTCAAGATCTTGTGGTAGGTGGTAGTTTCTTAAACCACAGCATGAGCAAGAACAACAAAAAATAGTTAAATGGGACCTCCTCAAATGTAAACACTTTTGTACCTCAAAAGACTTTGTCAAAAGGGTACAAAGGCAGCCAATCCAATGTGAAAATTTATTTCACAATCACATACCTGATAAGGGTTTAATATACATGATATTTAAATAGATACTATAACTCAACAACAACAAAAAGACAAATACCCATTTAAAAAATGGCCAAAAAAGACTTGAACAATTGTCCAAGAATAAATACAAATGGCGATAAAACACATGAAAAAATGTCCAACATCACTAGTGATTAGGGAAATGCAAATAAAAATTACGATGAGATACCATTTCACACCTATTAGACGGGCCACTGTTGAAAAGTTGGAAACTGTAAATGTTGGAGAAGATGTGGAGAAATAGTAATGCTTATTCACTGTTGATGGAAATGTAGAATTGTACTGTCACTATGGAGGACTCTGGCAGTTCATAAGGAATTTGAATATAGACTTACCATGTGACCTGTCAATACCACCACTATGTATATACCTGGAAAAACCTAGAATAGTGACACGAACAGACGTCTGCACACCGATGTTCATAGCAGCATTATTCAGTTGCCAAAAGTTGGAAACAATCCAGGTGTCCATCAACTGATGAATGGATAAACAGTGTGGTGTATACACACAATGCAATATTACGCAGCAGTAAGAAGAAATGAAGATGTGAAGCATATGACAATATGGATGGAACTGAAGGACATTTATGTTGAGTGAAGGAAGCCAGACACAAAAGGACAAATACTGTATGATTTCACTATTATGAACTAAATATATAACTTATGGAGTTAATAATTAGAATATAGGTCACCAGACAATAGAATAAGTTTAGAGAATGGAAACTGAGAGTTAACTTGTGCAGAGTTGGTAAAAAGGACGTGTGTTAACCTTTGGAAACGAATAGAAGAGGTGAAAGCACAACATAATGTTTGTAAGTAGCGTGCTATTATATGGGTATGATGGGTTGAAAGGGAAAGTCTAAGGGCATTTATATTACTAGAAATAAAGCTAAAAAGTGTAACATGCAACTGTATAACAGAGTGAAACCTCGTGAAATATGAATATGTGTAATAGTGCATATATAAAACTCCTTTTTGAAAAATATAAACATGAAGTAGAGAGAGGGAAACAATAGCAGCTATGTATGGTAGGAGAAGCATTGAGAGATTGAGAGGTGATTAGTTGTATTTCTTGTCTGTTTTTTTATTGTTATTATTTTTATTGGAATAATGAAAATGCTCTAATAATGATTGAAGTGATGAATGCACAAATATGTGATTCTACTAAATACCATTGATTGTACATTTTTGATGGATTTATGCTTTACTAATATGTAACAATAAAATTGATTTGTTAAAAAAAAGAATGTAAATGAGAGGAGCAATGACAGGGTCATGCACAGGATATTATGAGAGTGCAGAGGAGCCCTGGCTAATTCTGTCCTGGGAGGATGAACTGGAGAAAAAGAATTTCAAATAAGTCACATGGTACCCTCTTCACATTTATGGTAAAGAATGCAAAGTTTCCTCCCTACTGAATTTTGAGAATCTCAGAAAGCCTTGGCTTGGTAAAAGTGATGGGTCAGGTGTTTGTGTGATTCCTGATCATGCAGTTCATTGTACCCAAACCTGTCCATCGGCAGAGGCCTCTGTTAAGGTGGTGTTTCATGGATTTAGAACAGGGGTTCTTAACCTTTTTTGTTCTACGGACCCCTTTGCCAGTCAGGTGAAAACCACAGCCACCTTACTAAGTCCGCACTATACTGTGTTATTATTTAATAAATATATCAAGCCTGTACCAACATGTCCCCACAAGAATAATTTTTTTTGAATTTTCAATTCAAGCTCATGGATCCCCTGAAATCTTTCCACAGACTCCGTGGAGGTCCGTGGACCACTAGTTAAGAACCCGATTTAGAACCTCTTTTTATCAGGTGTTTAACAACTGCCTTGCTTTTTACTCATTAAATTATCCAATAAAAGATAAAGTTAGGTATTAGTTAGGTTTGCAGTCTGAACTGCTTGTGAATGGTGTTCAAATGTTCTAGGGCCTCATGCCATTTAATCATTCAGCATCTTGTGAGACATGTTTTCTTATCACTACTTTAAAGTGAGGGAATTGAGAGCTCAAATCCAATTTCTTAATCACCCAGGCTATACTATGTTAATCCGAATCCTGCTTAAACCAGAGGGTTGTATTGGATTGATTCCCATAACATCTGTGAACCTAATAAATAATTCTATGATAATTTGCCACCTCAATATTCCTATAAAAAAGAAAACAAACTACACCTATGGTACAATTAATAGTATCTTATACTCCGAGATGCCTTTCTAGTGGTCCTCAGCAGCTCCTCAGAGAATGAATCTTCCACATCAGGGAGGCCTTGGCAGTACTTTGGACTTCTAGCAAAGGAGAGAGGATGGGCCTCCCTCCCAGGTTCCTTCCTCTATCAGCCATATCCTCTACTTCCCAAAGCAGGGGTTCTGTACCACCTGTGTCTGAAAGGGATGGTTCTTCCCGCCTCATATTTAGGATAGATTTAGATTATGTCCCATTTTATTTTTCTATTGCTAATAATAGGTACATATGTAGTGACCTTAGCAATTTTGAATGAATTTTAAATATATTATTTCTTTTGCGACTCACAATATTGTGAGGTAGGTAGGACAAGTTCACTATTTTAACAATTTATTTTTTCTCCTGTGTAAACTGGCTTTCAGTGAATGTGTATTTTTCCCTGGTTTAACTGGCAGAGCTCAGGTGTGGAAGAAATAAAATTCTAAGTGCTTTCTTCAAGCCCTAGGTCAGTGAGTATATGAATATACCTGCGTCATGTGTCACCATGTGATCTACAAGTATATATCTTACTTACCATTTTATTTTATATGTTTTCTTCTCCTAACAACAATACTTAGGGCATTCTTCAAGCAGGCTGCATTCTCTCATTTTTTTTTCCCACTTGCAAATCTGACTCCTGCTTCCCCCTGCTCCTAGATTCAGTTCCCTCCTGACTATACTTTTATATTGGGTCCCTTGCTGTTTTCTGGGGTTTGCCATCTAAGATTTCAATAATGATTACAAGACTATTCTATAGGCAGATCCTCTGACTTATTTTGTTATCTCATAACTCCATATCCCATGCCCCTAAATCTCAGTTTCTCTTGTCCACTGGTTGTCTGGTTTGCCTTGATGTAATGACCTGCTGAGTGAGTGATAGTGGAAATGGAGGATGTCTTTAATATAATATGGTAAAATAAAATGTAATATAATATAATTAATATAATAATCCATAGAGTATAACTTTTAGTCTTGAGTTCCTGACCAAAGAAATATCTCAGACCCAGGCACTACGTTCATTTATCTCTGCATTTACCCCTCTATTCCTTTGACTCCATTTGTAATTTGGGGGCATGGAATGATAGCTGCTGTGAAGCTCAGGACTGTTACAGGTGGTGCAAACACTATTAGGTTTGTGTATATCCACAACACACACATTTTGGCTTGTTACATTCTACATATCTTCTCCAAACATCACTTTCCTCATTCAGTTCTTTTTACTTTTGTTCCTTTCTCTTCTATGATGGCTAGGCTATATGTCAATTCTGCCTAAAGGGGGAAAGTGATTTCAGCATTCAGAGAGAATTTCCCAGCTCATCTTTAGACAGACAACATCTCCCAGAAACTCATCAAGGATCTTCATTGGACTTTCATCAGAGCCCCTGGTTTGCAGGCTGCCTGTGGAACCTGGACTTGTGCATCCCAACGGTCATGTGAAAGACTTTTATAAAATTTCATATTATTGATATTTCCTGTCAATTCTGTTTCCCTAGAAAACCTTGATGAAATCATCTTCACATCCTCTGATACAACTCTCTGAAAATTTATTACATTTAACTTAAAAGTCACAACTTAAATGTCACCAACTGCAAGAAACTTTCTTTCTCCAGGAATATAAAAGCACTCCTGGAGGGAATTAGGGACTCTCTGCTTGGTAACACTGAGAATCTTGAAATGACATTTGAAGGGTACAGACACATTTATGATCCATTGGATAAGGCATGAATATCAATGGGAAGTCCAAAGGGAGCAGACTTGTTTTTATTTCCTGCAGAGCTGGCTCTGCAGGAAAAATTATTACTTATTTACAGTATTAGAATGATATTTCTGAAGAGGACATGGATAACTTCATTTTATTTTTATAGGAATTGGCTCTTCCTTGGTCTTTCTGTTGTCTCTTTAAGGTTCCTAAATGCTTTTGAATCCATAATTATTCAATAAGCATTGAAATCCCACTCATTCTGAGAGATAAAATATCTGAAAACAAATTTCTCCTTCACCTTTCAGCTTTCATTCTTGGTTGGCACTCAGAGCTTGCCAGTGGCAGCACTAGGACTGAATATTGGAGCTAGTGGTTTCTGGTTCCAGCCAGGGACAGGATGAGAAAGTCAAGGAAGGTGAAGGTAAAAGATTGAAGCAGACACACTGTAGCCCAAGCTTTCTCACAGACTGCAAGATAGACCCACAGCCTATCACTAGAGAAGCACAGTTTTAAGAAGTAGGTGGGAACATCTAACAACATAGAGTCCAGACAAAAATGTAAAACACCTCTCCCCAGCATCCTTTCTAACCTTATTAATTGCATCCAGGGACAGGTAGCCCATTGCTTTTCTGGGTATATTTATCTGCTTTGGGTGCACTAACATTTAGAAATATTTTAGATTAATCTGAAATCTGCTGAGCTATGTCCTAGACCCAAGTGTGCACCAACTGTGGCCTTTGTCTTTAACCTCTGAGGTTACATAGACAGAAGTAAACTCCTCTCCCATGATCTAGAATTTGTAGGTAGATTCTCAGTTTTAAGACCCCTAGATTTACATATTCATGGTTGAAAACGACAAGTTTTCTCAATTAGGCCCCAGATGATGTACTTTCCAGTTATTCAGAATCTGGTAGATACTTGGTAATCTTCCACAGACAAACTCTTGCTTCTTGGCCTCCCTTGCACCACTAAAAGGAAGAGGAGTCCAGAACACAGGCTCCTACACAGGCCTCTTGTCCTGAGACAGGAGGCCAGTTTCTCTGCCCTCTGTTCAGACTGCTTCAACACCACTGACTCAAGACTGGGAAGAAACACAGGTCTAGATGGACGACTGAGGGCCTTCTTATGTTGGTCCAACCATCCCTCAGGCAGCCTCTTCAGATTTCCCTTCCCAGTCTCACTTACAGAGGATGTGAAGCATGGGGTCTGCCTTCACTGATACTGGAGCTCTAGTTAGCTCTTGAAGCAACCAGGGCTGTTATAACCTTAGAGCCTCAGGGACCCTGCCTTTTGGGTACTTCTTTATGCATACTCCTTTGTGCCCCCAAACCTTCCTGGCACAGAGAGGCAGACAGATGGGAGAAAGGAATGAGTTTCTCTCTGAAGGGAAAGTCCCCTGGTAAACAGCCCTTGGAGACTACATTGGCTGTGTGTCCTACAGGCAGTAGTGCAGTCTCCTGAATACGGGATCTCACATATACATTCATTTACACTCACAGTCATTTGCACATGCACACTCAACATCTTCCAAGTCCTTTAATCTTACTCAGAGGTCTTCATGGGCTTCTTGCACATGTTTATTATATAAGCCCAAATTATTCCATCAAATGGATTGATGCTAACTTATAACTCTTATCATAGCATTATAATGATAAAATGTAAGAAAAACTGAACAAAGTATTCCTGAGAAAAGACAATGTGATTTTCAGATAGAGAGCTCCTTAAGCAATTTATGCTGTAGTGAGAGATTGTTCCCCTCCCCCCTGCTGTACATAGCTGCTGTTTCTGGCTGTACTTGCACAATTATTTACCTGTTTATTAAGCATTTTATTAAAATTATACTCACATATCATATCTCTCCAAAGTGTATAATCAGTGGATTTTAGTATAATCACAATGTTGTACATTGATCATCTCAAAAATTTTAGAACAGTTTCATTACTCCAAAAAGAAAGACTCCACACCCTTTAAGCATTCCTTCCTCAGACCTACATAATCACCAATCTAATTTCATCTTTATAAGTTGATTTATATTTACATTTTATAAAGTGGAATCATACAATATGTAGTACTCTAGGGAATTTTTTATTTCATTTACTGTGTTCTTCAGCTCCAGTATTTCTGTTTGGTTCTCATTGAGAACCCCAGAGATTCCCACATTGTTCTTTTCTTGTTTTCTCCATACCCTTTATTGCTTTTTATGTATTTTCCTTTATTTTCTCGAGCATGTTGAGGATCATTTTTTAAAAGTCTTTGTCTGATAAATCCAAAGTCTTGTCCCTGTCAATGATGGTTTCTGGATGTTAATCCTATTCTTTTGGATGGCCCATCATTTCCTGATATTTGTCTGAAGATCTTTTCTTGCACAATGTACATTTTAATATTTTAAAATATTTGCACTGAGAGTTAGTCCCTGTGTTGTCTGTTCCTTAAGTTTGTCCAGCTGGTGATAATGACTGAGATTTGTTTGAATGCCAGGAGCTAATTAAGACCAATAATAAACCAATGCACCTTTCACCAATTTGTCTTTGCAAATTGACTCTGTTTTGACTGGTGGTCTCCTACAGAGCTTAACCCTCTTATCACCAAGAAGTTCAGCCTGTGGCAAATGTAAAGTGTAGGGTCTCTATGTTTTATCCCAGCCTGTGTGGAGTCCTGGATCCTGCTGCTTTTCCTGGCTTTGTGCATGCTAGTGGCCTTAGGAATTCCCCCATTTACTGTTTACTGGAGGTCAAATGAACTCACCCTCTATTCCCTTTGAAATGGTTTTACCACTCCCTGCATGCACTTTTGAGTGACTTAATGCAGGTAGTCCTTTGCCCAGGCTGCTTCAACTTAATTGTTTCTTACCCTCCTTTACTATCTGCAATGTGCTTCTCTGCCTTCAGACAAATTCTGGGAAAGTAAGTCAGAGACAAGCTTTCTATTTGTTTTTTTTTTTTTTTTCAGATTTCCTCACAGTAAATTGGCACTGACATGAAGGCACCCCAGTATGTGCATAGGGTTTATTCTGCCCCTGCAAGTGGCTCCATCCTGCGTTGGGGCTAGTAAGGGTACCTGGAACTTCTTTTATGTTTTTTTTTTTTTTTTAATTTAGTCAAGGGAGTAAAGAACTTATTAAGAAGCAGGAAAAGAGATAAGTACACAACCCAAGACATGGATTGCGGGCATGCTACAGGATGAATTGTGCATGTGGGGCCCCAGGTTAGACCTTTTAAAAGCCTTTCCTCCTCCCCTTCCTAATGTTGGGGAGGGTCCCCAGCTGTTTGCCATTCTGATTGTTTGTCCCACGTTAGCTCTTAGGGGGCCAATGGGGAGGGAAGCTTGTTGTTTAGAAGTATCCAGGCTTCCCATTGACTTCAGAACAAGTCCCAATGGGACTTTTTGACTTTTTTCCAGCTTTGTTTTTAGTAGAAGGGAGTTTCTGAGTGGGGTCTTTGGGCCATGTTCTCTATCAAGTCTGTCAGGTCTTCACTCTTTTCCCTATACAAACCTGTCTCAACTCCCTGCTCGGAGAGTTTAACCCTTATTCTTAAGGTGGAGCTGAAGGGTGATGGTCATTCTTCTATAGCTGCTTCTTGCTGGTTTGGGGGCATAGGCCCTGCTTGATGGAGTGTAAAAACCCTCTAACCATTCTATTGAGGTTGAGGGAAGATGGGTCTGGCACTGTGATTGGAACTGGATGAAATCCCCATGTGAATAATATCTTGTTCTGGGAGGTGTTGATTCTGGAAGAAATAAACATAGTTAGAATTAAGATACATGGTTCTACTAAAAGGATAAAGAAGTTGGTGGTAAGCATACCCAAAAAGGAGCCCAGATATGACATACTGGACCATGAGAGTGAGTAAGGCCAGGTGCCTCCCGAGGCTGCATCTTCTCAAAGTTGATGGGAAACAGCATTTTCCTTGAGTTCTTTTATGCTGTTGGTTAACTCTAGAGAGAGATTGTGGTAGACGTGCTGGGTTTGGCATAAACTGCCAACCTCAGTTCCCATGGTGGTGGTTATGTCTAGGACAGCTAGGAGAGGTATGAAGAGAGGCAATTCCCTAGACATAAACTCACCAAAACAGTATATGCAACAGCAAGACAAGCATATGGCAAGCAAAATAAAGACAATACTTAAGAAAGCCATTCCTTTTTCTTATAGGCACATCCATTAATTACTTAGAAAATAAATCAAGTTTACCAAGACTTTTAACATGTTCAATATCCCTCTGCATATGATCTAGAAGAGATATTATTATATTCATCAGGTATAGGTACTGCACTTAATACTAATCAATGCATTAATTAATGCATAAGGTTCTCTTTGAGCTGCATTTAATAGATCTGAGCTCCAGGTTTGCAATATCATACATGTTGTCTCTCCATGGGAGCAGGCCATAATGCTAGTTGTGTTTTTTAAGCTCTATTCATATTACTCTGTAATTATTGCTCCACTTAATATGTCCTTCACACAGCCAGCCTGCTGCAGCACTCACTGTTGATCCTAGAGAGAGGCTCCAGTGTTTCACTGGTCTGGTGCATAGTGCCCATCAGCACTATGAAACAGAGCCAGACTGGAGGCAGTGTCCATTGTAAACCTGGCCAGAGGGAGCCATCACTTGCTGCTGCAGGTTCTGAAACTGCAACGTACTTTCCATTCACTTCAGGAGCATGTCTAGATGTGATAGATACTTTCATTGTTTTAGGGGTCATAGTGACCAACCTAGCCAATAATTTGAATGGAGAGGCACCATGAAGGGCATTTGGGTCTGGTTTGAGTGCACAAGAGAATTTGACAGTACTGAAGTCTATCTCTTAATTTTTATACACTTTCTAAATCCTTCTGATGCAGTTTATAACATTTCAAATGAACTTAACTATTTTAGTACTTTACTTTTAACTTTTACAGCTTTACCATGATGACATTAATTAACAGGTGTTTTATTTTAGCAGTATAGGAAAAACTAATTTCTCCATTATTTTATGAAAACCTAAGATTCCCAATGGAATCAAGATTATTTTTCCCTTACCACCACCTTAACATGCAGATTGAAGTGGCCTCTGACAGGTTAATCTATTATGAAACTACTTTTTGATATCAATATCAGTTTAGGTTTCTATTTAATAATAGATTTCTGGAATTAGCCATTTAAATTCTTCAGTTTAGAATATCCTTTTGTAAATTTCCTATAACCAACCATAATCAAAGTTAAATTTAATTTGGGATTACCATCACAATAGTAAGTCTAGGCTCAATCCTTCCAGTTACAGCAGTTTCATATATTATCTTTTTGTTGCTTTATAATAAAGGCATCTATATAATGATTTTGTCTTAACTCTTAGTTACGGTTTCTAGTAAATTTTCACTTTAAAACAAATTGGGCACTTTTGTTTATTAACTAAGCAACTAAAACAATTTAACAATGTTGCTATGTTTTTACACTTTTTCCAGCAGTTGAACTAATTCCACTTGCAGTTTCTTTTATATACCAAATTCAATTGCAAGATATTATTGACATTTAAAGACTAATTTTTAGGGTACCTTTCACCATTATCCAATTTGTAACAGGCAAACCCCAAATTTGGTTTCTGAATTCTAGGCACAAGCATACTGACAAAGTTAAAGCAAGCATAGATTACAACAAAAGAGAGAATTTTAGACACTTAGTATAGGGAAAGACCTGATGGAAGCCATTCTCTAGGAACTTTCTAATCTTAATTGAGGGTTAATGAGGATGATTCATCTTCTACAGGGGAGCGGTTTATTTAACATCCTAGATCCTAGATCTTGATTACACATCTATTCCCCTTATTAGGCAATTGAGGCTACAGAGGTCTGGAGTGGCAGGTTAGGTCTGAATAAAGTGGCTCCCATGTTAATTAGACTCTTACCTGCCACATCAAGGGTCACCGAGGCTCCTCCTGAATGATGGTTCACGCGTGACTTTAGGCCCCTTCTGTCCTCTCCTGGAGCAAGACCTCAGCAGACTGGGTGGTGAGGCTTGGGGCCAGGTTCCTGCTAACATGGACCCTGGATTCAGATGGCCCTAAGGTGATGGTGTCTTAATGGTGGCAGCTAAAAGGTGAGCATATTTCAGGTCCCGTGCCTGCTGCTCCTCACCGTCTCCATCTTGGTGGCATGGTCTCGATTGTTGAAAGCTGAGAAGGCTGCTTCTGAAAGGGAGTTAGAGGAAGTTTAGAGGCCCAGGGAAAATTTCTGAAGCTTTTTACAGATATCCTAGGCAGACTGGCCAATAAAGTGAATTCCTAAGAAAATCTGTCCTTCTCTAGAGTCAGGATATATGGAGGGTATTTTCATTTTCTCTACCAGTTTTCCTTGAAATAAGCCTGGGTTTTTGTCCTGCCTCTGAGTAATTTCCCTGAACTTATAAAACTCGACTGGTTTGGTGGAACATTTCCTTATCCCTTTAAGGAGACATGACCACATGGTTTCTGACCATCAGATCTACCTATATCCTTATGTCCTTTTACACAGGTTTAACTGGAATTCAGGATCTCATACAGAGGCAACATTTTGGTCATACTGCAGTCACATGGTGTGGCAGAAATAGCCTTTTCCTTTTTAGACCATCAGTAAGCAAGTTGTCCCAGTTACTAAGAAGACACCCCTATGGGGAGTCTACTGGAATGATAGAAGCTGCACCCACTGTTCTAGGGAGAAATGGAAAAAAAAGTCTGTCAGCCGATCCTGTGTCCCAGATCCAGGTCTGACTAAACTTTTGTCCACCAAATCGAAGTGTCAGTTAATTCTTGGGGGATGTTTGGAGTTGCTGTTCTGGCTCCCAGTGTCCTGAAAATTGCAGAGACCATGCCACCTAGCATCCCTGAGGTGAACTAGGACTTGGGAGACATCTGGACCTAGGTTCTGGATAGAGGCTGCCATATGTAAAATGCATTATTATTGTCTCAGTGCTTGGAGGAGGTGAGCCTACACTCCAGTTTTGGGGCAGAGTGAAATCACCACTCCAATGCTTGGAGAGGATGGGGCCTTGGCCCCAGTATTCTGGGAAAGTTTGGCCACAGTGCTGGAAAGGGTAGGGCTGCTGCTTCAGCAGAATGGAAGGACAAACCATCAAGCCTCAGATTACTCTTAGATCTTAAAATCTAATGGAGGTTATCCTGCTGGGTTTTGGACTTGCTTGGGACCTGTAACCCTATTTTCTTTCCAATGTCTTCCTTCCTGAATGGAAATGTCTATCCCATGCCTGTCCCGCCATTGTACTTTTGGAGCAGATAAATTATTTTATAGCTTTCATTGGTCCACAGGTGAAGGGAATGGATAATTAATTTTGATGAGACTTTGTACTTAGCATTATTACTAAAATGACTGAAGTCTTTGGGATTTTGTAATGGAAAGAATTTGCCTTTTTGAGGTCCAGAAGGTAGACTGTGGTGGGTTGAATTATTTACTCCAGAAAACAAACAAACAAACAAACAAACGAACAAACATTCTTAACCTTTCTCTATTCCTGTGGGTATGAACCCATCATAAATAAGACCTTTTGCAGATGTTATTTTTAGTTAAGGTGTGACCAACTGAATCAGGATGAATCTTAATCATATTACTGGAGGCCCTATAAAAAGTAAGCCTTGGGGAAGATCTAGAAGCTGGAAGTCAGCAGGAACCCAGAAGAGAAATGAGAGGACATTACCGTATGATGGGAAAGCCAAGGAAGCCAAGGATTGCCAGAAGCCCACCTATGGGGAGAAAGCATCACCTTGCTGAAATCTTGGTTTGGACTCCTCCTAAGCCTCAAAACCACGAGGCAATAAATTGCTACTATTTAAGCCCATCCATTGTGTGGTATTTGTCATAGCAACTGGGAAACTATTGCTGTATATAATTACATACTTTCTAATATTGAGCCATTATTTTTGCTGTAGTTCTCCCATATTGGCAGCACATGATATTGGCTTAGAACTTGGACTTTGAAATCAGAGAGCCACTTATTATCTAGATGATCTTGATGAAGAAATGCATCATTTCAGAAACTTAATTTTCACTTATGTAGACTGACAATAATACTAGTATCTATCTGTCAGGATTGGTTTCTAAATTAGGTGCAATATCACAAATAAAGTATTTAGCAGGTCAGTAAGTACTTTTCCAGTAATATATTCTTTTTCTTTAAAAGCATATGACCAGATTGATTTAATTTTCACACATAATTTTGCATCTGTATTTGCATGTGACTTGGACCTACATTTCTTTCTTTGGAATGTTTTCTTCTTAATTTATGTTCCTTTTATTTTCTGATTTTGCCATTAAGGTAATCTCAGTTTTGTAAAATGATTTTGAAAGGTTTTCAAAATTTTAGTGCTGTGGAGAAGTTAATATAATATAGGGAAGATATGAAAAGCTACCTTGGCCTGACATCTTACCTAGAATAAAATAAATAATAACTTTTCCCCCATCTTCTTTCATTGTTGATACTTTTAGTTTTTTAAACTTTTTTGGTGTCAATTTCATAATTTTTATTGTTTAGTAAATGTCCACTTTTCATGATATATTTACACAGAGTATCATTTCTTTAGCTCAATTCCTTTCTCAGTTGGCCTCACCATCACTTTAGCCTTTTCCCTGCATATTCGTCATTCATCCTACTTTGGATTAAAGCCTGGGCAACATTTCCATTTAAAAGCCAAACACATTAATGATTTCACTGCTCCTGGAATCTCCAAAGAAATCATTTATCCACCTTTCATGTCCTGATGAGAAAGACTTTATACTGTGCCAGCAGTCATGCTATTATAGTAGCTTTCTTATGGCTCACTCTAGTTAGTACTATGGGATTATGGGATTCCCAGAATCTCAAACCCAGATAAAGCCCTCTTAACTCTTCATGTTTTAGAGTCACCTACTGAAAGTCTCTCTGACCAAGGTAAGAACTGAGTAGTCCTTAAACAGTTGGGGTAATCTGATGCTGGAGATCTTATTTCATACCAGTGACTTTACATTAGAACTAGATTTAATAAGCATAAATCAGAAGTAACAGGCATATTAGATATATGTTCAATGAATACTTGCTTTATTTATGTGTGAATTTGTTTTACTATTTATTTATTTAGAAGTATTTTAATGGTTTTACAGGTTGCAAAGGTTTTCATAACAGTATTTTGAATTCACGGTACCCAATTAATATTTCTTTATAGCATTTCATGGAGTAGGATACTGAAGCTCAGAGGGCTCTAAGTGTAATTCTCAGGTTAAACTTCTAATCAAATCTAGATCCTGGATTTAAATTTAGACCTTATGACTCCTAATTAATTTCTCTTACCATTGAATCTTTATTGGTTTTCATGAAACCCCTCATCCCCTCTATGGGCTTGAACTTCAGCTTCTGATTTGCCAGCTAAGAAGATCTCTAGTGGAAGGAAGGCATTCAAGGCATTATTGAGACGATTATTTGAAAAGCCCTCTTCCTTCAGAAATTTTCTAGTATCAGCATTTAATGGAGCAATGTGGATATGGAGAGATTGTTTTGGAATCTGAACCATGCATTCCAATGGGGTGGCTGAAACTATGAAGAATGAGGAGAAATATAATGGGATTGGCTTGTGCAGGAATGGAGGAAGAATCTAGGAAAAAAATGTTCAGGATTGATTTATTCTCTGACTCATTATAGTCCTGCTGAAATATCATGGAAGATCGTCTTGGAGCTGAATGTCAATATCTTTTAGGGTTAAGTATCCTTAGTACTTGCTCCCTAGTCTGTTTTGTCCTGACTCCACAGATAACAAGGTTAAGGGCAGGGGGAACAATCACACACAGATTAGCCAAAAGGATGTGGATGTAATGAGCGATATTGTGGCCAAAGCAGTGTGTTATGAAGGGAAAGAGGGCTGGCAGGTAGAAGGCCAGTATGACACAGACATGAGAGCCACAGGTACTGAGTGCCTTGAGCCGGGCATCCCAGGATGGGAGATGGAAGACTGCCCGGAGGATTTGAACATAGGAAAAATCCAATCACAGAGAGGTCAGTGTGTTCCACAGAGAATGCAATCAAGCCATAAATAACATTGACCCTAATATTGGCACACACTAACTTTGCCAAGCCCATGTGTTCACAGTAGGTATGGGGGATAACCCGGACACTACAGAAAGGCAATTTTAAGATGAGAAATATGAATGGAATTACAAACACCAAAGTCCTGACTATGATGACTGCCCCCAGAATGGCTATCACCTTGTTGGTGAGGATCATGCTGTATCTCAGGGAGTTGCAGATGGCAACATAGCGATCTATGGCCATGACCGTCAGCACCACAGACTCCAGGCCAGTGCATATATGGATGGTGTACATCTGTGTGATGCAGGCCCCAAACTCTATCTCCCTGAGATTGAACCAGAAGATGCCCAGCATCTTGGGGATGGTGGCTGTCGACAGGCCCAGATCAGTGCAGGCCAACATGACCAGGAAGTAAAACATGGGTTGGTGGAGGCTGCGTTCAGTCTGGATCACAAACAGAATAGTGATGTTCCCCAGGAAGGCTATTAGATACACTGCAAAGAATGGGAAACCTATCCAGATGTGTACATCTTCCAGCCCTGGGATCCCCATCAAAAGAAAGGAAGAGGAGTAGAACTGTGTATTGTTGAGAGGGAGCATATTGGTGGGAACTGGTTATAG
The DNA here is from genome assembly GCA_026826555.1 of Tolypeutes matacus. Taxonomy (NCBI): domain Eukaryota; kingdom Metazoa; phylum Chordata; class Mammalia; order Cingulata; family Chlamyphoridae; genus Tolypeutes; species Tolypeutes matacus. Next base: position 1,075,059 of record JAKSZT010052260.1, on the reverse strand, counting down.
CCACATTTCTTGCAGAGTTTTTCTTGCTTGCAGTGAGGGATCCTATTCCTTTCATAACATGTTGCCTATTTCCTGGAGAAACAGAAAATCCATTCTTTAGTTCCATAATACAGCAGGGGAGACCTAGAGAGGGAACATAATGTACAGTTAAAGAAACACTCTGACTTTGCAATATTTGCCTCACTGACATACAAAACTATGCAGAAAGTTTCCAAATGGCAGCAAATTTGCACCTCCTATGTTTTGCTCTCCATCTTCCCTTCAGTCTTTAAGGAAGAGACCTACATATGATAGATTAAATTAGCAAATAGTTGTTGATTTAACTTGAATAATCCCTCTTGAGAATACAGCTGGAATTAATTCTTTTCAAAGATGTATCTATCTTTTTCCCAGTCTTTCAAACTAAATACCACTATATATACCTTAGTTATAGGACACTCCTACTTCCCAACAATATGTTGGTGGATATCTTTAGCCACAGTGTAAAAAGAAAATGAGATGAAATGTTTGTGTGTGTGTGTTTGTGTGCTTGTAAAATATCACTGGATTGATATTATGATGGGGACAACACAGCTACTCTGATGGCTGTTGATACATTCTTGAAAAATAGACCTGAAAAATTAAGATGTTAGGTGGGAGGTAACTCAATGTACAGCTGGTGTTTGGATCTGACCTAAGGAATGGAATTATGATACTTGGATATACTAGGAGACTCACATAATTCCAGCAATACAATGCTTCCCTCCTAAAACAATAAAGTACCATTACTCGCTGTGTTATATTACATTCCCTTTCCTAAACAGGTTAACCCTGGACACTCCCAGATAATTTACAATTCTTACTGTGATCTATGATTTATGATCTTTTCTATGTTCTTCATGTGAGTTATATAAATGGACAATTCCATCATGTCAACTTGATAGTGGCAGTGTTAAAGTCTGTCTTTTAAAGTTAGAGCTATACCACATTTATATATTTGCCTCAGCTTGGACACATTCTATAGTTTGCAGTAATACTGTAGCTAGTTTCCCTAATGTAATGATGGGTGAAAATATATTTAAGTTGGCAGCAGACTTGTAACTGTAACACTCAAATCTGTCTGGCATGCCTTTTGGTTGAGTCTGGGTTGTAAGTGGCTCTGTGCCATGAATACAACCTCTAACATGACATGGACTTTGCAGTGCTTGGGTGTTAGTAAATGAGACTAGGCCACAATTAGGAACTATTTTAGTTTCTAGCCTGCCCAAAGCAAATACCAAGAAATAGGTTGGGTTAAACAATGGAAATTTATTTGCTCACGGTTTTGAGGCTGGGAAAATGTCCAAATCAAGGCATCATAGAGGTGATGCTTTCTTCCCAAAGACCGAATTCCCGTGATCCTTGGCTCCTCTGTCACATTGCAGGGCACATGGAAGCATTTGCTGGTCTCTCCCTTCTCTTCTGGGTTTCATTGATTTCAGCTTGTTGCTTCTGTCATGTTTTTGTTTTTGTTTTTTCCCTGTCTGAATTTCTTTCTCTTACACAGGACTCTAGTAATAGGTTTAATACACATCCTGATTGAGGTGGGACATCCCTTAACTCAAGTAACTTCATCAAAAGCTCCTACTTACAGTGGGTTCATACCCACAGGAATGTATTAGATTTAGGAACATATTTTTCTGGGGTACATAGAGCTTCATACCACCACATGAACTTTGTTGTGACTGGGAGTATTCCAGTGTAGGCTTTGGGCCGCGAATGAGGCTTTGGGGGCGAGTGAGGCTTTGGGCTTGTTGGATCTGGGCAGTGTTATATCCAGGACAGTACCATTTGTTATCTGTCCTTGATGCTACTTTGATAAATGCAATGAGTTCTAAGGTGGTGGTGCCAATTTTAAAGAAAAAATGTCCCTGTGCCTTGGCTATAACAGGGGCCACAAGAACTGCTTTGGGGGTGTAGTGGCATGTATCATTTGGATTAGCATATATTCATGTTGTTTTCAATTTTCTTTAATATCATACTGCACAATTATTTCCAAACATGTGTCATGACCCTGCTGGAGGGAAGAAAGCTACTTTATGCCTCATTCACTCCCTGGATTGTATTAGTCCTTTTCTCCCTATGGGGGTCTGAGCATAAGAAAGTTAGTATCAATATATTTTCACCCACCAGCAATGATCTTTAATTAGATTTAGCTTTCTGTTCATCTCTCTCCCTTGTCCCAGCGCCCAGTCTTCCAGGGATCTCTTTTAATTTTTTTTTCTATTACAAAGAATAACTCAGGTTGTGTTAGGGGGAAAAAGCCTAGCTAACATTAAATGCTAGGCACTTGCTCAGTGCTTTGCATATATTTTATTTTTGTTAGATTATAACAAGTCTGAGTGCAAGTACTACTATTGTTCCTATTTTCAGAAGAGACAAGTGAAGCTCAAGCCAGTTAAGTAACTTCCCCAAGGGAAAACTATGTCTATCTGACTCAATAGCTGCTGCTTTAAACCAGAAATTTTTAAATGTAATTAAACTGGGGATAATAATATTGATCTTGCAGAGCTGTTCTGAGAATTAGAAATCATAGACATACCTACTTTGCTTGCATATAGATTCTAAATAAATGTAACCATTATTATTATTATTACTAATGTGGAGGAGAAGGAAAAATATTTCTGTAGACCATCCCTTTTCCTCCCTCTTTCCACTTCCTGCCTTTAAATTCTTATTTCTCATGCAATGCATTTTTTATCTCCACTGTTAATATGAGTTATCCTGCTAGTTAAGAAGATTTGGAAACTTGTACTAATATTTTCATTCCTTCTACTTTATTTCACTAATTAATTACTAAGGCCTTTTGGTTATATTTTTGAAATTTCAATCTATTTCTATTTTTCTATTTCTAATTTTATATCTAATTTTCTTTTTACTGATAAACTTCAAGTGACAACATTGTTAATCTGATCTATTACCAAGTTGGCCTAGTTGGTTTTTCGGTTTTTGTGTTTCCTCTAATCTAATGCTCCTAGAAAGATTAGTCATAAATACCAACATGATAATCATTTCCATAATTGTTGAATATATTTATTATTTAACTTGAAATATTTAATCTCACCATGGCTGTTTCTAAAGATTGAAGAAAAACAAATGTTTTATATCACAATAGTATTAATTATTTTAATGAGCAAACTATAGAGAAAACTTTTTTGATAAAAAACTTGAAGCACAGGGTTAAATAGAAAGATCATGGGATGCCTAAGTTTGATGGAATCAAGAATGCAACAAAAGGAGCAAAGTTCAAGCTTATATTTAATTTTATATATGTATTGTTTATTGAGGCTATAAATGCAATACTTCTCTTATAATACTACCTTCCAATCCAGTGGTTGTTTCTTTTACCATTAAGAGTGCATGCCTTTACAGGAATTATATTTTCTAATATGTTATCTATAGAGAATTGTATTTTTTTTCATTTAAGGTTGTAAAGTGATTTTTGGCGTAGGAATTTGAATTTGCTAACTAAACTTGTCACAATTAATCAACTAACTTACAGTGACCTCAATAATTATGTCGTAATTAAACTCAACTATTTAAAAATTGTATAGATTCTCATCAGTGAAGAAAATCATTTCTAGACTCAATGTATAAAATAGCCTTTTTTCTTTACTGGATGTACAGAGAATATAAAAATATTGTTTTTAATCAGATTCATTATCATAAGCAAGTGAAAATCTCCATCCTCTGGGGCTGCGAACTGTGGCCAAACACACAGAACATACACACATCCACACAGTTTGGTGTACTTGAGAAAGGCAATCAAATCTTGGTTCACTCCATGATAACTTGTATGTAATTGTAGTCTGAGAATACATGCTCTCAGTCCTTGCTTTTTCTGGACTTGAGACTTATACAGTTATCATAACACTTTCTTTCCTGTGATTTGTAGACCAGAAATAATTAAAGATTTAGAAGGCAGTGTGGCTAGAACCCCGGGATAATATTTGTTTTCTGCTTTGTTTATATGCCACAGCCCAACACCTGAGCACATAATAGGCATGCAGAAAATTCTTATTAGATAATTATGTTATAAATGGCCATTTGCTCATCTGTTGGCATCCTTACCACCTCAATTTCATGAAATCTTCTTCTCTCTTGGCTTTAGAAACACCTATCCCTTTTGTTTTTTTACCCCTAACCCTCAGAATACTTCTTGAAATTTGCTTACTCCTTATCTTTCTCCCTCTTGCACCTAAATGGTATTCTATTCCTTGACCACAGTCTCTACTCACCCAATGTTCCTCACAAGGGAGATTCCATTCACTTCCCTAACTGCAAGTACAGCAATTTCCCCTCCTGATGATTCTCAAAAATATATTTCTAGCAGATGTCTTTCTTGGACTTTCTCCATTTTTATCTCCAATATAACTGAGGCACATCTCATTTAACAAGCTCTCTACCAATTTCATCGTCCCTCCTCTGAAGCCAATCCTCCCCCATTTTCCCTATTCCTTGTTAATGGTGTTACACACACACTGTCCCAGAAAAGAAACCTTGGAGACATGTTCAGGACTTTCCCTCTCCTACATAGGCCTTACTCTTAAGATCCAAACACTCATTAATTCCTGTCAATTATGCATTCAAGCACACATAAATATTATCAGGTAACCACTAGGTGCCAAGTACTAGTGTTCTAGGTACTATGGGTGAAATCAAACGCAAGCCCTGCCTCAATGGAACATGGAGCCTAATGAGGGAGACCAACAGGAATGAAACAATCGCTCAAATAAGTGTAAAATAACAACTGGGCTACAGAGAAGAGGTATTGTATAGTAACAACTTATTTGACCTAGTCATGGTTCATGGGGAATGCGTTCCTGAGGAAGTACTCTTTGAATTGATGACTGAAGGATGAAAATCCATGAAAAAATGGAAAAGGGTAAGGAGGAAGGAAAAACATTCTAGTTAATAGAAATGGGATGTGAAAAGGCTGAGTTATGGGAAATGGCATGGCAAATTCGAGGGAGTGAAGGTTCAGTGTGACCAGTGCCTAGAAAGCACAGAATAAGTGAGGTGAGAGAGAGGGAGGGAAGGTTCATGTATGCCCCTGTGGTTAATTTTAAGGCAGCTTATCTTTATCCTAGAATCTAAGGGAAGAAATTTAAGCATTTGAAACCGTGGCGAAACACAATCCTACTTGGATTTCAAAAATATCACTCTAGTTGCATTGTCAACAATGTATTAAAAACACCAAGTAAATTTGAATACAGATTAGTTAAAAGGTTGTCACAGAAGTCCAGGTTAAAGATTATGTTTTCTTGGACAACAGAGTTAGTGTTGGAGATGGATTGGAGCTGGTAAATTTTAAAATTGTTTAATAGGGTTAATCCTCAGAAATAACTGATGAGTCCTTTTTCTTCCCCTTCACAACTGCTGAGTTAATTAGGCAACTATAACAGTTTATCTTAACGGTTTTCTCTAATTTATCTTTCTTTACCAAGGGTCTTCAATATTTTTCCTTTGAAAACATTTGAGTGATCAATACAATCCTATTAACAAAACATTGAGAAGCAATAATTCACACTCTATAAGGTATATGCAGGGGTCTCCGGGGACGGGGGGTCTAGGAAAGAGGTATTGAAGAGTTCTATATAATTTGAAAAAGTCCTCCATTGGTTCCTAGTAGTGGCACATAGGGTGGACCAGGGGTAGAGGCTATTTCACCTGTTTGAATTTGTTATATCATTTTTGCAAAACAGATAAGCTCCATGAACTGACATCCTGAAATCTTATAGATTGTGACATGTTCTTACAACTGCTCCCCATGATTACATTTTCCACATTCTATTTTTGGGATCATCTGCAAATTTACCATCACCACCAACCTCTGCTCTGATCTGTTCTATTATAGAAGTTCTCAGTTATTAATCCTTTAATTCATTTAAAAAACATTTATAGAGTACTTACTACATGTAGGTATTGCTCCAAATATGGTCTACAACAGGGTGAGGCAGACAACTTCATGGTACTTAAATTCTAATGATGCCAGCCCTTTGAGTCTTAACTCCAAACTAGGTCTCAATGTAATAATGATACTTTCATTTTTTAATAGTCTTTGTAGAGAAACTTTCTGAAATATTTTTTTGTCATTCTAATATATTATAAATTCAAAGTACTCCTGGTCAATTAGCTCATTGTCATTAGCAAAAATTGTCTATCTATGCAGCATCTGCTGCAACCACTGCCATTACTGTGTCCGCTACTGGTACAAGCAACTTCACCTTTCATGTGCTTAATACTTTGTTTTCTCTTTAAGAAGCACTTCCATGCATGCTATATAAGTTTTATCTTCTCTGTAACTCTGTGAGGCTTTCCCTTCCTGAACCTCTTTCTCTGCTTTCTGACATTCAATTCCCTGGGGAAGCTAGGATGAGCTGCTCCCAGCCACTGGCTTCCATCCATTGCAGGCTCCTTGGCCTCCCATCTCTCAACCCCTTTGTGCCCCATTTTCAGGTATGCTGTAAACTTCTCCCTCTAGGGTGACTAATTGCTCAGGGTAAGGGGTTCCCTTGTGAGGTGAGAAAATGGAGGGATACAGGAAGGAATGACTCCTTTTGCATCAGCTGATGAGAGTTGGGTTTCTCCTTCATGTTTGCATAGAACATTCTTTCTTTCTATGCTTGTCTCTACATATATGTTTCTGTGTTTTTTGGTCAGTTTTTTTTTTTTTTTTTTTTTTTTTTTAATTTATCACTCATGTGGGTATTGCCATGTGCTTTTGTGTTAAGGTCTGCTGTGCTGATGGGAATCCAGATTATTCTCAACACAGGTCCTATTTCTCTTTCTAACTACTCTCCTTGGAGATGGTCCTATCTAACAGAGACTCTGGTGGAGTCACTGGAGTGTCCTCATCCAATGAATCTCTTTAGCTACTACTACTGTCATCCCTCTTCCAGCATAGCCAGGGTCTGACTCACCTACCTCTGCCCAGCATCTGAGAAATTGTTTGTCAGAACTGGATGCCACACTGTGAGCTGAGTCTGACTGATTTCTCAATAGCCAGGGCCAAAGAGTTATATTAGAGCTCTAGCCCCTTGGGAGGGGCCTCTACACAGTGGGCTGTATCCCTGCTCCTGGGGATTTTTATGTCCCTGAGAATAAAGCTCTATGCCTTCTGGTCACAGATAACATCTGGCCACAAATGATCTGTTCTCTGTGCTTCCTCTCAGGGAGAATGCTCCCCTGAGCAGGTCCCAGGAGTCTAGTCAGTCAGAGACTTAAAGGCCTCACACCAACACTTTAAATTTTACCTGCTACCAAGTGAACAGTTGTTTTTGGCAGAGAGCCAGTGAGAGCAGGAAAAGAGCACTGTAGGGAACAAACCAGCATTTCCTCAATGTCAACTTAGAAATTTAAGCACATTTAATAAAGGGCAAAGCCATAATTCCAGCTTATGTCTCTAAACTCTTTATCTGTTATAGGAATTATGTAAGTATAGTACCTCTTACACTATGCATATGTGTTTATATATTTATGTACATACATCTATATAAAGCATTAACTAGTAGAAACTTGAAAATAAATGTATATTTATAAAAGGAAAGCAGTTTAATATACCTATTAAGAATATAACTCTTTGTTTACCTACATGTTCTGTGACTTTGGCCAATTTAATAAGCTATTGTAGACCTTAGTTTTCCCTTTTGTAAAATAGGAAAAAATAATATCGATTTGTAGAAATGTTTTGATGATATATTAAGATAATCCCTAGAAAGTACTCAATACACGTTTATAAGAGGTTAATGGATAAATAAACATTGGGTATTGTTATTTTTTACGGCATTTTCTATGGATTCAGCACTTTGGAGTCAGAAAACTTAAATATGGATTCCTTTTCTGCAGTTCAACAGCTGAGAGATATTAAATTCTTTACGGATTCATAATAGTGATGAAAATAACAATTTACATTTTATGTTTTTTTTAGAGTTGAGATAATGTATTTGACTAGCATAGCAGAGTGATGATAGATCCAAGATATAATTAATATTAACGGTATTTTTATTGCTTATTTGAAATAGTTGGTTTTGGGTGTTGAATAGAAAAGTACAATTACTTTTTTTTTTTTTAAACTAGATTGTTAATATTCTATTTGTTCAGGAAATGTACTTAGTTTGACCACTAGATGTCAGTAATTGTCAAATGACAAGCAAATGTTCCTTGATTCATCTCTATTTATTGAGCACTTGCTATGCACTAAACAACGTATTAATTAGAGTCCCAATAAATACAGGTCCAATCAATGAATGTTTGCTTGCCATTTGACCATTACTGATATCTAGTGGCAAAGTCAAGTACATTCTTTGAACAAATAAAAAAAAGATCTCTTGAGCTGTCTAGTAAACTAAACTGCAGTTTTTCAATATATTTTAGGTATATCTTTATTTGCATAGCCCCTAGATTAACCACCAGATTCTCTGCATGGAGTCATAGTTTGTTTTATTATAAAAGGGTGCAAAAGTTAAAAATCAGCCCTTCCTGATAATTTACAATATTCTCTACAAAATTGGACATATCTTGCTATATATTATCATATCAATGTTTTTGAATTGCAAAGTTAACATTTTAGAAAGCTCAATGTTTTCTTCAATACCCATGCGTATTATAAAACATGTGGAAGAATAGCCTTAGTATATCAGTTATTTCTTCATACTTTAGGCCTCAGGGGGAAAATTCTCTAAAATTATGTGAGAATAGCTAAGAATACAAGCATAGAATATTCATGGTGACTATATGATTTTTCAAGTTCATTTTTTCTTCACTTTATCCTTAGTACAAATATACTAGATTTTGTTTCAAAGTGTATATGGGGGCTTGGAGCTGGGTGCCACAGAAAAGCATGTTCTTAAACATAGTCCATTCCTGTGGGTGTGCACACAGTGTAAACAGGACTTTTTAATGAGGATTCTTCAGCTAAAGTGTGGCCCAGCTGAATCAGGATGGGCCTTAACCACATGACTGAGGCCTTATAGGTAAGGCCACAGAGAGAGTGAAAGCCGGAGGGAGCAGCTAGACATGGGAAGCCAACAGAACCCTGAAGGAGAAGAGATGCCAGGAGAATCTGCCATGTGCATTGCCATGTGACAGAAAAGCCAAGGACCAAGAATTACAGGCAGCCAGCCAAGAAACCACTGTCTTCTGGGAGAAAGTGTTACCTTGATGACACCTTCATCTTGGACTTCTCCTAGCTTCAAACTAATAAGCCTATAAATTCCCATTGTAGCAGCCAGAAAACTAAAATGGTGTATTAGTAGAAATTATTTTTCTTTATCAGCATTATCATGGAAAACTTCTGGCTGTCTGAAAGGATAAAAATAATTTTTTTTTTTTTTAGGGGACTCTTAGAACTAAAAAGAAAGTATCTAAAATCATAGATATAACCTTGAAACAAATAGTATGGAATAGAAATTCAAAGGAGAATATATATAAATATATAAAAGCTTCAAGCTTTTGCTCAGAAATTTCTTCCAGCTCTTCATTTATGTGGGTCAATGTGTTAGATATCATCTCTTTGCCCCTCTGGGTTCACTCAACACTCTGGTCCTAGACCACTCACAGGTAAATACTGCACCAACAACATCCCCTATCCTTTGGCATGATTGGGAACTGGAAAGCACCAGCAGGATACTGGATAGAGAGTGAGGTCATGATATTCGTTATGGTTGCATCAACTTCCTTCCTGCAGGTGGTTTGCAGGGGTGCCATGGTGTTTGAGATAGTCCGTCAAAATAAACTGTTGTCATACGCCTATCTACACTGCTTTTTGGGTCCTTTGATTCTAGAAACCCCACCTCTCCTTCAGGACAGGGGGTTGTAAACATTCCCCAAGTTTACTAGCCCTATTGTCCCTGTGGTTTCCCTACACATTGCCCACATGTCTGTAGTAGTTTAAGAGGTCTAGCTTGAGTTTGTCAACTATTTCTTCCAGAACCCTGACTGATTTGGCCAATTAACAGCCTTATCTTTTTCTGCAGATTCTTCTATTAAATGTAATTTTACTTTATATAATAAAATACAATGTATGACATATGATATATGGTATATAATATATGAATATATATATATAATATATGAATATAGACATATAAAAGTACTAGTGTTATTGTTTTACTTTTATATCTGAATTCTAATTTCTCAAAGGCCTTTCAACTACATACACATATATCTCAATTAATTAACTTTGAAGTTGTTAAAAAATACTAACATAGGAATAGGCTTCTTGGGACCATGTGACTAGAAGCTAGGGCCCCAAGCGGAGCTGCCTCTAGAAATCCGAGTGAAAACTATTTTTCCCATTTGAACGCACCAAGTGTATGCCCAGTCTTCATGAAAGCCAACAAAGAAACAAAGTGCCTTTTTGTGGGTGGCCTTGGCCAGACTATTTCCCAGACAGACCTACAAAATCAGTTCAGCAGATTTGGAGAAGTTTCTGATGTGGAGATCATCACACGGAAAGATGATCAAGGAAACCCCCAGAAAACTTTTGCATATATCAACATCAGAGTATCAGAAGCAGATCTGAAAAAATGTCTGTCTATTTTAAATAAAACAAAATGGAAAGGTGGAACCCTACAAATTCAGCTAGCAAAAGAAAGCTTTTTGCACAGATTGTCCCAGGAGAGAGAAGAAGCAAAAGAAAAGAAAGAAAAATCAACAACAGGCAACATTGACTTGTTAAAAAAGACAGGAGTGGTGGATTTACATATGAAAGCTGTGCCAGGAGCAGAAGTACCAGGGCATAAAAATTGGGTTGTGAGTAAATTTGGAAGAGTCTTACCTGTTCTACACCTTAAGAATCAACATAAACTTAAACATCATAAAATATGATCCATCTAAATACTGCCACAACCTGAAGAAGATAGGGGAGGATTTCACAAATAGCACTCCTATAACCAACCTCACTTGGAAATTGGAAGGAGGGAATGATGCTATGGGTAAGAAACGGCGAGGAGAGTTCTCTGACTTTCATGGCTCTTCCAAGAAGAAAATAAAAGTACAATGTGAAGAGGGTTCCACTGGATCTCTGGCTATGTGTCCAAGACACAGTTGGGTAATGCACAGTCCACAGGTAAAACAGCAACAGGCTACACAGAAAACATTACATGACTCCATTGTTCTTCCTAAATCACTCTCTATACTTAATTCTGATAGTCAGCAACCTGGAAATGTATTTTTCCAGACTTCTGGCTTGAAAACTGCCAGGAACAGAAATAGCATGCCTGATGATGATATGGATTCTGAAGATGAATTAAGAGCAGTGATTGCAAGAGAAGAAAACTTGCAGAGAACTACGTGGTCCTCAGTAAAGGAATCTGAAAATGATCCCTTTGAAGTTGTAAGGGATGATTTCAGATCAGATGTTCACAAACTTCATTCTCTAACAAGTTTAGCTATCAAAAATAATGTCTCCTGCCATGTGAGTGGTGATAATGTTACAGAAAATGATTGTAGCTATGATTCAGGAGATACAGATGAAATCATTGCAATGAAAAAAAATGTTGGTAAGATAAAGAGCACAGAATTTTCACAAATGGAAAAATCTACCTGTGAGAAAATTTCTTTGAAAAATAGAAAAAATGGTAAGCCTTCTGATCATTCTGTTAAAATAAAAAAAAAAAAAAAAAAAAGTAGAGTTAGCAGTAAATAATGCAGTTAGGCCTCTTAATGATGAATCTCCATCTGACTCCAGTAGCAGTGAAGATGCCGATTCTGTATCAGAATCAGCTGAATCTGAAGGAGATGAGGAGTATAACTCCATGATGAAAAACTGTTTGCATGTAAATCTCACTTTAGCTGATTTGGAACAGTTGGCTTGTAGTGAGCTGGAGTCTCCAAAAGAAAATGCTGAGAATGACAGCCTGGAAACCACCCCTGTCTGCCAGTCTGGCGGGACCTCCATGAGCCCCGAGATTCCTAATGGTCTTCACAGAGGCAAACAGTGCATTCATCCTGAGGAAATTGTGGCTTCCCTTTTAGAAGAAAAAACAAACATCTGTGATAAGCAGAAACCTCAGGAAAACAACTTAAAGCCAAAATTCCAGGCTTTCAAGGGAATAGGCTCTCTCTATGGAAATGAATCTGTTAATAAAGCTTTGAAAGAGGATGTTGCCTCTAACAGTATTTATAAAGATCAGAAACCCTTGAAACTTGAGGATCCCAGTAGAATTTCCACAGAAAAGGAGTCCTCATATGCTAATGACTCGTCAAGAGAACTGACTCAACGCCAACATGCAAAGAAGGCAAATGGCTCAAATCATATTCAGCCTGAAAAAAAACAACCCACTTTTGAGAGCCAGGATCACAAGGTGGTATCTCCTAGCAGTTCAGAAAAGGCAAGTAAAAGTCCTATTTTTAGGCTATTGCCATTAAAAAGTAAGAAATCCTTAGGTCTGGGTGCAAAGTCTCACAAGACAGACTTCGATAAAGATGGTCACCATAGCATTGCAAAGACAGAAGAAGGCTCAGAGGAAGAGGGGACTGATTCAAGCAGCCTTACATCTCCTAGGAAATCACCAAAGATCTCTCCCAAGAAAAACAGGCCCAGCTGTGTGTTCAATAAAGAGCCTTAGGAAAGCAAAACTGATTTTCCTCTTTCCATCAGTAATTCATCAGATGTTACCACTAAGGATAAGCATGCTCAAGATAATCAGAAGCGTTTGGCAGTCTTAGAGGCAAGACAGAAAGCAAAAGAAATACAAAAGAAGCTAGTTCACAATGCGCTGGCAAATTTGGATAGTCATTCAAAGAACAAGCCATCGCATGTCGTCTTTGGTTCTGACAGTGAAAGTGAAACAGAAGCAACATCCAATCAGGGGCAAAACCATCCAGAGGAATTTGTGAAAGAGTCCATGTGTCAAACATCTGGGAAGCTGTTTGATAGCAGCGATGATGAGGACTCTGCTTCTGAAGATGACAGTAACAGGTTTAAAATTAAACCTCAGTTTGAGGGCAAAGCTGGACAGAAGCTCATGGATTTACAATCTCATTTTGGTGCCGATGACAGATTTCGCATGGACTCCCAATTTCTAGAAAGTGACAGTGAAGAGGAACAGGAAGAGGTAAATGAAAAGAAAACTGCTGAGGAAGAAGAGCTTGCTGCAGAAAAAAAGGAAGCACTGGATATTGCACAAAGTGTTTTGCACATGAACTTAAGCAATTCTACAAGCAAAGGATCAATAACTGCTAAGAAATTTAAGGACATCATACATTATGACCCAACGAGGCATGACCATGCCCCTTTTGAAAGAAAAAGTGACAATAAACCAAAAGAAAGTAAAACAAAACGAAAGAAGAAAAGGGAGGAAGCTGAGAAGCTCCCTGATGTGTCTAAAGAAATGTATTATAACATTGCTATAGATTTGAAAGAAATATTCCAAACTACTAAAGATACCAGTGAAAAGAAAGAAAACATACCTTGGAATGAGAGTGATGATGGAGAAAATATAGAAGAAATAAATGCTCCTGCAGCTGTGACCGATGGGGACAGGGCATCCGTTGGGTTTACATTTTCCTTTTTTGATTCAGATCCTGATGACGTAAAGGAAGAAACCTATAAAGTTGAAACAGTGAAACCTGGGAAGATTTCCTGGAAGGGGGACCCTCGTTTCCAAGAGAGCAGTTCAGAAGCGGAAGATATTGCTGAAGAAATAGATAACACAAAGCCCCACCCTGGGGAAGGATCATTACCTGAGAAAGAGACCATTAGATTTTTCTTTTTATCTAAGAATGATGAAAGACTTCACATTGGTTCTGACTTATTCTGGAGAGGAGCAGGAAGTAATATTAGCAAGAATTCTTGGGAGGCCAGAACAAATAACCTGCGTATGGATTGTCAGAAGAAACATAAAGATGCGAAAAGGAAAATGAAACCAAAATAAATGTCAGCATTATGATACTAAATGTGAACAAGACTCACTTAAGGAAATTGACCTTAGAAAATCATTCTAGCAGACTAAGAAGAAATTTCAGAGTGAAAGAATATTCAAAATCTGGCTGGTGGGATATCATTCTGGTTGCCATCTTTTTCTATGGAATTCCTCTGTATTTTTCCCTAAGTAATTACTTCAAAAGATTAAACTGAATTTTTTTTACTGAAAAAAAAAAAAATACTAACCTATACTTCACAAAAGAAGATGGTAAATCAGTACTGAAAATATGGTCAACATTGTTAGTTATCAAGGAAATGAAAATTAGAACTGCAGTGGGATACCAATTCCCACTCACTAGAGGAGCTAAAAAACAAACAAACAAACAAACAAACCAAAAACTGTTGGTGAGAATATGGAGCAACTGGAACTCTCATTCTTTGTTGTAGGAATATAAAACAGTGAAACCACTCTGGAAAACTGTTGGAATTTTCTTCAAACTTGACAGCTGGAAGATGGAAGGGTCTGAAAACATCTGGGAATTTTTAAAATTAGGTTTTTGGACCAGGATAATGTCAAGGCCCTGATTGGATATTGTGAGTTATGGATTGATAAAACAATTGAGTATATCAATTTTGGAAGAAATTTGAGAAGATGTGTTTGGATTATACTTCAGGGAGTGTTACTTTTTAAGTTTAAACTGAGCTATGTCTGTTTCCCAGGTTCTGGTGGATAAAATGAAGTGAGATAAAATGCATTAATATTCTATGAGCTACACTGATTTCTATATTCTAAAAAATATCCTGTGATGCAAAAAGGCCTCCAAAAGAGAATGAAGTGTCTGGGAGGCTGAGGGAAGTTTATTGAAAACGACATTATTTTGGGGCATTTACTATTAGTAGAATACTCCAGTTTCATCTTTTATCCCTCTCTTGTCACCATTTCCTTATTTTTGATCTTTTGTATCTTTTTACTTCTAATCACATCATATATTTTTATTACACTTGTACATAAATGGGCTTATTATTCTCAGAAACTGAAAGATTAACATCATATTTAACACATAAACATAAGCCTGTGGGCACCCATATCTATATATACACATAGCTTCATATACAGATTACTACTCAAACTGCATGCAGATCATTCCAAGAACATTGGAGCCATGCTCCAGGTCTAAGACAGTGATGCTTTGACACAGACCACAAGAGTGAAGCAGGAAGTTAGCAATTGGGCATTAGAGGCTGAAGGTAAAAATGTTTGCAGGACCTTCCCTAGGGTGTGTAGGGCCCAGGGTATATACTGTTTGTGGGAGGCCCTGAGTAAACGACTTGATTGAAAATCTAAATTACAAAATTAATGGACCCACACAATATGTAGTGATTTTTCAATGAAGACTTAGAATAATGACAAAATAAGAAGTACTTTCATATTTGATTGTTGTCTGGTTACTGTACATGATGATTCTTCATAGTGTTTCGGCAACTTTTCTTTCTTGTCAGGTCCAAAGCCCATTAATATGTGTTTTTTACTGTCAAGCAGTCCGCTACTGGCCATGAGAAAAAGTTAGCAATACTTCTATTACTCACAAGGCTATGGTTCTTCAGAGCACTATAGGTTTCTTGTGTCTAGCTTTTACAAATTACATTTATGTAATGCTGACTGCATCATTACTTAGGATGTTCCATCACGATGCCCATGAATCATGACTTCCAATGACTGTCTTAAAGCTGGTCTCTGTACTTCATTAATGAAGACTGTCTTAACCAGAGCATTCATGGAAATATGAATGATAATTCTTTTTCTGTTCACATTAAGTTTACCATTTGGAATTTTATAGCACAAATGTAGACAAATACATCTTCCAAGCACTTGAGGTATTTAGAACCTAATCACTACATTTCTAGAATGTATTCTTGTTCAATGCTGACTGCTGGGCTCCCTTTCACACTGTAGCAGGGATATATGGAGGTAGATGATAGGCTTGTGAGCAGAGTAAGAAGAACATTCCCGCTAATACAAGGAATCCCCTTCTCTCATCTGTCACTCATTAAGACTGACACAGGAGAGCATGATATCACCACATCAACTGGAGTTAAGACTGGGCATAGATAGAAAGTACCTGGTGGTATTGCAGAACAATTCCCATGACAGTCCTTGGAGTAGTTCAGTGCAGCCACTGCTGCAGGACTGCCTGACAGGTGGTGTGGGGCCTTCAAAAGGGTTGAATGATCATCCTGGGTACTAGCACCAGGTGGGGTAGTGATAGGGTAAAGGATGCCTAGTGTTACTTTGTGTGCTGTAGTCAGAAGGCAGCACCAGGGTTGGGACAGATGTGTGAAAAGCAGTGTACTATTCTATGCATATGGCAGAAACCCAAGGTTCAGCAGTAGACCACTGGTAGCACAGAGTCCTGAACTAGTCATGTCTGATGTGAGTGAGAGCTACCTCAAATCAGCATGTTAGCAATGTTATGGCAGTCAGAACATTGAGCTTATGAAATGGTGGGCATTGGTAGAAGAGAGTCACAGAATTCTCTGAAGAGGAGAAATGGGGATTGAGCCCACATGGATGGAGTTCAGTCTCAGAACGCTCCCACTCAAGTGGTCCCAAGTACCAGAAGGGGACTTAGAAAAGAAAATTATGAGGAAACTACTCAAAATTTGGAAACTACTCCATAGCAGAGGTTCCCTGAGGTTGGGCTCCAGGACAGGGCTCTGCTAACCCACGTCTAAGTGTGGTACTACTTTTTGTTTGTGAATTGCCTCAGGGCCTGCATTACTGTGCAGTCCAGTCCACATTGTGCAGAGCATTATGTTTATGTTGATTTTCCCCACTTGCATAAATAGATTTTACCAGAAAGTTGCTTTATACATGCTACAGACCCCTCCATTTAATTGACAGAAAAAATTCCCTTTATTTAGCAAGCTTATTGTGGTACCTAAATGATGACTGAGGAACTGGCCAGTCCTTACTAGGCAACACTTATGACCACAGTGATGAGAAGTGTACCAATTTCAGTCACTTGTTGGTACTATTCTACTTGCATCTGCACCCAGAGTTTCTGCAGCCTCCCTTTTTCTCATTACTAGTCACAGCCCTAGGTTATTTACTCTAGCTCCCCCTTTGCTGTATAGCTACACATGGGGCTAATGGTGCCTCACATATATGCATAAAATATTTCTTGTTCTAAATGTTCTATAAGAGTTAGTATCTGTGGTCAAAAGAATTTATCTGAATGATCTTTCTCTTCTTGTTACAGGAAAATTATTCTAAAGAGGGAGTACACTTTATACTTTTTTTGGACACAAGTTTTTGGCTTTCTTTGTGCTTCATTTTTCTTATTTATAAAATAAATGGAATAGATCAGGTGAATTTCTGTGTCTTTCCATCTTTAAAATTCTATGTTTCCATAAAATTTTAGGGGCATGAGGCAGAGGCTAAAGAAACAAATTTTAATCCATGTCTACAGGAGTAAAGACATTCTACAAGTTGTCAGGGAATGCAGGAATTGTGCTTTAGCCTGTGTCAAATTTCAGACTAAGAGCTGTCCAGATTTGCAGAAATTGCAAGGTAATGTTGCTTTTCTTGTTGACTGGCTATATGTGTCCCTATTTCCTAGTACCCCCAATCTAGTGTGCTTGAATATTTTGCTTCTCATTGTCATGCAATCTATGGAGGGGAGTTAAATTATAGAACATGATGGCGACTTTTCCTGATCTCTCAGCAAGAGTGCCTTGGTCAGTGACAAATCTTAGTTGATTGTCCCTTTAAATAGGTTTAAAGTAGTGTTTGGATCAGGAGGCATTCTAATTCAAACACTGCTTCTAACCCATGGCATAAACCTCATTTTCTTCATCTATAGAATGATATTATCAGACCAGTGTTTATT
The DNA here is from genome assembly GCA_026826555.1 of Tolypeutes matacus. Lineage (NCBI taxonomy): Eukaryota > Metazoa > Chordata > Mammalia > Cingulata > Chlamyphoridae > Tolypeutes > Tolypeutes matacus. The sequence goes on along the minus strand of JAKSZT010052260.1, from coordinate 1,057,281 downwards.
CAGGTTCTATCCTTCCCTAAAAGAGAAGATATATGGAGAAATGGGGATAGTCCTCACCCCTCTCTGCCTACTGTTTTACCCCAAAAATGTTGCTGTCCCCAGGATATCTGCCTTCCCTGTTAGTCCCTGCTCTTTGTCCAGTTACATTGGGGAGGGGATAGAGGTGTGGGCAGTAAAGGTAGCTTTGCTTTATCTGTCAACTTTAAACCTCTGCCAATCAAAATGAAAAATCTTTCCACCGTTATCTAGTGTTATAGAAGATATAAAAGAACACTCAGATTGTTATAGTTTGGGCAGTATGTGGATATATTTTTTCCCAATCTTTACACAGACTTATTCTTTCCATACAAGTATCTTCACAACCTGCTCCCGGATTTGCTTGGTCCTGACTCCATAGATGACTGGATTAAGGGCAGGTGGGATAACCACATATAGATTAGCCAAAAGTATGTGGATATAGCGGGGGATGTTCTGGCCAAAGCGGTGTGTCATAAAAGAGAAAAATGCTGGTGTGTAAAAGCACAGCATGACACAGACGTGGGAACCGCAGGTATTGAGAGCCTTTAGTCGGGCATCCTGAGAGGGAAGGCGGAAAACAGCGATAAGGATAAGCACATAGGAAGAGGCAATCAGGATCACATCCACAATAATATTAGAAATCACCATGAGCCCATAGATAACATTTACTTTAATGGGAGCACAGGCCAACCGGGCAAGACCCATGTGCTCACAGTATGTGTGAGGAATGATGTGATGCCCACAAAAGGGCAACCGCAGAATGAGAAACACAAATGGGGTCACGAGAATTAAATTTCTCCCAACAACAACAGAGGCTAGGATGCTGATGGTTTTATTGGTGAGGATCATGGTGTACTGGAGAGGGTTGCAAATGGCAACAAAACGGTCATAGGCCATGGCCACCAGTAAAACAGTTTCCATGCCTGTAAACATGTGGATAAAGAACATCTGAGCAAGACACCCTCCAAAGCTGATCTCCTGGAGGTTAAACCAGAAGATGCCCAGCATTTTGGGGATAGTGGATGTGGACAGACCCAGATCAATCATAGACAGCATGGCCAGGAAGTAGAACATGGGCTGGTGGAAACTGTGTTCTGTCCGGATCATGCAGAGGATGGTGATGTTCCCCAGAAGGGCGATCAGGTACACAATACAGAATGGGAAAGCAATCCAGAAATGTACAATTTCCAGGCCCGGTATTCCCAGCAGGAGAAAGAAGGGAGGATGGAACTGGGTGTCATTGGTAGATGGCATTCTCCTCTCAGGTGTTATTGAATTCCTGTTATGGAGGAAATATCTCTTGTTCTTTAAGATCTTCTGTTATCAAGGTCCTGGAAAGATGGAAAGAACTCTAGTCAGTGCCTTGGAGGTAATGGTAGAAGTAATTAATTTACAAACATTAGAGAGGCTCTTCTTCCTGGATGGAAACTGAGCAACTCTTTAAGAACACATTATTGTTTTACGAGATCCATCACAGGCAATATTTTCTATGGATTCCTTTTCCTAATATATGAGATCTTTAAAGGACTTGTCAATATTTCAAATGTATTAAATATTTGCATTTTTTGGCATTCCCTTCTATTCCTTTTCCAAGTAGCCCCCTGGTTATTTATAGGAAGTTCCCTTATCCAGTCATAATCAAAGTGTGGTCTTCGGATCTCTGAGAGTTTCCAAGACTCTTTCAGGGTGTCCACAAGGTCAAGATTATTTTCATAATAATAGACATTATTTGCCCTTTTCACTCATTTTCTTATGAGCATGCAATGGAGTTTTCTAGAGGCTAAATGAGATATGATATCACAATAGATTAAATGTAGATGTAAGTATGAGAATCCAGCTCTATTCTATTAAACCAGCCCTTAAAGCTATTTGCAAAATGTAAAACAATGCCATTCTTATCACTATTTTATTTTTGGAAAATATAGTTGATATTTGTTCACATATAACAGGTTTAGTAATGCTATTTTATAAGTCATAAATAAAACATTTTTTTAAATTCTCACTTTTAACTTCTAATATGGTTAAAATTGATGTGGATATAATCTACATAAACCAAAGCTCTCTTGGTTCCTTAATAATTTTTAGACATGTTAAAGGATCCTAAGTCCAAATGAAAGCTGCTGCCTCATAACATTGTGACATCAATTTTACAAAATTATACCCATCTAGCTTTGCTTAGCTATACTTATGAACAGATCCAATATCTAGAAAACATTTCAATTTTAGTGATATTGAATTGAAAGTCTTGTTAAAGAATCTTCCTTCATCCCTGGAAATGAAATTACTTTCTCTTATCTTTTTGTGTCCATAAGACTTTGTACAACTCTGTAGCAACAAACATAACCTGAATTGTATAATAATCATTTTTATATTTTTCTTTAATATATATTATATATATTTAATATAATATATAATGGTGCCAATAAATCAGCTGCTACTGAGGGCAAAGAACCAGCCAATATCATTTTAATAGTTATGATACTGACATATGAGTGTTTGGTTCCCAGTTCAGTGTTTAGCTGTTGAACTGAATCGGGGTTTGTATAAATATGTGTGTGTGTGTGTGTGTGTGTGTGCGAGTGAGAGAGAGAGAGAGAACATATTTAAAAAAATGTTGTGATTGCACATATAATTTGTCCTGTAACACTGCAGGTAGGGATTGCACATTAGAAACACCCAGTCATTTCTCTTTAATATGAGAATAAAAGCAGTATCTCTTGACCCCAGAGAAGCTGGAGTGAAAGTTGTTCATGTGCAGGGGAGAAGACGAAGTTTGCTAGGGCTAAAGAGAAAATACCAGACTGAGAAATTAGGAAGCAGTGGTTGGTGGTACATGACTTGGAAGATTCTGAGGGAATAGTCTAGATGATACATCATGGGATTTACAGTCCAGAGTCAGCCCCATCTTTTGCGCAGCTGTTTCTCAACATGATGCTTTCCCAGCTGGAGGAAAAGTTTCTAGGGGCGTGGCAGAGAGGACTAGTCTCTGACTGTATAGTCCAAACCCAGCAGGACTTCCACCCTCTCACAATTTTGGACAGAAGGATTGCTGTCTCCTTGTTGTGGCTGTGTGCCACAAACAGTGCCAGACAGAGTGTTGCCAGAAAGCTAAAGAATTATTCCTGGAGGGAAAGGTGATAAGGTCATCCTTTTCTTGATATGCAAATTGATAAAGAATTTAGTCCCAAAGTTCATTTCAAACCTAAATTGATAATAGAAATCTTTGCTCTTTACTGCCCACCAATGCTCAATTCTTTTAGTTTGTGATTTTTTTTTATCCTGCTGGCTCTTTTTTCCTGCTGACTCTAATTAGCATACTACAAGGGGTTTGTTTGGACTCTGAAATCATTAAGACATTGTTTGAAATTCTGTAATGCTATTTATTAGCTGGAGACTCTTAGACAAACTCATTAGCGTTCTAGATCATTTTTTTCCTTTAAAATTGCAATAACAAATTCTAAGTAATGTGCTTTAAGATTAAATAAAACTAATATATATATATAAAGACTAGCTCATAAGGAAGGTCAATAAATGGTGGTTATTTATATTATTATTAGTGTCTCCTAATGTTTTATTTTTCTTTTATTGGAGGCAGCTAAAATATTCCCCTGATGGTAGAAATATCTTAGTTCACTATGAAGTTCTTTATAATTTAAGCTACCATTAGTCATAAGGAGATAAAAAGTTGGTATGGAGAAAAGGATGGCATTGGACAGTTCAAGTGGAAGGAGTAGCACAGTGTCACACAGATAGATATAATTCTGGATTTTTGTGAATCATACATGATCTAAAGCTTCTTGGGTTGAAAGGGAACCCATTTCTCCCCTCATTCTTGCAGGTTTTCCCAAGCTTGGTAGGACAAAGCAATTGATGAGAGTGGGTAATAACCTTCATCATGACTGGCCATGAAAGGAGGAGCTCAGAGAAGGGGCTGGATCTGGGTGATTTGGGAGGGGTTTTAGGATTACAATAAAAAGTACTTGGATATGAAGTTATGTGGGCCAACGACCCAAGTTACAACTGACAACTCCTAAATCCATTAGTATTATGAAGGAGAGAAAAGAAAAAAATAGTGGAAACCAAGTGGATAACACCTACATCATTTTATTTGGATATTCACACCTCTACTCTCGACTCCACACACACACACACAAACACACAACAGATGACTACAACAGCATCTCCTATCTCTCATGAAACACAGCAAACCTAATCACTGGGCCTGGTTCCTGCCAACAAATCAGTTTGTTCTCCAGAACAGTCTTTACTCTTGGGTGATAGCAGGTATAATCACTGCTAGTAATAGATTATATTTATGGTTGTCTTTTTGAGTTTGTGTGTGTGAGACAGAAGGGGGTGGAGAAAGAGGATGAGAGAGGGGGAAATTCTGTGTATTACTCATTGATATGTCACTTTCCTCATCTGTAGATGTCTGTTCTAACCCCAGCAACAACTCTTTTGGGTTCCTTTGTGAGGAAAACGGTGCGTGGAATAGCTCCACGGCAAAGGGGAGTCTGCTCTCTTCTTCTATCCTCATTTACCATCTTCTTCTCTCTATAGCATCTCACCTCCCCTGCTCAAGCATCCTTACCTCTCTAGTGTTTTCTCTCCCAGTTCTCACTTAGAGCAGAATCATGAGCCCAGGTGCTTAAATATGGTGATCGGGAGCCCCTTTCAGCCTCTGGGCCCCAAGTCTGCCCAGTTACATAGAGACAAACTTTATAGTGAGTGAGGGAGTCCCTAAGTCTAGGCAGGTCCCTGAATCCCTGGGCTTAATCTTCAGAATCCTCTGGGTATAAACATGGGCTCAAGGTTCATTAAGCCCCTCTAACTCTTTGTTTCTCTCTACCACAGCTGCAGCAAAACTCCATACCACATATAGCTCCTTAGCTCAGGAGAGAGTGTGTAGGGCAAGCTGCTAGGAAGGGAGATGGAGCTTGGATTGATTCTGTCTCCCACGGGAGCCATGAAAGCATTGTTTATACCATTAAGTCTTTGAAGGATAACTTTTTAGGAAAGGGTCCTTATCAATTCTTCTGTTTTGTTTCATATAATTGTGTGAATTGTGATACAGTTTGGCAGTTCTTACAACTGGGGCTTCAAAAGACGATGGGGAAGACACCTCAATCTATACAAACCTGACTCTGTGGTACAGCTGTGATTATTGTCAGTGTGCATATCTGCAGATAATGCATCAACTCCTTTTCTGCCTAGCTATAGTCTCCCCAGTCTATAACTAATGATAAACTGATAAAATCTTTGGAGAGGGGCTTGCATGTGTTTCAGTTCTTTTTGCAAAAGATAAAAGAGTTTCCACATTCCTCTGAGAAAATAGAATCTAATGTTCTTCCCATCCATAGCACACAGTCTAGAGTTCCATGAGAATTTCCCTTCCCAGATGATAATGGAGTAGAGCTGATAGTACCACCAGGACATGCAGTAGGTCATGATTTTACTGACTACAAATAGTAAAAGACTGCGAGAACTTGAATGCAATAGAAAGCCGCTTGTTGTTTTTTTTTTATCCTGTAAGTTTGGGCACTTTTGAGGTTTAGGAAAGAGAAGATAATGTTATCTGTTGTCCGAAAGAGATTCTGGTCTGATCTGCTATGTTCTGGTATTCATAGTTTCTCTTTTTAATTAATGAGAAGCTCACTCCTCTCTTACATAGTAACTGTCCTCCCCATTTATTTCCCCAAATTTATATTCTTATATCAAGTCTCATTCTATCTAATCTCTCCTTAAAAATCCTTCTAATGACCCCACTTTCTCCGTTGTATACTCTAGAAATTATATGATAAAGTACATTCACCATGGCTATAAAAGTCCTTTACTCAGTGCCCCATCAACCCTTAATTCTACTTCATGATTTCCAAACCTCTATCCCCTGTCTTTGGTTACCAAAAGTCCTCCAAATGAAACAACTACCTTTCACTACCATTGCCTTTAACTCTCCCTCAATTACCACTTCGTTCATGATGGTCTACCATATGAATCAAGAAAATATTATCGCTCTGTCCATTGTAATATTTTTACTAAATGATTTTAAATCACTTTATTGCACACTAATTTGTTTTACAGGATCGAATTCAAATTCATTCTATTTTTATTCTACTTTTTTATTAGAGAAGGTTTGAGCTTCCAAAACAATCATGCATATTGTGCAGAATTCCCATACATCATCCCTCCACCAACACCTTACATCGTTGTGGAACATTTGTTACAGATTATGAAAGAACATGATCAGACTATTACCATTAATTATGGTCCATAGCATCCACTTCATATATTTTTTACCTAAACCTCTAATTATTACCACTATGTATTATTATTGTACATTTGTTATTGCTCATGGGAGAACACTCTCATATTTGTCCTGTTAACCACAGTCCATCTTCTACTATATGGTTCACTGTGTTATACAATCCCATGCCTAATACATTCTATCCACACTCAGTGGCTCTTGCTTTCATTACAGAGTCATGCAGTTGTTGCCCCAGTAAATCTTTGAACATTTTCCTTTGTCCAAAAGAAAAAAAATCCCATACCCCCCTATTATTGACCTTAGCATTAATGTAGTACCTTCTTTGACATTGATTGTATGTTTATGTTAGTGGGCACCCTATGATAACACTGTAACATACACAGTTGCCTTTGCTTTGGTTTAGGAGTAATTGTTATGTACCTTCCACATTCTTTTCATGAATTGATATTATGCGGATGTTTGACTGAACTCTGTCCTTCAGTTCACCAAGCAGAGTGCCTTGAACGTAAGAGGTACTCAGGCATTGTTGAATTACATTATCTTGGGCAATAAAAATGCCAGTTCTGTGATGGTCTCAATAAAATATGATATATCCCCTAATCTGATCCCATAATCTACTCCTGTTCTATTCCCAGAATTCTTCCTCTCTACCTTCCAGAGACAATTATTTTTATGAGCAGCAACATTATTTATACTTTGAACCTTTTTTGATATTCTTTTGATCTTCTCTTTGAAACTGAAACCCAGCTATTCCCTGAAGATATTCATTGTCCTGAAAACTTCTGTGGAATTGGATATGTTTCTCTACTACAACCCATTGTACCAATAGGCCTGGAGGAGGACTTAGTATTCTAATTCCTCTTCTGATACCTTGCATCCCCCAAAATTCTGGTTTTGGTTCTTGTGACATCATACAGTCAATAGCTCTAATTCCCTGGAGGTTTTCATGTCTGGCTCACTGCTACTCTGTTGACTATTGTACTATAATGACTCCTGTTGGTTTCTATACCTGTAGATTATCATGCCACCTACCAAGTCACTCACTTTATGGTCTTCTCTACTTTAATAAACTTGACCTTTATTTAATTCAGTTGTCATAAATAAAACCAACACTTTCAAATTACTAATAAACTGTACCCTATTTATTTATGAGCTCAATTTTAAACATCTCACTACCAATATCACCACCTTCAGCTTTTCAAATTCATTTCTTCTTGCTCCTCACCTCAGAAAAAACCGTTGAACTCCTATATTATCTATAATCCAACAAACCGATGACTTTTAATATTGCTTCATAGCCACAATGCCCCCATTTCCCTTTGGTCACAGATCAGATATTATGCCACATAATTATAATCACTCTCTTGCACACATCCTTCTTTCCTCTCTCTTTGTATTATGCTCTCCTGGACAGCACCCAAACCTCTTTAATTTCAACTCTTAACATATTCCACAACTACTTCTAGGCAGCTGAATGTGGTTGTAGGAAATGGCGATGACTGGTCTCATTCTAAATTCATAATCACCAGACTTGAATGTATCTTTGGCATCCCCCAGCAAACTTCTATGTTGTCTTGGTTCAGTCACTCTGCACCATCAGAGAGGACTATTTAAGGTAGTCCAATGAATCAAAATTTTCGTTCATGGTTTGTGCATTTGTATCCTGCTGTATATTAATTCTCTGCAACATTAGTGGCTTAAAACTAATTTCTCTTAGTTCAAGATGCTCTGAATTGGATGAGCAATTTTTCTTTGGGCTCATTAACCTGATCTTTACCAGGCTCTCCTATGGTTCTGATCAGCTGATGGTTTAGTTGTTCAATTTTCTTCCTCATAGCCTCTCATCCTTCACACTAATTTGGGCTCATTCACATGAAGATCTCAGGGTTCCAAGTGCTGCAGCAATGAACTGCAAATGTACAAGCTCTTTTCAAGCCTCTGCTTGCATCATGTTTACTAATGGCTAAAGAAGTCTCATTGATGGAAAGTTATTAACTATCATATTGAAAAGGCATTGATGCAGGTGTGGGGAGAATTTAAGGTCATTTTTACAATCTAGCATGATATCCACCTATACCAACATCAGGAAGATATTATCCTACATATTGTTCAAGAAGCTTTATCTCCATGTATTTCATATTTTTATCCACATTCCATATTGAGTTAACTTTTCTGTATGGCATGAAGTGTCGGGGCAAGAAATATTATTTTTCAGTATACAAGTTATCCAAATTGGCTGTTCAATTGACCCTGCCCCATTTTACACTGTGTTTTAGTGCCACATTTTCTCAATTGTTCTGTATTGCTACCAATAATGCTATGTTTGTCATAAATACTGCATTCATATTTTTATGGCTCTTATCTGTCCTAGTGTTCTGCACATTTACTTATGCTTGTCCCAGTATTCCATAATTTTAATAAATGAAGCCATATAATACATTGGAGAACATGAGAGTATAAATCCTAAAACTTTGGTCTTCAAGATTATTTAGCCCACTACTTTTATAAATATATATTATATTTTGAAAACAAAAACAAATGGACAAACAAACCCACAGGAATATTTATTGCATTGAATACACAAGTGAATCAAGATACAAATGAATACTTTTCATTTTGTCTATACACAATCATGCTATCTGTGAGTAATGACAGTTTAATTTTTCTTCTTTAATTTATTATGTTTTATTATTTCTTTTCCTTGTCTTATTGCACTGCATAGGGCTTCTAGTTCTATGTTGAATAGAAATGGTGTTAATGACCTCCTTCTTGCTTCTGATCTCAGGGGAAATATTTAACTATATCACTACGATGTGCATGTCCTTCCACTCTCCAGATCTGTACATTTAAAAAATCAGATTAAGGGTTCACTTCATACTTAGTTTGTGTAATTTTAAAAGATATTTTCAATAGATATAGGAATCTAGCTTGGCAGTTTATTTTTTGCCCTATATTTTTAGAATCATTCATTGTCTTGATCCCTTTCTTTTGAGATATTGCTGTCAGTCTTTTTATTGCTCCTTTGAAGATATTTCCCCTCTCTGAGTACTTTAAATATTTTCTGTTTGTCTCTGTTTTTCTGCAATTTTACTTTGATATTTTTGGGTGTTTATCTCTACCTGGAAATTTTGGAATTTTAGGATGATTGGTTTGATTTCTTTTATTAGTTTTGTCAACTTTATCCTTTAAATATTGTTCTTGATCTGTTCCCTAATTCCTTTCTTTATCTGAGCAAATTATACGTGTGTAGAACTTTTAAGAATTTTCCAAATTTCCTGTATTATTTTCCATCCACACTTTTTTTTCTCCATACTTCATTGTGGATATTTCCTTCTGCTTTATCTTTCAGTTCATTAATTATCTCTTTGGCTGGGTCTAATCAGCTGCTACTTCACCTATTGAATACTTATTTTATATTAATGTATCTCTATTTATTTCCAATTGATTTTTCTTAGTTTCCAGTTCATGACTGAAAAACTTCATCTTCTCCTCTAACTTATTGTATATAATAATCATAGTTGTTTTATATCCCCATTATCTGAATCTTTTAAAAATTTGTTTCCTTTTGCCTTTTTCTTTGTTTTATTTTTTTTAATTTTAACTTGTTAGTTTTGTTTTTTTCTTGTTTTATTTCATACATGGTTATTTTTTATTGACTACTGGGCATTATGAGGAAAAATTGTCAGGATAATTTGGTACTCTGACTATGATCATACACCATAGATAGGGTTTTACTTTGTTTCTCTCAAGCAGTTAGGGTAAGAGCACATCACCACAATCCATTTAAGAATCAAGGTAATTCTAAGCTTGGTATACACTTTGTGATGGCTAATCCATTTTCGGTTTAACTTTACTCCTTGGGTACTCCTTTTCTGTTCAGTTTTTTTTCTATTCTTTGGCATACTCTGTACTTCAATGTTTAATCTCACCTAATTCCATGATGCTTCTAAAGCTCTCCTCATATTACCAGACTCCCAGAGAGCTCCTCTAATTTAAAAAACAATGTTGAGGAAAAGCAGCTCCAAAATTTGGCCTCACATCACTGAGCTTTCCTTTGTTTCCTGGATCTTGACTTTATTATTTACACTAATTCATTCTTTCTCCAATACATTAAAATCTATGTTTTAAATATTCTTCCCAGGTTTTCTGTTGTTTTTTTTTTTCTTCTCTTGACAGAAGCATTAATCTGAAATAAAATAGTTTATTCTTACTAGAATTAGAAACCCCCTAAATAATCTTTCCTAAAGTATACATTATCAGTTTATTAACAATTGTTTGACTTAACTATTCCTTCTGCTACTTTCCTTTGAAGATAAATCATGTTTCCCACACCATTTTATGATTTTTAATACTTCTTTATTTGTTTTGGTATAATACATATATGCGTTTTTTCCTTAGCCAAACCCTTTAATTTTACAGCAATTGAAACCAAGTATCACAGAACCTGGGATACTTCTCAGTCATCTAATTGGTTTCCAGAAGGGCAAGGGCCTACCATCCAGTTTCTACTCTCTGGCTCTGTACTTTTGTATTTTTTAAAATTTTGCATGGGTATATTTATAAGTTTTTTACCTCTGGAGAAACACTGAGTCATATTTTTAGCCATATTTCTGAAAATGTCTTAATTTTGCTCTTAAATATGAGTAATGGATTGGATGAATATTGACTTCTAAGTGCAAAATGAATTTTCCTCAGGACATGCAGGCAGTTTCTTTCAGCATCTGGTTTGCATTTAGGAATTCTGATACCAGTCAAATTATGTTTCCCAAATATCTATGCTTTTTTTTTCTACTTGTCTCCCTTGCACTTTCCTGTTTTCTTTCTCTTGCTAATTTTTCTACAGAATGGTTTAGGAAAATTTTTTCTCTGTTGTGTTTTCAATGCTCACCAAATAGTACCTAAATCTGGGTGTCTATATGTTTCTCTCTGTCTCTTTCTCCATTTGACCCTTCTTGAATCTGCCAAACTTTTACTGATCTGAAATGCTAATATTCACAGTAAACTATCTGCATTAAAAAAATTCAATATCTTTCTGTATAATCACATTATGCTTCTTTTCTTTATTAGAGGGCAACCTCTCAGTGTTGTTATGTGCACTAAGTTTGTTATCAAGCAAGTATCACTTTAGCATATACAACAAAGTGGGGAATACATAGATAAGTTGGGGGCTACAAATTCCAAAATGGAGCAAGGTTTATTTTTGGGGAATGTGAAGGCATTTGAATTTATTACGCTCCGGGGGGAGAATTGTCTTTAATTTTTCTCCTGTTGTTATGGATTCTGATCTGCTACTCACTGTGGATCTAATAGTCTTGCCAGTGTTCCATCGTCCTGTTTGTATAAAATCCACTTTTTAAAAATGTATGCCTCATGCTTTTCCTGGAAGATAGAAGCTGCAATCAGTACACTGTGTATCTTCATGAATACAAGCAGGAGAAGGATTATTGGCCATTTAGTCTGTGAATATTGACATATATTTAGTATCCTGGTGAATGTCTTGTTTCAGGTTTTTGTATATAATCTCCATTTTTTCCATCTGTATTCCTTATTCCTTTTCTTTAGTTGATTTTTTTCAAATATTTCTCAATACTGTTATATATTTATTTTACTTCTAGTTTACTTTTCAATATGTATTTGAGAGATCAGAGTTAAATATTTGTGCTCATAAAATATCTTAACATAGGAATTTAGGCAGAATTTAAAAACAGATATACAACCATAAGATGGCAAAAATAGGTGGATAGCTGGCAACCCATTACATTAATGTGTGAAGAATATGAAACTAGATAATATAGATAAAATTATATTGATAATTGTTAAAACTTTTGGACATGTTAGTTATCTATTTAGGTCTTTTTATCTTTTAAAATTTCCTTTACTTTCAGGTATCCTACTTTCTTCTGTAGTGCCATTACCATACATTTATTTATTTATTTCCAAAGATATTCCTTACCATTGCTGTAGCTAAGCTTTACACGTCACTTCTTATCTTGGGCCCTAGGCCCAATCTTAAATTCAGGTTTCCCAATAATAAAGTTTGATTTAATGTAAATCCCTTTGAAATATAAAGCATGGGAAGGGTCAACAGATTTTCTGGCTTTTTTCACTTTGTGTATACTATCAAGGCAGTATGTGTAGCTAAAATAAACTAAAACACAGAATATTTAATATAGTTGGCATTGTGGCATGGAATAGTGTCCTGATTTTGTTCTTACTGGCTTTGTGACCATAGGTAAGTTACATCATTTTCTGTGTCAGTTTCATCTAAAATAAACATAGGATTATCTACTTCATATTATTATCAGGTGGTGTAAATGAGTTTATATATGCCTGAAATATTGCTGGTGGCCAGCATATTTTTTTCTTTCCAGTGTCTTCCCATCTTACTCCAACTCCTACCTCACTCTAAACCACTGATCTGTGCCATTTTATTCCCTACCCTAACAGTCATTAAGCACCACACTGTTGATTATTGTAGCTTTGTATAAAGTGTTGAAACTGTGAAGTCTGAGTCCTCCAATTTTGTTCTTCATTTTCATGATTGTTTTTGATATTTTGGGCCCCTTGCTATTACGTGTAAATTTTAGAATGAGCTTTTCCATTTCTGCAAAAAAGACCATTGTAATTTTTTTCATTATAATTTTTAAAATTATTATCATTTTAAACTTTATTTTGTACATTTAATAATTGAAAATATAAACAATTAAAAACTAAAAAGTAAACACAGATGTGTAAATACATACATTTCTCAATTAAATATACTGGATACATATAAATTTTTTTTCAGTCAAACAGTATGTTACACAATATATTTGGTTCATAGTAACACAATCTTATTGGTATTACACTGAGTCTATAGATCATTTTGTAGGGAGTTGCCATCTTAACAGTATTAATTCTCCCAATCCATGAATACAGGATATCTTTCCATTTATTTAGCATTTCTTTAATTTATTTCAGCAATAATTTTTAGCTTTCAACATACAAGTCTTAAACCTCATTGATTAAGTTTACTCCTAAGTATTTTATTCTTTATAATACTGTGTAAATTTATTTCTTAATTTCCTTTTCAGTTTGTTCCTTGCTAGTTTGTAGAAATAAGATGGATTTTTTGTGTGCATTGATTTCATATTCTGAAACTTTGCTGAATTTAATAACTAACTTTTTTTTTAAGTCTTTAGGATTTTCTAGATATAAGATAGTGGCGGCTGAAAATAGAGATAGTTTAGCTCCAAGAGTGTTTACTCATCGTATTTAGTTCATATTAATGAGACCATATAATATTTGTACTTCTGTCTCTGGCTTAATTTACTCAACATAATATCCTCAAGGTTCATCCATGTTGTAATATGCATCCCAATTTCGTTTCTTCTTACAGCTGAATAGTATTCTATTGTATGTATATACCACATTTGTTTATTCATTCGTCAGTTGATGGACATTTGGACTGTTTCCATATTTTAGCAATTGTGAAAAATGCTACTATGAACATTGGTGTTCAAATGTCAGTTCGTGTCCTGGCTTTCAGTTCTTCTGAATAGATTACTAGTAATGGGATTACTGGATCATATAGCAAAGCTATATTCAGCTTCTTGAGGTACTGCCAAACTCTCTTCCACAGAGGCTGCATCATTCTGTATTCCCCCCAACAGTGAAGGAGTGTTCCTATTTCTCTAGCCCTTGTAATTTTGTTTTATTTTTTGATCATGCTTATTCTATAAGGCATGAAATGGTATATTATTGTAGTTTTGATCTGCATTTCCCTAATAGCTAGTGATGTTGAACTTTTTTTTTTTCCAAGTGCTTTGTGGCCATCTCTATTTCCTCTTTGGAGAAATGTCTATTACTCTCTTTTGCCCATTTTTAAATTGGGTTGCTTGTCTTTTTATCATTGAGTTGTATGATCTCTTTATATGACATGGATATCAAACCCTCATCAGATATGTGGTTTCCAAATATTTTCTCCCATTGAGTCTGCTACTGTTTTACTTTCTCGACAAAGTCTTTTGAAGAACAAGTATTTTGTTTTGAGGATGTCCCATTTATGTATTTTTTTCTTTCGTTGCTTATGCTTTGGGTATAATGTTTAAAAAATTACTGCCTACCACAAAATCTTGAAAATGTTAGATTTATGGCAGTAGTTTTTAATTAGGTCTTTGATCCAATTTGAGTTAATTTTTATATAAGGTGTGAGATAGGGCACATATTTCTTTTGGATATGGATCCCCAGTTCTCCCAGCACCATTTGTTGAGTAGACTATCCTGGCTCAACTGGGTGGGTTTGAAAGCCATGTCAAAAATCACTTGACCATAGACATGAGGGTCTATTCCTGAGTCCTTATGCAATTACAATGCTGTTTTAACCACTGTATCTACGTAATATGCTTTAAAGTCTGAAAGTGATAGGCCTACAACTTTGTACTTTTTTTAAAAGACATTTTTGGCTATTTGTGGGAATTTCCACTGGGAATTTGACTGGAATTGCATTGAATCTGTAAATCAGTTTGGGTGGAATTGATATCTTAACTATATTTAGTCTTCTAATCGATGAACATAGAATGTCCTTCCATTTATTTAGGTCTTCTTTGGTTTCTTTTAGCAATGTTTTTTAGTTTTCTGAATACAGGTCCTTTTATGTCCTTGGTTAAGTTTATTCCTAAATATTTGATTCTTGGATTTACTATTATAGATGGAATTTTTTTTTCTGACTTCCTCCTCAGATTGCTCATCAGTAGTGCATAGGAATGCTACTGATTTTTGCATATTAATCTTGTATCCACCACTTTGCTGAACTCATCTATTCATTCTAGTAGCTTTGTTAAGGATTTGGGGGGATTTTCTTCATATAGGATCATGTCATCAGTGAATAGCAACACTTTTACTTCCTCCTTTCCTATTTGAGTGCTTTTAATTTCTTTTTCTTGCCTAATTGCTCCATCTAGAACTTCTAGCCCAATATTGAAAAATAGTTGTGACAGTGGGCATCCTTGTCTTGTTCCTGATCTCAGCAGAAAAGCTTTCTATCTTTCAATGTTGAGAACAGTGCTAGCTGTTGGATATTCATATTTGTACTTTACCAAATTGAGAACACTTCCTTATATTCCTATCTATTGGAGTGTTTTTATTCAATCAAGAAAGACTGCTATATTTTATGAAATGCATTCCCTGCATCAATGGAGAGGATCATGTGATTTTTCTTCTTCAATTTATTAATGTGTTTCATTACATTAACTGATTTTCTTGTGTTGAACCACCCTTTCATTCATGGGATAAAATCCGCTTGATACTGGTGAATAATTCTTTTAATGTGTTTTTGGATTTTGTTTGCAAGTATTTTGTTGATGATTTTTTCATCTATATTAATTAGAGAATTGGTCTGTAAATTTGTTTCTCTGTAGTATCTTTGCTTGGTTTTGGTATTATTGTGATCTTGGCTTCATAGAAGAGTTTGGTAGCATTCCTTTCTGTTCAATTTTTTGGAAGAGCTTTAGCAAGATTAGTATTGGATCATCTTTGAATAGTTGGTAGGATTCACTTGTGATGCCATCTGGTCCTGGGCTTTTCATCTTGGGAGGTTTGTGATAACTGTTTTGATTTCTTTACTTGTGATTGATTTATTGAAGTCTTCTATTCCTAGCATCAGTGTAGGTTGTTCAAATGTTTCTAGGAATTTTTCCGTTTCATCAGCATTGTTTAGTTTTTTGGCATGCAGTTGTTCACAATATGTTCTTATGAATTCTTTTATTTTTCCTGGGTCAGAGGTAATGCCCACTTCTCATTTCTTATTTTATTTATTTATATCTTTCTTTTTGTCTTTGTCAATCTAGCTAAGGATATGTTGATTTTCTCAAAGAACCAACTTTTGTTTTTGTTGATTCTCTCTATTGTTTTTTTTTTCTTGATTTCATTTTATTTCTGCTCTGATCTTTATTATTTCTTTCCTTTAGCTTTGCTTGGGATTAGTTTGCTATTATTTTTCTAGTTCCAACAGGTGTATAGTTAGGTCTTCAATTTTAGCCCTTTCTTCTTTTTTAATGTAAGCATTGAGTGCTGTAAGTTTTCCTCTCAGCACTGCCTTTGCTGTATCCATAGGTTTTAATATTTTGTTTTCTCATTTTTTATTTGTTTCAAGATTTTTACTGATATATCTTGCAATTTCTTCTTTGATCCACTGATAATTAAGATAGTGTTGCTTAATCTCCATGTATTTGTGAATATTCCTTTTTTCTGTCCGTTATTGATTTCCAGCTTCATTCCATTATGATCAGAGAAAGTGTTTTTCATAATTTCAATCTTATTACATTTTGAGACCTGCCTTGTGACCCAACATATGGTCTATCCCGGAGAAGGATCCATGAGCACTTGAGAAGAATGTATATCCTGCTGTTTTGGGGTGTAATTCTCTAAAGTGTCTGTTACCTTTAGTTCATTTATCATGTTATTCAAGCTCATGTTTCCTTATTTTCCTCTCTCCAAATGTCCTATCCAATGATGAGAGTGAGATCTTTTTTATGATACTATTTACATGGAATATCTTTTTCCAACCTTTCACCTTCAACCTTGTTGTGTCCTTAAATTTGAGGTGAGTGTCTTGTAGACAGCATATAGATGGCTGATATATTTTATCCTTTCTGGCAGTCTATGTCTTTTGATTGGGGAAGTCAATCCATTACATTTCTGTTATTACTGTAAAGGCATTACTTACTTCATCCATTTTTTCCTTTGGCTTTCCATTGTCAAATCTAATTATTGTCTGTCTTTTCCCCATTCAAGTTACCCTTATTAATAATCTTCATTTCTACATTCTTCTCCACATCTCTCACCCTTGGGTTTTTCCTTTCATGATGCCACACTCCCTTTAGTATTTCTTCTAAATCTGGTCTTTTGGTAGCATACTCTCTAAGTTTTTGTCTGTGAAGACTTAAAATCACTCTCATTTTTGAAGGACACTGTTTCCAGTTACAGAATTCCTGTCTGACAGTTTTTCTCTTTCACTACCTTAAATACACCATACCACTATCTTCTCACCTCCATGTTTTCTATGAGAGATCAGCGTTTAGTGTTATTGAGGTTCCCTTGTATTTGATGTATTGCTTTTCTCTTCCTGCTTTCAGAATTTTCTGTTTTCTCTTGTATATGTCATTCTGAATAGTAAGTGACTTGGAGAATGTCTATGAGGATTTATTTCATTTAGGATGCATTGTCCTTCTTGGATGTTGGTATTTGTATCTTTCATAAGGATAGGGAAATTTTTAGTCATTATTTCCTAAAATAGTGTTTCTGCCCCTATTCCATTCTCTTCCCTTTCTGGGACCCCAATAATGCATATGTTTGCATGTTTTGCATTGTCATTCAATTCCCTGAGACCCTGTTCCATTTTTTTCCATTCTTTTCTCTTTCTCTTTTGCTGTCTTTTTAAGTTTAGATTTTCTGTCCTCTATTTCCCTAATTCTGTCCTCCATCAATTCAAATCTGCTGCTATATGCATCTAATGTATTTTTAATCTCATCCATCGTATCTTTCATTCCCATAATCACTGTTACATTTCTTTGCAATCTTTCAAATTGTTCTTCATGTTCACTCAATGTTTTTGTTGTATCCTTTGAATCTTTAGTCATATTTCCTTAAACTCCTTGAATTGATTTAGGAGATTTGGATGATTATCATTGAGTACTTGTCTTCAGTTCTGTGTCTTATCAAGATTTTTGGTTCATTCCTTTGGCTGGGCTATGTCTTCCTGTTTCTAATTTTGGCTTGTAATTTTTTACTGATGTGTACATGTCTGAATATGTTGGTGAATTTACTCTGATGGTCAGTTTCTGTTGCTTGTCTAGTCATTTTGTTTCATGGCTCTTCTTTGATTTTTGGCTCCACTTCTATGTCTTAAATATTGCCCAGCTTAAGTTATCCAAATAGGGCTAGGACCTCACTAAGGGGGTACAGACCAGATAAAGGAGACTGGAACAAGGAACACTAAAAGAGGTTTTTCTCCTTGCAGTTTCCTCCTGGCCTGCAAATAGTTCTTGTCAGTGAATCTTTCCAATGAGTTGACTCTTTCAACCTTCACTTGCCCATGGTTCTGGTCCAGCCAGATCTGAGATTCAAAGTGGTCCCTGCTATAGCTTAATTCACTGAAGAGAAACCATCTTAACACTCTGCCACACCTTCCCTCTTCCCAGGGAGGAATATGTCTGTTCCCTTCTCAGTTGGCTGCAGTGAGTCATAGATTTTATCCAGGCCATTTGTCTTGAAGGTGGGGGATGGATGCTGTTCCCAGTCATGGCAGCTAATAACTCAAAATTTTCATTTCACCTTTTCCATCTCTCTGTCCTTTGCCTATGGGAGATGTCCAGCACTCTCCTGGTCTGTTGAGCCCCAAAGCAATGCACTTGGACATCGTTTTGCCCTTCCTCCATTGTTTTTCTGAGAGAGGTGAGCTTTGCCTACATATTTCTGATGCCATCTTCCCACACAAGTGTTTTTGAACAAATACTTTCTGAATATCAAATGATACTTGCACTGTCCTCAGTGATATATGTGAAGAAATAACAGATATTACTTTCAGAGATATGTGGTGAGGAACAATGTTATGAATGGGAGAGTTAATAATATTGTGAAGTGCAAAGAGAAGTCATGAAAAAGAGTGAGAAATGTTTCTTAAAATGGTCAGTTTATATTGGATTATGAATGCAGGTAGTCCCTTAGAAGGCATTGATGAGAGAGCAAGTGTAAGGCATATATGGTAATGTGTTTAATATTACCATTTTAAATACAGAGGTCAGGGAAAGTTTCTGTGAGGCAGAGGTATTTTGAGGAGGGACTGAATGAAGGGAGCATAACTTTTGAGGGTATTACAGAAGAGTGTTCTATGTTATGTGAAGAG
Source organism: Tolypeutes matacus (assembly GCA_026826555.1). Taxonomy (NCBI): domain Eukaryota; kingdom Metazoa; phylum Chordata; class Mammalia; order Cingulata; family Chlamyphoridae; genus Tolypeutes; species Tolypeutes matacus. The sequence goes on along the minus strand of JAKSZT010052260.1, from coordinate 1,038,115 downwards.
CAAAAACAATATCACTGGGGTAAGAATGATGTCAGAATATTTGAGGAAAGTCATAAAGTATCATGTGCCTGGAGTGGAGTGAAGGAAGGAATGAGTGATGATAGCACATGGCTTTGAAGAGTACTTCAAGGGCAAGTAGACTATCTTAAGAAGAAGTTTGGATTAGATAATGTGAAGAATCTAAAGAGTTGAAAAGATGGGTAGAGTTTGATTCCATGGAGTAACTAAATCAGCATTTTTTTTTAAGCAACAGGTTTGAATATAAAAATTAGGGCAAGAGGATTTTAGATAAGTATTTCAAGATATAATAGATTCAAAGATAGAGGGAAGGAGGGATAGAAAGAAAAAGAGAAATAGGGGAGGGAAAGAGGGAGAGGAAGAGAAAGACAGCAAAGGATGGACAGTACACGAAATAATATAGGATAGGATCAGGACCAATAGACCTGGTATTTAATTTACCGAAGACTTTGAACTTTACTTTGGGAGAAATAATACAAATTCTATTTGTGTCAGTAAAGGATGGGTTGTTTGGGAGAAATAAAAGTAGTAATGAAAAATTCTTGCCCTATAATATCTGTGTGGCAAGAAAGAGTTTACAAAATGGAATTCTCCAGTGCCCATTAATTAAATTATGTAAAGTTCTCAAGGATATAGTCACCATCTCAGGGGACTGAGTTTGCAATAAGAATATATATTCTTCTCTTCAGTATAGGAAATTGAGTGCCCCAGAGAGATGCCATAAGATTTGGTCAAAAGACAGATTCTTAGAGAATTAGAGATCAAGATAAGTCATAACGCAGCAGGACAGTGAAAGACAGCAAGAGAGATGGAAAAAGGGCTTATGCCAAGCTGGCATGGTAGGGTGGAGGACAAATGAAGAATGTAGCATAGATGAAGAGAGAAAGCAACTCATAGAATGATACACCTTCAAGGCTACTATATTTTTCTACAATACATATATCTCTGACTATTGTCATACAGAGTAACAGGTAAGGTGAAATTGATGAGGAAGGAGATACATCAATATGTTCTGTTTAGGTTTAGCTATTGTTTCTGTTCATGTATGCAGGTATAAGAATGTGACTAGCAAGAGGGCAAGAATTAACTTTCATTATTTTCTAGATTATTAGTAAAATAATCCATGAATATATTTTTAATTAATTAGTTCTTGAATAGATAGACTAGATTGATCTAAAAGCATTGACCTGACTGATAGATTTTTCTATAAAAACACCCAGTGCTAGGATGATGTAGCAGCTGATAAAGGGTATGGATGCATGATATCGGGATGAGCATGATACTGGGAGATTAAGCAATGATGAGATGAAAAGCTATAAATTATCTCTTGTCCTTCCTCTCATCAATTACAGACATGGGATGAGTTGTGTATGTGGGATGTGATGGAGGTGAATAAAATAGGGTAGAATATGAAGATGTCATATGCAGAAATATCTGCTGGATATATTTCCATGTATCAGCTTAGAGTTAGGGGGTCAAACAGGGCGGGCTAGGACCCAGTCTTCTCTTCAGACCCAGCAGAGCTGGTGGATGAATGCACATATGTTGAAATAATAGGTAAGTGTGCATTTATAAGACGATCAAGTGACTGGTTCTACCCAGAAATGTTTATAGACTTGGAAATAGTGTTTCAGAGAGGGAAGCACAAATTTTTAAAACTCTTCTGGAAAATCCATAGAGATAAGTGGGCAGTTGATTTTCTTGGGTTATGGGTATATTTTTTTCTGAGTTTTCTACTCTATACAGTTTGTAAGGATGACTAATATACTGGGTACTGTGCCTGGTCAACATCAGTCTACTGAATCTCTGGATAAAGTCTTAGAGAAGATAATTTCAGGCAGTGATACTATGCTTCCTTTTCTTACTTTGTACTTGCTTTTCTCTCTGTCTGCAATAAAATAACTTGCCTTCTTTTTCTAAAGAATTTCTCTTTAAGTCTTAGCATTAGCCTACCATTTTCCATGGATTTTTTTCTTGACCCACTTCTCCATGTATAACCTTCTATGCATAGTTTTATCATAGCACTTGCAATGTTGTTTGCAAATCCATCTTTGGAATTTTTATGTCTTTCAGTATACCAGGGTATTCTTGAGGGTATGTGGCCTATCTTATTCAAGTTTATTCATATTGCCTAAGCAAGGCTAGCTTATGGAGAAGTCTTAAATATTTGAAGGAATAAATTGTGATGATTACTACATTAACTCCAGTATTGATTCTCTGCTAAAGAGACAGTTGTCTTATGTCTTTATGAACCCTTATCCTGTACAGTTTCCTAATACAGAAGTGAGAATTCAACTATCTCCCCAGCCTCAGTAACCCAAGTTTATATACATATATATGTATGTATATACTCTTTCCTGAAAGAATTTCCCAAATAATCTCTCATACCCTTCATGGGCTTTAAACTAGGCAGTTCTTCACCAGGCCCTTGTCTTATAATGGGCATAAAGTAGGGTGTACTGACCTACATATGCATTAATCTCTGATAGGTAGACTTTCTCCAACATTCAAGTATTCCAAAATTTGAATAAAATCTTTCTTTTTAAAATATTTTTTTTAAATTTAAAATTATTTTTTATTAGAAAAGTTCCAAGGTTAAAAAACAATCATGCATAATGTGCAGAATTCCTATACATCTTATGTTGTTGTGTAACATTTGTTACTGATTATGAAAGAATATGACCAGACTATTATCACTAACTATGGTCTATAGCATACATTTGGTATGTTTTTCAATACACAATCTAATATTAACACTATGTATTAGTATTGTACATTTGTTATCCTTCATGAGAGAAATGCTCTCATATTTCTACTGTTAACCACAGCCCATTTTCAACCACTTGGTTCACTGTGTTACATAGTCCCATGCCTTGTACATTCTATCCAAACTGTACACTCAGTAGCTTTCACTTTCATCACAGAGTTGTGTAGTCATCGCCTCAGTAAACCTTTAAATGATTTCTTTAGTTCAAAAGAAAAAATCCCATACCCCCCTATTACTGACCCTAGGCATTGATATAATACTTTCTTTGAGATTGATGTGAGAATATTATAATATTGCTGTTAACTATAGTCCATAAATTGCATTAATTATATTTTTCCCATGCATTACTATATCCTTACCATCTTGTAATAGTAACATACATTTTTTCTAGTTAATAGAATAATATTCTTGTATTTGTATTATTAACTACAATACTCATCCACCTCCGGGTTCACTATGTTATTCACTCCCTAGATTATTCTCTAGCTTTCTTTCAATTGACATTTACATCCCTAGACTACATTTTTTAGCCACAATCCCATTTGTAAACCAGCCTGGTTAGTTATACTAACTATAATGTGTTACCATCAACTCTATCCATTTCCACCCCTTCACAGTTAGGTGAATCGAAAATTCTACATGTATTAAGCATCAGTCCCCCTTTTTATTCTTCACTCTATCTCCTAGTAACCTATGGTCTGGCTTTTAACTCCATATGTTTATTCTTTGTATTTGAATCAAATCTTTCTGTGCTATTGTACATATCACATTCACACTTATGTACTATCTGTAAAACTTGTTTTAACAATAAGCTGCCCATAAATGAATTTCTTCAAACTTTGCTTCAAATTTTAATTTACCATAAGTAAGTTCAGGATTTTCACATAGTTCAGATGAGTGCTGCAAAAAATCACTTAATAATTCTTATTTCTGTGCTGCTGAGACATCCATAAGGACACTAAGATCTGGTATACAGTCTTAGTAGGAACTAAACTGTCAAGTATTTAAAGTGCTTCTGCCTTCTTGCCATTGATACAAACCAGAGGAAATGTTTGAAAATTGTCTAGCTCATAATATTTAGTCTCATTTCCCTCAGCTGTTCCATCCTTGGACAGTTTCATTACTGGATGTATGTTTTCTTATGGAATGTCCAATAGACAGGCCTATCTAGATTAAAATAATCATTCAAATAATGTTTCGTCATGATTGCAAAATATTTTTACTAATTGTCTCCCTCTTCTTGTCTTTAATCGTTTTCAAATATGATGGAATATATATTTATATATATGTATTTACAAAATACACTTATGATGGGAATTGCATAGTTTAAGTTCTGAAATATGTTGAAATTGAGAATATTTGCTGTTTTTTATTGTTATTTGATTATTTAATGAACTTTTAAAATGGTACACTTTTATTTGGTTGACCCTTCTCATATATATGAATAAACAAATATAAGATGTTTACCATTCAGTAAATATTGTGTATTCATGCCATTCAAAATCATACCATTCAGTATTCACAAACGCACATAAATTCATATACACACACATACAGAGTTATACACAGTACATTTCAGGGTTCTCAGGTTGCCAAAGAGAGAAATGGTTTCGATTTCAAATATCAAAGAAGGCACCATGCACATTAAGCAAAAATGTGTATAAAACTACTGATGCACAGACCCTGGAACTTTATTTTCCCATTTATTTCTGATTACACTCCTATTTATGAATTTCCATCTGGCAGAGAGATATTCTTCTTCCTTCCTTTTTCCAAGCCCTAACTTTGCTTATAGGAAATTCAGTAGCAGAGTGAGGCTGATTGTATTCCTAGTTCCTTATGATGTTCAAGTGAGGCAAGTAGAGTGAGAGGAGAGTATTTTATCTCTTTTATGAATGGGAACAAAAGAAGATTACAGTGTTATTTGCACTTACATAGGAATCTGGACAAAGAGAGAAATGGAGCAATCACTAATAGGAAATCAACATCTAACTCTGATAAGCACAATCACTAATAGTGGCAGAGAGAATGTCCATTCCTAATGACACTCGGTTCCCTCCTTCTTCATTCCACCTGATGGGCATCCCAGGACTGGAAGCTGTGCACATCTGGATTGGATTCCCCTTTTTCATTGTATATCTTGTTGTACTCCTGGGGAATGCTGCTGTCCTGTTTGTGATACAGACTGAGCACAGTCTCCATGAGCCCATGTACAACTTCCTGGCCATTCTGGACTCCATTGACCTGGGCCTATCCACAGCCTCCATCCCCAAAATGCTGGGTGTCATCTGGTTCAATCTCAGGCATATATCCTTTGGAGGCTGCCTTTCCCAGATGTTCTTCATCCACTTTTTTACAGTAATGGAGAACATTGTGTAGGTAGCCATGGCCATTGACCACTACATTGCCATTTGTATTTCCCTCCGGTACACTGCAATCCTCACCAACAAAATCATCAGCCTCATTGCAGGTGTTTCTGTCCTGTGTCTGTGCATGGATGTTCCACTGGTGTCTCTCCTCCTGAGGTTGCCCTTCTGTGGGCACCATGTCATCCCTCATACTTACTGTGAGCCCATGGACATTGCCCGTCTGGCCTGTGCCAGAATCATAGTCAACATTATGTTTGGCCTTGGCAACATTTTTCTCTTATTATTGGATGTGCTCCTTATTACTCTCTCTTATGTCAGAATCTTCTATGCTGTCTTCTGCCTACCCTTCTGGGAGGCCAGACTCAAAGCTTTCAACACCTATGGTTGCGTATTTTCGGGACATTGAAATTGTCCTTCATGACATTGCAAGGACAGATACAGGCCATTATATATTTTGTCATAATTTGCAAATTGTGAGGGACAGAGTATAAACTATAATGTAAACTAAAATCCACGGTTAGTGGCAATGCTTCAAAATGCATTCATCAGTTGTAACAAATGTACCATACTAATAAAGGATATTGTTAATGTGGGAAAGTATGGGAAGGGTAGGAATCAGGGCATATGGAATCCCCTATATTTTTTATGTAACATTTAAGTAATCTAAAGTATCTTTAAAACTGTAAAAAATAATAAAATGTAGTTAATTATACTCACACACACAATAAATAAATAAATAAACATACTATGGTGATTTGAAGCTGTATATACCTCAGAAAAATATGTTCTTAAATTTAATCCATTCCTGTGGGTGTCAACCCATGATAAGTAGGACTTTTTGATGAGCTTACATCAGTTAAGGTGTAACCCACCTCAACCAAGATGGGTCTTAATTGTATTATAGGAGTTCTTTATGGGAGAATGAAATTCAGACAGAGAGAAAAAGAAACCCACAAGAAGGAAATAGCTGAAGGGGAACCAAGAAGAGAAGGAAGGGACCGGGGGACACCGCCATGTGCCGTGCCATGTGACAGAGGAGCAAAGGACCAGAGATCAGCAGTAGCCAGTCCCACAACGCCAGTCTTCAGGTAGAAAGCCTTGCCTTGATGATGGCTTTCTTTTAGGCTTTCTTTTAGCTTCAAAACTGTAAGTTAATAAATTCCCAGTATTTAACCCAACTCATTTCATGATATTTGCTTGAGCAGCCTAGGAAACTAAAGCACATACTTCATTAGAATAGTTTTCCCAACCCTCAACTAGAATTGCATGAGGAATTATTTGAATAACTTTTTAACAATATAGGAGAAATTCCTTAATTAGGAACTAATGTTCTTTTGTTTTTTAAAACGTTACTTTAATAAAATCTATCTTGTAAGCTAAAAATGAGAGAGAAGTAAAAATACAGGGGTAGGCCTTGAGTACTCTTACAAGTACACAGAGAAAATAATTGAATGTGTAAAGGACTATTACCAGAAAATTTCTTCTTATCCATGTCCATCATTTTGGATCGTTCTATAGTGATGTTTGATGTATTGTTATTTCCTCAAATTATTATATAAATTTATTTGCCTCTTGGGACTTTTGGGTATAGATATTTTAGTTTCTATTCAAGCACTATAACACTATAAAGTGATTCCAGATTGCTGACTTCATGCTATGCCCAAATGTTGCACATAGGCAATAAACTCCAAACACTGAAAGCATCTGATTGAAAAAAACCTTCCTATAGGCTGAGTTCTCATCTCCTGGTTGCCTTTAAGAGTTCCCTGTTTATTTTTAGAATCTTCAGATTATTTGTTCACTTTTCATTTTGTTTCTTGTACTTTCATAAACATATTTAATCCAGTATTTCTATGCTTTTTGGGTATGGAGGGAGTATACATTCCTGTTTATATTCAAACTACTACATTTTGGAAGTGCCCCAAATACCAAGTTATTATTGCTGGGGAAGTCATAGGCATACCTCATTGGCCATCTCCCATCTCAGCCCTTGCCTACTCCTGCCTCTTTTACTTTTGTGTCACTATGTTTCCATTCCACCACGTGGGGGAGATGTTAGATCTAATGAAAGGTCCTGACCTGACCTTGAGCTGAGAAAGCGGAAACTAGCAGCCCCATCTGCCTATCAGGGCAGGGAAGCTCAGAGTCAGGGCCCCTTCCCCTGAGATATATAAATACCTCAGTCAAACAGCACATATTTCTCTCTCCTTCTTGAAGCAAAGTGGGAATTTGGGTGCTGTTTCCACCAACCCTGAGCAAAGCAGTTGGTCTCACAGGTGGACCAGTCATGGTGGAATCTCTTATCCTGCTCTTTGGAACACTTAGTGCTGTGTAAGTCAGTAATAAAGCAGTATTTACTGAAAGTTTCTATTATGCCTGAGCCTGTGTTCCCACAATACACAGTGCAGCAACTCACTCCACAATTATGATCCAAAGTCACTCTAATATTCCTCTCACTTTATGGCCATATAATTCCAGTAAACTCTACATCACAGAGTTCAAAATTTATGTCAGGAGAGTAATATACGTTTTCTAATTACTTTCAAGATGTACTTAACATATTTATAAATGTGTATTTCACAACTACCAGCAGGGCTGTCAAGCAAATGGGAGGTCAGTTTTATGTAGTGATTTCTGGCAATAGTTTGGGGGACTTAGACAAACATAATTTGTGCATGTAGAATAATAGTGTCTTAGTTTCCTAGGGTTTCTGTAACAAAGCACCACAAACACGATGGTTGAAACAACAGAGATTTATTGTCTCACAGGTCTGTAGGCTAGAAGTCAGAAGTAACGGTATCATAGGGCCATGCTTCCTCTGATGTGTGCAGGAAAAAATCTGTTCTTTGCTTCTCTCTTCTCTCTGGTGGTGCCTTGCTGCCAACCCCTGGCATTCTCTGCCTCAGTCATCACGTGGTGTTATCTTCTCCATCTACTTGTCTGTGGCCACATTTCCTCCTTTTATAAGAACATCAGTCATATTGGATTATGGGTCAACCCTATTCCAGTATGACCTCATTTTAACTTGCCTGATTCCATCTCTGATAACCGTATTTCCAAATAAGTTCACATTCTATGGTGCTGGGGTTTAGGAATTCACCATATATATATATTTTTTGCCCAGGCAATAATACAATCCATAGCAAACAGCATCTACTTTTTGGTATTTTTTTATGTGTTATGGGTTCTACTATGTTCCAGGAATGGCTCTACACTCTTAAAATGGATTAACTTATGTGATCCTCATATCAGCCTCATTTTCTCCATTGCATTGAAAATCTGAGGGATGGAGAGGTTAAATAACTTGACTATGGTCATATATCTAAGAATTGGAGAGTTGAGAATTAAGCTTTGCATTGGAGATTAAAAGTCAACACTTTTGACAGTGATGTGATAGTGCCTTAGATTGAAGATATAGGCTAATTTGGTTTAGTATGTATGGATTACATTTTTACCAGTAATTTTCCAGTTACTGTATTCCTCTGAATTGGTTAAATCTTATAAGATATTCTATTCAAATTATTATGCCCTTAGCTCCTGGGGCAAGTTTTTTTTTTTTGCACTGATTACTATGGTCAAAGGATTGTAACACATTGAGTGTAATTATAGTGCACTATGGAAGATATAAATCAAAATGTAAATTGTACTTGTTTATAGTGTGATGGTTAATTTCATGTGCTACCTTGGCTAGGTTATGGGGTCCAGTTGTTTGGTCAAATAAACTGACCTAATTGTTACTGTGAATGTCTTTCATATATGTATTTGCATTTTGAATCAGTTGATTGCATCTGTGGCTGTTTGCATCCACGCTCAACAAAGCAGATTACTCTCAGCAATGTGGGAATCCTCTTTATCTGATAAATTGGAGGTCTTAAAGCAAGACTGAGGGTTTCAGAAATCAGAAAGAAGAATTTCTGCTTCTATTTCAGTCTGCTTGTTTCCACTGGGGGTTATGGACACGTAACACTTCAGAATCACCTTTTTAAGAATTTCCTGTTTGACACCTGCCTTATGGAGTTCAGAGTTGCCAGCTCCTAGAGTCACATGAGCCAATTCCTCATAATAAGTCTCTGTTTCTGTTTTGTTCTGTTGTTCTGGAGAATCCTGATAATCCGCAAAATATATGTTTTTAAATAAAATCATTTTCTCTATTATTTGAAACAAAATATACTGCAGAGTGTAAGAATGTTATCTTAGTATTTTTTGGTTGATAAACATTGTTAACTATGTCTTATATTTTTCTGAAATAATCTGCAATGTTCTATTGACCAGGTACAAGATCAGACCATTAATTTCATTGTCACATGTATATTGAACATAGCTACTATGTCCCAGGTCTTATTGTAAGTATTGGAATTGTGGTTAAAATAATATTTCCTGCTATCAGAGATTTTACAGTATAGGTAAGATGTTAGGTGTTAAATTAACTTGTGGGTGGTCATTATACTGAACATGAAATGCAGGGTGGAAGGAAGTTACTTTTAAACTAGCAACTGACAGGTATGGCAGAATTATTCAAATGAAGAAGAGAGAAGTGGTGAATGATAGGTTTCTCCAGGCAGAGAAGGAAATGTGCAGAGTCTTTCAGTGGGGAAAGAGCAAAATCCAGCCATAAGTATGAGTGAATTTTTTTAGGGTGAGAGGGAAGGCTCACAAATAATAAGTTCACTGAATGACTTTGCTTTGTAAAAGCATCTAACATAACTTCAGCTCTTCAGCTATCACATCAAGAGAAACCTTCTGAGAAAAAAAGGCTGTCAGTAGCCCAAATCTTCACATAGTAAATTGTTTCCTCTTTTCACATTTGCTATATCTCATCCTCCCTTTTGTTAGGCCTCAAGGCAGGGCCTTTATGGATAACCAGAGATGGCATGAAGAAAATTTCAACAGGAGAGTTGGGCAAACTTACAGTCCAAAGTGACTCAACCCCAACTCCCTGTGGTGAGGTTTTACTCTTGCTTAAATACCTAAGTTACTACCTAGCATTTTCTTTGATTATGCATTAGCCTTTATGTATATGGATGATCATACATAGCTAATTATATAATTGTGTGATTAGTATGTTCAGGAAATCACTCTTGCACATACATTGCAGGATCAAAAAAGGGGCGGGTAACTTCACCCCTGGGTGGGAAATTTACTATGTTAATTAAGCTCCTTGAAGTAAGGAATTTGGAAGAAAGAGAGGGTTGCATTTCATTGCCTTCTAATTTACATACAATTCTTTCCTTTGTATCCTAGCAACAGGGAGAGAAAGAAGCAACTTTCAGGTATTCTTTCATCCTATACCCAACACTTTTACTTATCCATCATCCCTATCTTTCCTCCTCTTTCTCTGATAGTCCATGACATTGGGTTCTTCTCTTCCAACTAATATCTTCTCTTACTGAACATATACTTCCCTTACACTTGTCCAGAGGACCAAAACTATTGGTGAATTCTATAGAGTCAAGCAACCACAAATGTGTGAAGGTTTTTCAAGTGAATCTCTTCTGTTTTCTTCCATCACCTTGCAACTATTTCCAGGACTTATTCTTTGTCTTCTTCAAAAGTCTCTACAAATTATTTCTGAAGAATTTACTTATCTAAAATTTCAGGAATCTATTCTTCTGCTCAATTTCCCATCTTTCATTCACATTATTTTGATATACATATATGAATATTATTCTTCATGATAGTGGAAAATCAACACAACTTAGTTTTCTATAATTGAATTAACTTATTGAAAAGAATAGAGGTAAATGAAATCACTAAAAGAAGTTTTTAAAGACCTTCTGCCACATAATCTAACATTTTAAATTACTCTGGCCTTGCCCCACAAACAGGTCTTCATAGAATCAGGAAATCTTTTATTGATTTTCATTGTAAATCCTTTTGAAATTTGCTCAAAATGCAAACCCCCATTGCAGTCTCAGCAATGTACTTGCAATTAAAGAACCTTGAAAACATGCTGATGTGGAATTCCTTGAAAAAAAAAATCCCCTCAAATTCAGAAGGCATATTCTCCTTTATTTAACTTCCAACCATTAAGGGTGTTCTACAAAAAAGAAGAATTCTTATTATAAAAGATATTCAATAAATATTGCTTTCTGCAGTGAGATCAATTTGGTTGAATTTTATGCTCAAGAACATTCTTTAAAGCATACTGTATCTCTTCTTATATTTGTATTATAGTTTATAAATCTACTTCATAGCCAAGACATCTTTCTCTCCAAAAAATAACTTGTACACACCTTCCCGGATCTGCTTGGTTTTGACTCCGTAAACAATGGGGTTCAGTGTAGGCGGCAACATCAAATAGAGATTAGCAATAATGATATGGACATGGTGGGGGATGGTTTTTCCTCCAAAACGGTGTGAAAAAATGGTGAATAAAGCTGGAACATATGTGATGACAATAGCACATATGTGGGAGGTACAGGTGCTGAAGGCCTTGTAACGAGCATCTGAGGATGACAGACTCACCACCGCCCGCAAGATCATAGTGTAAGACACTGAGATACAAAAGATGTCAAAGCCCCCAATCAGAAGGGCTGCCAAGAGGCCATAGACAGCATTGGCTTTGACTGGGCCACAAGACACCTTGGCCACAGACATGTGGTCACAGTAGGTGTGGGGAATGATATTGCCCCGGCAGTAGGGCAGCCTTTTGCTGAGTAAAGAAAATGGGGTGATGAGCATCACGCACCTCAGGAAAGTGGCAAACCCAGCCTTGGCAATGGCTGGGTTGGTGAGGATGGTAGGATAGCGTAAGGGGTAGCAGATGGCCACGTAGCGGTCTAGGGCCATGAGCATGAGCACACCAGACTCCATCCCAGTCAACATGTGGACAAAAAACATCTGAGCCAGGCAGGCATTAAAGTCAATCTCCTTGAGGTTGAACCAGAATATGCACAGCATATTGGGTACAGTGGTCGTGCACCAGGTGACATCTGTGAAGGAGAGCAGGGCCAGGAAATAGTACATGGGCCGGTGCAGAGCCTCCTCATGGCTGATGAGGTAGATGAGCCCACAGTTCCCCACTACAGCAATGAGGTACATGAAGCAGAATGGCAGGGAGATCCAGATGTGTGCATCTTCCAGCCCAGGAACGCCATTCAAGATAAAGAATCCTGGGGTCAGGCTGGAGCTGTTGGCACCAAACATAATGAGCAATAAACGGGCATTTTACATTTTTCAGCAGCAAATATTTTCTGCATAGGAGAGAGAGAAATAGAATTAGAGAGCAGCAAGGGGGCGTGGTTTGGAGAGTATAACCCAAAAATGTCACAGGCTTGTTTTTTTTTTTTTAAAGATTTTATTTATTTATTCATTTATCCCCCCCTTGCTGCTTGTGCTCGCCGGGTCAGCCAACCACGCCGTGCGGGTGGGCCTGCCCTCACCAGGAGGCCCCGGGAACCGAACCCGGGGCCCCCCATATGGTAAACGGGAGCCCCACTGATTGAGCCACAGCCGCTTCCCATAGGCTTGTTTTTATAACCAGGTTTTTAATTTTCTAGCTCAGTCTTGGTACTATGATGTATAAAAATTTAAACAATACAGTCTTACCCTACTCGACCTTCCTTTGCATCCTTTGTCTAAGGAAGTGTCCTTAATTTCCTCACCTCCCCTTAGCACACCTCCTTTATTCACTGCATTCCAACAAGTTATATTCTTGACTTCAATTTTCTTCCTCCTCCCAAGGAGCCATTTCTCTTATCGTCTGCTAGACTCTTCCCATACTATCTGTACCTAAGTCTTGCCACTAAAATAATGTGAGTATATCTAAATGATCTAATCTGAACAGTCCTTTTCACACTCTCAGCAGTCTAACTTTCCAGGTTTATAGCTCGTAAGCATTAGCACTTATGTCCTGTCTTAATGAATGTGAAGAATGTTTATGCTCCATATAAAATTTTTCAATAATGTCTCATATAAATTGCTCAAAACCATACATTGTAGATGCTCAATAAAATATTTGAATGGATTAATGTATTAATTATGAAGGATTTTGTAAATCTGATACTCAAACTCTTTGTCTGATTTCAATATCATAATTTTTCACTATGTGAAACTGCAATGGAAGTTCTTGACAAGGTAAAATAAAAGTATTTACATTTCTAAATCATTAGCAAGTTTATTGAACTTTGGCAAAGATTTTATTAATACTTTTGAATTCAATCAGATACAGCAGCCTTTTCATCTGGCTTCTTTGCCCTTTCATTGCTTTGTTTTTTTGTTCCCTATATATCATCAAACAAGAATTACATCCAAGAATTCCTCAGAGTTCTAAGGATTACTGACTGTCTTTACTACTTTAATTTAAATAACATCTCTTTCATTATAACTGGACAGGCAATCAGGACAAAACATACTACCATATCTTTGGGTTGCTATTTCTTACAGAGACAGTAGAAAGGATTGAATGGTATTTGAAGAAATTTACAGATTCAGTAGTATCTGTGAGAAAACTTGAAGGTTCCTAATCATTAATATGTTTCTTTTAATTGGAAAAGAATATGTTCCTTAAGCTCTGGAATCCACCTATACTCTCCCAGTCAGCCCAGCCAATGCCAAAGACCCCTGCCATCTGGGAGAACTAAGCAGATACTTTCAGGGTGATGGCATGGATTACATGGCTGTGATTCTGGTGATATAAACATTCTGGAAGTCACTGTTGTTGCTGTACTGTTCCTACTGCCCTTGAAGCACAGAAGCCACCGTGGAAAGAAGGAAATACACAGAAACTCCAACTTTAGGTGGACCATGTTCTCTGTTTCTGTGCTGACTCTGAAATAAGCTATCCCTTGCTATCTAGAAGGAATGTCTCACAATCCCTCTCTAGAATTGCTACTGCATGAAGAAACAATCTTTTCATAGTTCTAGATTAGAGAAATATAAATATCAAATTTCTATTCCCTTGGTGTTTATCTGTATAACCTTGTGAAATGAGTGGGATCACTGAAAAAAATGAGACTAAGTCTAAAGTTAACAAGAAAGAAAAATACCCATTACTCTGAAGAAGTGAAAGGAAAAGATATTTTCTTGCTAATATTAACTCTTGTTAACTGTCCCCATATTCCAAGCCATTGTATTCTTAGCCAGGGATGTTTTAGCATTTTCCTACAGCAGGCATTTTTGAAAATTCCCCACACTTACCTCAGTTCTAGCCACAAGCAAAACCCTACACTTGGCTGAGAATTCTTAGGAGTTCTTCAAAATCTAGAATGGCATCATCTTACATAGGTTTTTAGTTTCCTTGGGGAATTTCTAGCAAAATGTCCCATGTCGATTGAGTTTCCACAATTAGATGTTTCAGAGGAGTCTGTTTGAAAGGGAATGGGCTTCGGGACTGGTGAAACAGATTTGTTTTCAGAAGCTTTTGAGTAGAAAAAGAAAAAAAAAATACAATCAAATTTAATTCCTTTTCCCAAGTGGAAAATATGGCCACCAGGTCTGGTGATGATGAACACACATTTTTTTAAAGTTTGTTTTCTAATTTTAAAAGAAATATATAATCAATGTACAAAATCTGGGAACTACAGTAAAATATAATAAAGAGTTGGAAAATCACTTTTAATCCCAATATAGAGGATTAGTCACTGTAAATTTTTTTCTGCATTTCTTTCAGTCATTTTATAATTATTATGTATAATATTGTTTTCTTTTTTATAAACTTCAGACCAAATTGAGTTTTGTATACTTCTTTCCATCCTTTATAAGTACCAAATTTAATTAATCATATTATTAGTCTTGAATATTTAAATCATTTCTAATTTTTACTATGACAAATAATCCTATGAATATCCTAATCCACTTTACAAACATAACTGATTTTTCCTATCATCGAAGAACTCATAGTAAGATTAAAATTTATGTGGACAAAGAAATGAGCAATTTATATTGATAACTTCAAAAAACATTTTAAAATTTGTGTTGATATTTATTTCCATACACAGTGACTATATATCCTCCTATAAGTACTAATTATTATATGCTTTTTTCCCTCTGGCTGGACTGGCGGGAATATTATCTCATTGTGTTTTAAATTTATTTCAAATTTACTTCATTAGTAGGGATTATGCCTTTTTTCAAATACTTTTTGTCAGTATTTTTATCACTGTGTAATTATTCATTCACCATTTTTGGTTAAGTTGTGTTTATTTTATTGACTGCTATTTGCTTCTCAGTAGTAAATATATGAACCCGTTTCTGTCATACTTTGCAAACATTTCTTCATAGTAGTTGGCTTTAAATTTTATTTTATTTTGCAAAGATTTTGTATTTTATTTTATCTTTCCTCCCTTTGACTGGAAAATACAACAGAAAGTAGAAGTTGCATCACTGCCACAAATTCACCTCTCACCTCACCCCTAAGAAGGAAACACTATTAAAGACTAAATTCTGGTGCAAATATTCCCAGAAATTTCTTATATAAGCCTTTAAAAAAATCTAATGTATCACCCTTATTCCATTGTTGTTTCATTTAGTTTTTACCATGAGTAATTTTACCAGAAAGGAATACTGAGACTGCCAAGGTGACTACATGTAAAGACACATTTTATTTGCATATAGAAGCTTTGTTTTGTTTAAAAAAAAAAAAACAATATTTGGGCCGTTCCTCAGAAAGCTAAGTATAGAACTACCATGCAACCTGACAATCACACTACTTGATACATAACCAAAAGAAGTGAAAGGAGGGACTTGAACAGGTATTTGCACACTAGTATTCATAGTGGCATTATTCACAACTGTCAAAAGATAGAAGCAACCCAAGTGTCCACTTTATTCTTTCCTGTACTTCCCCACAGTGCCTACTTCAAAGTGCAGTAATCATTAAGAGTCTTACTTGAAGTCGGATATCCTAACTAGTCCATTCTGTTTGTCCACTTCCCAAGGTCTAAGTGAAGTTTAAATTATGTGTGAAAAGTATTCTTGTGTCCTTTCTATTTTCTTTTTCAATATCAAATTAGAGACCTTGGATTTAAAATGCTGTGATTGTTGACTGCATTTTATAGGAAGATATCCACAGGCATTTTCTCCTGCAATGATGTTAAATGTTGTTTGTTAAATTTTTCATTTGATCTCTTCCTCTCTATATTTTTTCTTATCTTATGTTGTAGATAGAATTCTATATCATACATTTATCTCATATTCAAAATACTTTTCTCTCTAAAAACCAATTTGGTCACTCCTTCACGAATCTGCTTTGTCTTCACCCCATAGACAATTGGATTGTGCATAGCAAATTAATCCAAAAGTGAGCAACGTAAAACAACAATAAATATTTACTGGGAAGTGGATGTGGCTCAAGCGATTTGGCTCCCGTCTACCATATATGAGGTGCAGGGTTCATTCCTGGGGCCTCCTGTTGAAGGCAAGCTGGCCCTCGTGACGAACTGGCCTGTGCAGGTCTGTTGGCCTGAACAGAGAGCTGGCCTGCACAGGAGTGCTGGCCCGTGTGGAGAGCTGGCACAGCAAGATGACGCAACAAAAAGAGACATAGAAGAGAGACAATAAGAAACAAAGCAGACCAGGGAACTGAGGTGGTGCAAGAGATTGAGCGCCTCTCTCCCACTCCGGAAAGTCCCAGGATCAGTTCCGGTGCAGCCTAAAGAGAAGACGAACAGACACAGAAGAGTGCACAGACAGCAGACAGCGAGTGCAAAACAATGAGGTTGGAGAGGGGAAATAAATAAAGTAAATCTTATAAAAATTAAATAAATAAATAAACATTTCTTATCACTGTGGAGCAAGTTTATATATCGTTTACCATGGAAACACAGGCTCAGGCACAACAAAGCTTTCAGTGAATGGCCACTTTATTACTTATACAGGACAAAGGGTTCAAAAGAGCAGGGGAAACAGGAGGGGCTGGTGGAGAGGTTTCCTCAGGAATGTGACAGAATAAATTGACATATTGGAAAATTCATTCTCCCTCCAAAGTGGACTTGCTATTGGAAGAAAGTAAGCTGTACTTGGAATGAAGCTTTAGAGGCAGCAAAATAAGTTTGAAATCTTGTGCTGTAGTCAATCAAAGGCGATGAGGAGCTAAACATACTGAGAGCATATAGGAATGATTTAAACCAACACTCCACCCACAGGTGGGACTAGGGTGAGGCAAGTGAGGTGTCTAGAGTACAACATTTAAGGAGGCACTCGCTCTCAGGGTCTTAAGTGCTTCCTTACATTTTGCTTACTAGGCACCTCTATGGGGCTGCTCAGTAAAGGGACAGCCAAGTTGTCACTGCCAATTCAGCAGAAAAGGAGCTAAGTCTTTTCTTGATTCACTTGCCCTGCCTAACATTTAACTGGAGACAAAGACCGACCCCAGGTCCCAGAGGGCATGGCCTTGTGATCTTCCAGGAGCAATTAATGCTCCTGACTCACTTTGCCCTCTGTGCAGGGGAAGGCACCCACATATGGCTGAGGGGATGGGTGAGGTGAGGGAGCTGGGTTGCACAGGCAGCAGGCAGACGATTTCTGGAGTACTTGGACACCTAGAGACACTCAGCACTTCCTGAAACCGCCTTGGTTTCAAGAAGCCATTCCAGAATGTGCAGACTGGCCAAGTGGGTAGAAGGTAAAGAATTTTTATTTGGAATGCACTTTTCTTGGTAATTTCAGTATGTTTGAGAGGTGGGATTAGATGACGTTTCAAGTGTGGTCTATTCCTGAAGTTCTTTGATTGTAAAAGTTGCTGGCGACCTAACAATGCAGGTTCACCCAGCATCTTAGAACCATCAGTGAATCTAATTTCCCTTTTGTACAGAGAGGGGTCATCTGGCTTGGCCACTTTTCACAAAGCCACTCAGGCACTTCCTTTGTCCTGGGTTTCCCAAGGGATGAATGGCAAACTTCTAAGTCCTTTTATCCTTCAGGCTCAGTTGAATTACTGAAAGCTGAGCTCCCTGCCAGAGCCCTTTATACTGGATGAAGGCCTAGAGCTCAGGAGCTTCCCCACAAGAAGGGTTTTTGGCAGCTGGGTTCTTGGTTCTTGGCTACATGGTGAGAAAGAATTCAAAGATGCACAAGGTTAATGAGGCAAGTAAAAGGGTGTATTGAGAAATGAAAGAGGGAAAGTATACACCCATGTTATGGGTGCAGGCATTCTCCACGTGAGGAGACATGCCATGAGGCTGGGGCTGGGGTCATTTTAAGGCTGGTCTTTCCTCCTCCCCTTCCCCATATTAAGGAGGGACCTCAGCTATTTGCTGTCTTGATTGGTTGCCTTTCCACCTTCACCTGTCAGCTTTCAGGGCACCAATGGGGAAGACTTTCTGTTTGGAGTTATCTGGGGCTTCTTTTAAGACCAGGAGTTTCAAATGGTCAAAGGACCAGGGTCTTGGCAGGCTTTGCGGCTGTAATGTTACGCTTTGCTTTCAAGCAGCTGCCTTCTCCCAGGAGGTTTCTCGGCAGAGTCTCCTAGCCAGGATCTTTGCTAGGTCTCAGCTGGTTACAGCTTTGTTCTGACCAGCAACCTTCCCTATACTTTCATATATTAACCTGCCTCAGAAGCAGTTGGGGTGGGTTGCTAAGAGCAGGTACCTGCTAAGATGTGACTCAGACGCCTGGGATAGTTGCTATGGCCAAGCTCCCTCCTGAGTCCTTTTGGTGTCAGGGATTCTTCACCCTGGGAATTCTTCTTACATAGAGGAAGTTCAGGCTGAGAATGGTTCCTCCAGACAAATATATTCTGAAATTAATAGACTTTATTTCAAAACAGCATACACAGATACACACCTACACATACAGAAACACACATAGCTTCTATCATTTTAGAAGCTCAAGACATCACATCAAATATGTTTCTTTTTTTTTCCTATCTGGTTGTGCTGCCCACTTTTTGGTGCATTGCTTCGCCGCATGAGGACCTGCGCCTCTCCAAGCCGCTCCCTGCAAGTGGGACACCTTTTTCTTTTCTTTTCTTTTTTTTTTTTTAACAGGAGTTCCTGGGGATCATTGAACTGGGTCCTCCATATGGTAAACGGGAGCTCAACTGCTTGAGCCACAACTGCTTCCTTGTATATGTTCTTTTTCCTAGTAAGCTTCTCTTTGTAAGTAGGGAAAATGCTCTGGCTCTCAGCTTTAAGAAATATGATGTCTTAACACAAAGTAAAGAAGAGGTATATATTGTACCACACATACCTACTTCTTTGGCAACTATAACTTCCTAGTCATTGCCATGCCAATTTATGGCACCAACTAATATTTTAAGTGATTGTAATCATGACCTGACTTTCCTCCTTATCTAAACAGCCAAAGAAAACTCCAGGTGTTATATGACATTGGAGCTGCTCCAATAGAAAACTAGATGGCTATGGATGAGGGCATATTGGGTAAATTCCCCTATGGACTGGAGATATTAATTAAATATCATTTAATATTTATCATTTAAATATCATTTAAATATTCATTTAACATAGACTTAATAAAGTCTAACATTTTCAGAACTGCTTTTAATAAAAAAAATGGACTTCATCGAATTGCTGTCATGTATTTAAAAATAGTAAAATGATATATATTGAAAAAATAGAAACTGTCAGACAACAGGAAAATAGTTGTATAATTCATTCTTGGACTACAAAAATTTTAAATCAACAAACTAAAAAAAAATTAAATTTGTTTTAAGTAAGAAGAGTTTAATTAAATAAGATGTGGTTGGTAGTAGTATCTGAGTGTATCTATTGATTTACATTTTGATAATTGCACAAATTAGTTATTTATGATAATGTTTCTTTGAATTAACAAAGTTTGGATATATTAATAAAGAGAAGTCTGTGATACAAATTTAATATTTTAAAATAATCTGTGTGAAATTCATTACAGAGGATCATCTGAATTTTAAGAAATGCATCAATCATAAACTATAACTAGCTATATTCATTCTCAAGTAGCAGCATCCCTAACTCTGGTGATAGCTCTTAATAGTTTAATAAAATCTTTTACTATTGAAACTACAAATCAAAGTTTATCTATAATCAATGGGTGATTACAAATGAACAAAATAAGCAAAAAGACACCTATATCGACTCTGTGGTTCACATAGATAGGAAACCTATAGGCAGGATTTTGGTTTTAAAGGTTTTTGAAGTCTTTTTTTCCATTTTATACTCTTGTAGTTTGTTCCGACACACTGTAGATGATCAATAGATGTGTATTGATTAGGTAAATGTGTGTGCTAGATAATAGAAATGTTGTTAAGTAGGTTCAAGAAGAAGAAAATGCTTATATGCATTTTTTATATCTTTATAAAATTCATAATTTTGTTTCT
Source organism: Tolypeutes matacus (assembly GCA_026826555.1). Classification (NCBI taxonomy): domain Eukaryota; kingdom Metazoa; phylum Chordata; class Mammalia; order Cingulata; family Chlamyphoridae; genus Tolypeutes; species Tolypeutes matacus. The sequence goes on along the minus strand of JAKSZT010052260.1, from coordinate 1,017,708 downwards.
GTTTTAAAAAGTTTAGTCAGAAAATAGTATTGATTATTAAAGACTTTACAATTCCTGTATGGCCACCATTTTAAATTTACATTAAATGTGTGAAAAAATAATACTCATGGATTTTCCTTAGAAGAATCTTTAAAAAATTCTTCACATAGAAAATACAGGGCATTCCCATATACCCCACCCCTCCCCCTCTCATATTTTCCTGTGTTAATAATATCTTATATTCTGCTACATGGTACATTTGTTACAATTGATGAACAAATATTGAAGCATTGCCACTAACCATGGTAAATGGTTTATATTATGGTTTATATTCTGTACCATGCACTTCTATAGGTTCTCACAAAATGCATTTTCTATGTGACTTTTCTATAACCTAAATTTCTTTGAAAGTAAAGTAAAAAAAAATAAGACACTGGGGGAACGTAAAGAAGAAATTGTCACTATATATAAAAGATAACAGATCACATGGTGATGAAAGGCACTATGCAAATATTTTTTTAAAAATTTATATATATATATATTAATTTTTTTATTATTTTTATTATTTACTTTTTTGGCTCTGCTTTTGGGGAGGTTTTGGTTTGCAGAAGAGTTGCAACTGTGGCAGGGGAGGATCACTGCTGTGGGATGTCAGTGGGGGGATGTGTGAGGAGGGGTACACCTGGGGCATGCCTCTATGCAATATGAATGTGTTCAAGTAGTCATGGAGTATTGTCTTGGTGGTGGAGACCCACACAATAACTGAAAGAATATTGAATTCCCAACCTAAGGAGCCCTGCTACGTTCTCTAATAATGTAGCAAGAATCCCTAGAGTACATGGGCAGTGCCTAATGAAGGAGGACAGACCAATATGCCAAGTCCTTGATATAGATGTTTGTCTTTATGAACTTTGTTCTTGTGAAATTGAAACTTAGCCTAGCGATATATATTGCCTAAGAATTATCTCTGGAAAGTCTCCTTGTTGCTCTAATATGGCCTCTCTCTAAGCCAAACCCAGCATAAAAACTCACCATCTTTCCCCAGGCATGGGACATGACTCCCAGAGATGAGACTCACTGGCACCAAGGGATTATTACCAAGTGCCAATTGGTGATGCATTTGGAAAAAGACCTTGACCAAAAGGGAGAAATATTAAATGCAAATGAGTTTTATGACTAAGAGATTTCAAAGTGAGTTGGGAGGTCATTCCAGAGGTTACACTTATGCACATCTTAGGAAAATCTCATTGACTGCTGCAGAAAACAGTGCCTCAAGCAGGAGTCTTCTGAGGGCTCTACAAACATCTGGACTATAGGCAGGACAGACAACCCCAGGTTTTTGGAACCCTGTGAGTGGGCCTTACCTTGGAATATTTGATAACCTATCCCCACAATGTATTGGAGTTAGACTCATTTATAATTTTCCTACATATGGTTCTATTGCCCCTTTTATTTGAGCCTATAATTAGCACTATACCCATTAAATATATGTCTCAGGGACTTAAATCTTCTGGCTGTTCATATGTGGGTTGAGCCCTGAATCTCAGAGTTGCAGCCAACATCTAACCTCCAATTCATCAGACTCAAAAGGATAATGATAGACAATGCCCAGCCCCAGAAACAGAGAGTATCTACAACTGCTAGCAAGACAGTTTCATACATCTGCCCCATGGGATCCAAGCCCCCTCTCAATTGGAAGCATAATGGACATCACCATCCCCAAATCCTCAAGATTTATGAATGAGCAAACATAAAGAGGGAACACAGCTATGGACTAAAGTAGACTTGTTATTATTCTAGTAATGGAAGAACTTGTAACATTGGTAAAGACACTGGTCACCAGAAGTTCTGAGGGGAGGGAGAGGAAAGAATAAGTATAACATAGAGCATTTTTGGGACATTGAAATTGTTCTGCATGATGTTGCAATGATGGATACAGGTCATTATACATTTAGTCAAACCCTATAAAATTATGTGGCATGAAGTGTTAATCATAAGGTAAACTATTGACCATGGTTAGTAGCAATACTTCAATAGGTGTTCACCAATTATAACAAATGTATCACACTAATGAAAGATATTATTAATGGGGAAAAGTGTGGGAGGGGAGAGGGTGAGATATATGGAAATCCCCTATATTTTGAAATAACATTTATGCAATCTAAAGCATCTTTAAAAATCAATCAATAAATAAATTAATTAAAATTTTTCTTCAACCTCACTTTCAATCTTTGAAAGCTTTCTTGTCAAACCAGAGTAGTGTACATATTTAGATCCACCGTTAAGAAGTCTGAGAAGGTAGATACTTATTAACTGATATTTTACACAACTGGTGCTTGAACTCCCATTGAGGACTGGCAAATATATGCTGGTTGATAGTGATGGACTAGCTCTTTAACTTTCTTTCTTCTTCAGCAGAAGAGTGATGAAAGTTTCATACCATAATTCTGGCATGTCAGCGTCCAACTATTTGACTGTCAGTTATGATGTGTTTGTACTGATTGGCATCCCTGGCCTGAAGGAGGTACACATATGGATATCCATCCCCTTCTGTCTGATATACCTGGTGGCTGTGCCAGGGAATGGCATCCTGATCTATGTGGTGGCTGTGGAATGCGGTATTCATGAACCCATGCACCTTTTCCTCTCTGTGCTGGCTTTTTGCGGTCTGATTCTCTCCACATCAACAGTTCCCAAAGCCCTGAGTATCTTCTGGTTTGATGATGTGGACATCTCCTTTGGTGGCTGTGTCAACCAGCTCTTCTTTATGCATTTTACCTTTGTAGTATAGTCAGGCATTGTATTGGCCATGGTCTTTGATGGTTATGTGGCCACCTGCTACCCACTGAGGTATACCACCATTTTTAGCCATAGTATCATTGGCAAAACTGGGGTGTTGTGAAGTTCAGGAGTTTTGCAACTGTCTTCCCCATTGTCTTGTGAAGTGGTTGCCCTTCTGCAGGACAAACATCATCGCCCACACATTCTGTGAACACATGGGATGGCAAAGCTGGCTTGTACTGCTATTACCATCAATATCTGGTGTGGCATCTCTGTGCCACTGCTCAGCGTTATTCAATATATGGTGATGATAGTTATCTCTTAGGGCCTCATTCTCTGGGCAGTCTTCAAACTGCCATTCCATGGTACTCGGATGAAAGCACTCAGTACTTGTGATTCTCATGTGTATCATCTCATGTTCTACTCTTCAGGGATTTTTACTGTCATTGCTCATCACTTTGGCTGAAAAATCCCCAAGCATGTCCACATCTTGATGGGCAAACTCTATGTTCTTGATCCCCTTATGATGAACTCAATTATTTATGGAACAAAGACCAAACAGATTCGTGAATGAGTGATACTTACATTTTCTCTAAAAGGGAAGTTTTGCTAAGAAAGGCTGCAACTCTGTTTTAAATATCCATAGGGTTCCTCAAATTTAATGGCAGTGTGTTATCTCTATTTCTACCAAACAAAATAATTAATATATAAAACATTTTTCCTTCCTCTACCACTTGAATTTTAGATCTCTATGTGTCCCCCCTAACATTTATTATAAATACACATTAGAAAGAGGAAATATCAAAATTGTGTAACTTTTATATAGCAAATAAAGAAAAGGTAAAGGTTTCCATTTCTATTTAACTTTATTTACAAAAGACCTTTACAATTTTGTAAAACAAATAGAAATACCTCGTGATACTAAATAACACCATCCATACATATGAAATGATATTAGAGTGTTAAAGTATATAATTTGGGAGAAGAAAATGACAAGATAATCGAGTCAAGTGGTTTAGAGATATAAACTGTCCTGGATGCTATTTGTCTTATTCAACCCTCCTAAATTTCCATTGAGAACCCTCTCTTTTTTTAGGGGCTGTTGTGTGACGATTCAATGCAAAAGTGGATATAAAAACACTTTAGAAATGATAAAATTCTTAAAAATGAGTTGTGTCATTGTTATTAATGTCCTTAAATTCCCTAGTATGAGTTTTCACCCTCCTTAGAACCAAAGGTTAAAAGCAAAGCAGAAATGCTGTCCTTTGTCTTCAGGAAGGTCCTTCTATCTACTTCCACTTATCTAGTCTTGCCAGATTCTGACATGGCCCAATCAAAACCTTAATCATTATTTAATCAGGTAAAAATGAAACCTCTGAATCTAATATAATCTAAGGGTATCACTAGCCAAGAGGAAGAAACCAGTTTAAAAACATAATCAGTATATTTTTGGAATTCATCAATAATATCAAACTGCCATGCTCCACACTCTGAATTCCAAAAAGACATTACAATATTCAAAAAACCCTAAATCAGTGACAATGCTAAGTCCAAAATCATATCACAATCAGTTTAAAGGAATACAGTTTGTCTTGGGGCAAAGTTCTCTCTGGCTGTAAACCTCTGAAACTTAGAAAACCATTTATCTGCTTCCAATACACAAATGGACAGACAAAGGATAAACACTTGCATTACCATAAGGAGAAATTGGTAGGGAAACATGAGTCATGGGTCTAGAACTCTTCTGAAAACCTGCAGAAGGCTATACTTCATTAGCTGTCAAAGTCTGAGAGTAATTCTTAAGATGATGGTTTCTTCTCCCTGGGGCCACATAGGGACCCACCCTTTTCACAAGCTTGTCCAATAGCCAGTTTCTTGGTTCCACCCTCATCAAGCCTCTGTGTGGTGACCAAACTCCAGACCTCACACTCCAGGAGCATTGAGATGACTTCCAAACTTTACCCACTGTTTGGGTTAGACTCTTAAACTGCCCCCAGTACAGTGAAGTGAAGGCAACATCCTCCCTAATCTTTGGAATACAGGCCCAACCCTCTCAGAGCAATGAATTTGTGACCTGGCATTCCTTAATACATAGGGGACAGGTCCACCCCTCTCAGACCTATGGGGTGGTGACCATAACCTCTCTAATCCTTGGGGAATGTGTTCCACCCCCTCTGTACCTTAGGGTGGCAAAATTCTCCCCAAACATCAAGCAGGAACATCTACCCTCTTCAACTGCTGAGGCAAACTCACCCTCTCTCTACACATGGATGGGGTTCCTCTCTTGGCCCAAGGTGATATGTTAATTCCAGATCTCAGCTTCCATAGTTTTCCTCTTAAAGCTGTTTTTCCTTCAGTCTCTCCATTCTATGTCCCTTTTAGTCCAAGCTGACAGTAGTTTTGTCCATACAGCTCTCTCAAAAAAGCTAGTTGGTTTAGCATGCAAGAAGCAGAGGTCCAAGCCATCAGACAGTAAGTCTTTCTACCAATCTTTCCTAGATAATTACATTTTGAATCCTGATTTACAAGTTCCAAGTTTAGTTAAGTCCTCAAATCTCTAGATTTAGATACCTAAAATGTCCTATCTAAGTGAAAATATTGTTATCTCCTCCTGCACAATACAATAAAGCTTAGGAATATGAAGGGTCATTGAGAAAATAATCATCATGGGAATATGAAAATCAGAGATCAAAATAAAAGAGCCCAATAGAGTGGTGGAGGTCAAAGAGCAGTCAACTATTTAAGGTCTGAAGTCATGGCCTGGGCCACACTCAGTGAGTTGTCAGTTGGGCTTCAAGAGGATTATAGCTGGTGGTGAGCTGGTGAATATTTCACAACTGCTCTTGGGGATTTACTTTGTAGATTTACTGATTCTTACTATATGATAATAATGATATATTTATAATACCATTAATTGGTTATTATGTGCCAGGCATGTGCTAAACAATTTATATAAATTGTTCCATTTAATCTCTATTATAACACTATGGGGTAGATATTTTTATCCCATATATTTCATATAAAGGTATATATATGTATACAGCATATATAATTTCACATAATAAATTGCATATGAAGAACAAGCCCCCAAGGTTAATATTTTCATTAGATAAGCAAAAGAATGCCATCAGGGAGTGAAGTTCCTTCCATCTCCTTGTTCTGTCAGCCTTAATGATGCCTTCATCCTCAGACTGGTAGCAAGGGGGATGAAACAGTTCCAGATACCACATTCAGGTTTAAAATTTTTCAGAAAAAAGAAACCATCTCTTCTAATGAATCTCTCTAGGGAGTGAGAATACTTTTCCAAAAAACCCTCCAATTGATTTATAACATGTTATAATGACCTATAAGTTATATTGAGGTCTCATGGTCATTCTTAAGCCAGCTATTGGCAAGAAGAATAGGATTGCACTTAGAAAAATCAGGCCATCCCTAGAAATGTTGGTGTAGAGTTAGCATGAGGCACACGGCTGCAGGTTGGAAGGGTAGATACTAACACCAGGGTTCTATCACCAGTGTTAAACATCTAGAAAATACAGAAAATGTTTTTTCATTTATTTAACAAATATTTATTGAGCACTAGATACCTCTAGCCTAGAACTAGATTAATACTATTAAAATAAGCCAAGAATGAAACACAATAGGAGGATTGGTTTCGAAGGAAACATGATGAATTAAACTTTAGACATATTGTGTCTGAATAGTATCCAGAAAGAAGTGTTCTGTGGGCAGTTGGATATATGCATATGAATCTCAGGGACTCTAGATTGACTCTAAATATTTGAATAAAATCAGCCATGGAACAGCTGCTAAAAGAGAACAATGAACCAAATATGGAACCTGAGGTATACCAATATTTAAGACATGGATGGAGGAAAGGAAAGTTGTATGAAAGACAAGGAACACAAGCATAAAAGTTACAAAGAAAACCATCAGGATATTAAGGCTTTTGTAATTTTGATAATTACTACTAGGGTTTTCTCATTACTTTTTAACATTTCTTAAAAATTAAAATCATCCATATATAAGCAGAATAAAATGGTAGGAAAAGGCATTGGGGACAAATCAACATGGGTTTGAATCTTGAATACGACATCTACAGATATGCAAGCTGGAATAAGTTGCCAATGTTTCTTGAGTTTCAGGGTTTGGGTTTTTTTTAAACTTGGGATAATACTCATCTCACAAAACTATATGGAGGGGTAAATATTTAGCACGTAAGTACTCTGTGATAGCCTTCTCTCCCACCTCCCATGTTTACTGTGTGCTTACAGTTTAATTTCTCCATGATAATCAGAGTTATTGTTTAAAAATACAAATCTTTTTATATCCTTTCCTTGCTTAAAAATCCTTCAAATGGATTGGTATCACTTGAGCTGAAGTAATATACATCAAAGTCCTCCAATGCCCTGTGTGAATTGTCTGTAGTTTATAACCTGAGCCTCACCTTTTGTCTGACTTTCAGTCTCAAAAGCCACAAAAGAAATATTTTAGGGTTGGGGAGTGGGGGAAATGGGGTCAGAGAAAGATATTTACATTGTCCTATGGAGATTGGAGTTTGGAGTTTGAGAAATAACCTAGAGAACCTGAGTCTTTTGTGCCTGACATAAACTACAAACAATTATATTAATCCGCATTGCTTTTAGGATACTTGGTGTGATGAAGGTGATTTGGGGGTGGGGGGGGGGGGTGTTTGTGAGGTCTTGACAGGAGTAAGAACTGACTTAGAAGGATGGAGAGTTTTATCTAGAATATCTAAAGCTTTTTCTCAAATTCCACAGCATGCCTCTATCTTTCATCCTTCCTCCTCTTGCCTAAATGACCCTATCTTTGGTCCATTGGGCAGGAAGTAGTACAATCTGGATCTTTCCAGGCCTCTTTTCTCCCTTGGCACTATGGACCAGTGTTTAGCAACCATGAGCTTCATACCTGCTTACAACATGGCTCAAATCATGCCATTTGCAAACTAGTCATCCTTAAGTCAGTTTGAATTGTTATACAATAACTATTTTTGATGAGAATATTTTCTTTGTTAGCTATGATGTAAATAAAGTTAAATTAGTTTGCGGGTGACAGTTTCTGGGCTCTGTTAAGCCTAAAGTCCTCTTACTTTCCTCAGGTCCCTGATAAAGCTGTGTTTCTCTCTCCATCACTCCAGAATTGGTGATGGTGCAGCATTGCTGACCACATTGAGGCATATGGTACACTGACGTTTTCATGATGGTTTGTCCAATGGGCAGGCTTCACCACAATCCTGCCCCCATCTCAACTCCCTTCTCTTTCCTTCCTCTCTTAGTCTTCTACTTCCACTTCCCAAACAAGCCTAGCAGCAGCAATTGTTCAAATTCAGGTCATAATCCCTGGTCTCATGAGTTTCTAGTCAGTCTTTATGGTCTCTTCACCCTTTTGCAAGGAATCTTCTCACAAAGGCTTTGAGGAGTACTTGGTATTTGCATATCTTAGGATGTGACCAAAGGCCTTGTCCATGTCTTCCCTGCCCTGCATCAACTGGTGGAACAGCTCAAGCTGGAGGCCAGGTTGGAGAGGATCACGGAACCTCAGGCAGCCACTGAGCTTCAACAGGCTGCTTGCAGAATGCCTGCAAGAATGCCTTGCTGGTCCATGTTCCAGCCCTGAGCAGCCCCTTCCAGGAGCCCAGAACCTGTGCTTTACTTTGAAGATTGCAGGGAAGAAGTTTGTTGAGAAATGCCTTCAAGTACCAAGTGATGGTTGACTGCCTCCAAGTTTCAAGAAAACACTTTTCTCTAGCCAAAGAATTTTTAGATATTTGAGACCTTCCCTGTGGCCTGGTATTATAGCTGAAATCCTACAGAAATTGATGTAGTCTGCTCAAATAAGGAAACTGGGTGTAAGAGTAAATTTTTAAATAATAATGGCCTGGTTCTTTTGGTGAAGTGCTTTTTACTTAAACAAAAACCCTACCACCAAATATACCAAAAGTCATCTCTTCCAGTGTTGAATACCATCTGTGTTTTATTTACTGAATGTTTACATTTTAGGAATGACAACATTTTTGTTTTTTAAAAAGTGAATATTTGTAATTTTGTGTTCCTAAAATTTTTATACAGTAACAAAATTTGTTCTTATTTCATAAATTTAATTTCTGAATGAAGATAAGCAACTAAAAAATTGAGGGGAAATATACACTTTATTAATCAAATGATGTCTTATTTTTCTAAATGAGATTGTTTTATATTTAAATACTAAACATGGGAGAAGTTTCTAGGAAACATTTTTGGGAAAGAGTAATATATTATGTATGAGGTTGCCTGATCCTGTTTACGAAGCATATTTGATCTTTGCCCCTCTATTTTATGGTTGTACTTCAAAAATACTACATTATTACATGTCTTTAATAAATGTTTAAAATGTGACCTATGTAACATTCAAATGTTTAAAAACAAAGTTTTGTGAAAATATTATAGCCTGAAATAATTTTTAATGTCAGTGTTTTATTTTGATGATGTGCCTTCAGTTTGATTTGGGCTACTTTTAAAAAGGATACATTATTTGTGTTTGTAATAAATCTGAAGAGCTTGGAAGTAAAATTTCTGCTCACTTAAAAAAAAACAACACAACAACAACAGCAGATGTGACCCAAGTGTGAGAACATGGTCTTAAGCAAGAGCCAAGAAATGCTGCTTAAAAGGAAGAATCTGGCTGATCTGATGCAATGGAGGTATGCCAGAGTACCTGGAGTGTGGGAATTGAGGGGAGGCCTGCAGGGAATGAAGCCAGCAGCACTTCTACTTCCTCCATTACTTTTAGCACATAAGTGGGCCTACCCTCACTCCTTCCACAGGGATTATAGGAAGCCGTAAGGACAGACCATATAAAGAACTGAAAAGAAACAGAAAAGCATCAGGGTGGATTAAAAAACCAAAGACTGGAAAATGAAGGGAATCCTTTTCTTTCTCCCATGGGAGAAGAGCCATGTGGAGATGAGAAAGTATTAGGAACTTGAGAGATAAACTCTAATCCCTAATTCCTGTGGAACTACTGACACCAGTGGGATGGAACTACTATCTATTTCCTCAGTTCTCTAGATACCCTACCACCTTCTTTGGGACTTGAAAGGAAATCCAATAGCCCCCCACAAGGTTTACAGATACTAATGTTACAAGACTAAGTCCGTAAAAACAACCATCATGTATTTATATATCATGTATTATGCCTGGCATAATGGTCTGTCTTCCTTCACTAGGTGCTGCCCTACTACATGGAGGATTCTTGCTGTCCTGAGAATGTAACAGAACTCCTCAGGACAGGGATTCAATATTCTTTTGGTTATTGTGTAGGCCTCCATCCACTGAAATAATGCTCCATGAACACTTGAACATATTCATATGCCTTAGAGGCATGCCCCAGGTGAACCCCTCCCCATGCATTCCCCCATCACTGACACCCTGCACCAGTGATCCTCCCCTGCCACAGCAGTGATCCTTCTGTGATCCAAAACCTCTAAAAAAAATGAAGCCAACAACAAAATAACCAAATAAAATTAATAAGAAAATTAAATAATAATATTTTTAAAATAACAAATAAAATACAAAAAAATCATTTTAAAAATTGAAATAATAAAAATTTTTTTAGAGGTTTTGGATTTCATCACTGTAAGATCTGTTGTCTTGAAACTTAGCCTAGTATTATGTATTGCCAAAGAGTTACCTCCTGAAAGCCTCCTTGTTGCTCAAATATGCCCTCTCTCTAAGCCAAGATAAGCATATAAATGCATTACCTTCCCCACCCCTGGCATGGGACATGACTCCTGAGGATGAGCCTCCCTGGCACTGAGTGATTAAGACCAAGTACCAAACAATACATCTGTAAAAAGACCTTGACCAAAAGGAGGAAGTGGTAAATACAAATGAGTTTTTATGGCTAAGAGATTTCAAAGTGAGTCAGAAGGTCATTCCAGAGGTTATGCTTATGCATGTCTCAGTAGGATCTCATTGACTGCCACAGTAAATAGCACCTCAAATAGCAGGGCTCCTGAGGGTCTTAGAGACATCCAGACACTATAAGCAAGGCAGACAATCTCAGGAATTTGGCACCCTATCAGTGGGCCTTACTTTGGAATTTATGCTCCCCAGTGTAACTCATTTATAGTTTCCCTACACATGGCTCTCCTGCCCCTTTTATTTAGAACTATAGGTGTTAAATATATGCCCCAGAGACTTAAATCTTTGGTCTGCTCATGTGCCAGTTGAGCCCTGAATCTCAGCAGAGTTTCAACATCTACTGTCCAGTTCCTTGGACTCATCTAGGAAAAATAAAAAGAAGGTGAAGATGGACAACACCCATCCCAAGGAATAGAGAGTGTCTGCAACTGCAAGCAAGATAGTTCCATACATATGCTCCATTGTATCTAAGCCCTCTCTCAATTAGAAACAGAGTAGGCATCACCATCTCCAAACCTTCAAGATTGGGGAATGAACTATGGACTTAAGTAGACTTATTATTCTATTATAGACTTATTATTCTAGCAATGGAAGAATGTTTATCATTGATATAAAGGCCACCAGAGGTTCTGAGGGGAGGGAGAGGGAAGAACAGGTATAATATAGGGGCATTTTTTGGACATTGGAATTGTCTTGCATGACATTGCAATGATGGATATAGGCCATTATATATTTTGTCATAACCTAAAAAATTGTGCAGGACAGATTGTAAACTATAAAGCAAACTATAGTCCATGGATAGTAGCAATGATTCAACATGTGTTCCTCAATTGTAACAAATGTACCACATTAATGAATGATGTTGTTAATGTGGAAAAGTATGGGAGGGAGAAGAAGTGGGGCATATGGGAATCCCCTATATTTTTATGTAACATTTATGTACTCTAAATCTTCTTTAAAAATAAAAAAAAAAAATTTTTAAGAAAACTAAGTCCAGCATCATTTCTGCAGGAAAGCCGTCTTTGACCTCACAAACTAGTTTAAATGACACTCTCTGAGGAAACTGGGTATCCCTGCCCATCTTTGTCACTGTTCTTTTCTCATTATACTATTATAATTGTGTTTTCTCCTTCCTTTTCACTGAACAGTGAGTGCTTTGAGATCTGAAAGCATATTTTATTCTCTTTCTCTTCTTTTAAAATGTCTACCTATCTTAGTAACTAGGAGAATGAGTTTACAGTGAGAACTTTGATCCATTCCTAAAGTCTCTTGCCTGGATTTCCTTTTCTTTCAAATTTTGATGATAATGCTATGTATACTATAGAACTTTTGGGAGAATCAAGAGAGTTATTACTTATGAAGAACTTGGAAATTCCATTGTACATTGTAAGAACCCCAAAATTATTACCAACCATACTGACTAATGCAATGCCTTGCAAATAATTGGCATATAATATATTTTGTTTTCTTAATTATACATGAAGAAAATATCTTAGAGTAAACAATTATCATGACTGACAACTCTAAGCAAAGAAACAGAGAGAAAAATAAACAATGGTACAAAATGAGAATTGAAATGGTATGACTAATACAACATGTGAGAAAAATTACAGGACTGAATTGTATAATTCTGTGGTAATAAGTTAGAAAATAATCACTTCAAAATGGATTATTGTATGAAAATATAAATTTCAACAGTTCATAAGTGAAAAGCACGTTTATGAAGAACAATCATACTGGGAAAAATGAAATGTTTTCCAGGAATAATCATCCAAAAATGCTTTTTAGGAAGAAATTTGTTTATGTCTTTGTTTTTGTCCATTCTTTTGTTTTCAAATTCAATAAGATTGGTATCATCATTCATTACTTGAGTCAATAAAAAACTGTTTATTGAGAATCCTCCATAATAAAATCTATTTCAGAGAAAAATCAGCACAAGATTGTACTCTGTCCAGTGCATTTTAAAATTAGCATAACCCAAATAGTATTATGGGATGAGCTGTGGTAAGCTGAACAATGGCCCCCAAAGATATCCATGTTTTAATCCCTGGAACCTGTGGCCGATATCTTATATGGAAAAATGGACTTTGCAGATGTGATTAAGCAAAGGATCTTGAGATGGGTAGATTATCTAGGTGGGTCCTAATGTCATCCTTACAAGAGAGCAGTAAAAAGAGATTTGATAAAAGAAGAGGAAAAGGCAATGTGGTCAGGGAAGCAGAGATTGGCGTGATGTACCACAAGCCGAGGAATGGCAGCAGCCATCAGAGGCTGGAAGAGGCAAGGAACATATCCTCTCCTGGAATCTCCAGAAGGAAAAAGACGTGCTGACACCTTGATTTCAGCTTTTTAAGATGGATTTTAGACTTCTGTCCCCCAGAACTATAAGAAAATTAATTCTTGTTGTTTTAAGCCACTGAGTTGTGGCAATTTGTTACAGCAGCCAAAAGGGAACTAACAAAGGGGAGGAATAGAACTGATAGAACTAACTCACTTAGCAATGCAAATATTTCATATTCAGATTTATTTTCTCATTTTCCTTTCCCCCAATTCATGCTGATGCTTGGAATCTAAGAACCAAGGTGATCAGAACTCTGTGTTTCCTCTTCTCAGAGGGCAGAAATAAGCTAACCCAACTTAAACCAGTTTTAGCACTCCCCATTACCTACAAGAGCAGAGACAAAGAGCTTGTCATTGGTGGTAAAAATTACTGCCTTTATTATTTTTCTCATTGCTTTAAATAATTTTTTTGTATTGTTTCCTGAGTAATTTAGTGTGAGGACAAGAGCAACAGTTTTCCTACTGGAAAATATTTGTGATTTTCATGGTCTGTCTATTGAAGGACAATTTAGATTGGAAAGAAAATGAGTGAGATGATCAAAATGATGGTAAAAAAATTTTTTGAGGTACCAGGCCCAGAGATTGAACCCCAGACCTCCTATGTGGGAAGCTTGTGCTCAACCACTGAGCCACATTAGGTCCCCTGAGTTGTTTTTTTCATTTGTTTGCTTGTTGTTTGGTTTTACATTTTTAGGAGGTACTGGAAATCAAACCTGGCATCTCCCATGTGAGAAGCAGACACTCAACTGCTTGACCCACATCCACTGTCCTTTAAATTATATTTTGAAGTTCTGAAAATCTAAGTTGAGATTGTACCTGTTGAAATGAAGTAGAAATTGTGGGATAGATGGTGAATCACACTAAAACAAAACCCTCTCATTTAAGGATCCTTTAGTTTGTCTTTTTGTACAATGTGAAAATGGAGTTATCATAGACATTGATCTGAGAAGAGTAGAGTTTGGTGACAGTTTTGAGCTCGGAATAAATAATGAGATTTGAAAGGAAAGTCTTCATATAAGGGAACTGAAATGTCCTTTCTGGTTCTCTGCTCCCCTTCAGATTGCCCCTTATTTATTCATATATTAATTTGTATTCAATTCCTAGAGAGCCAGCTTCCCTGTTCATACTAGCATTTTCTAGCAACCATTTTTTCCCTCACTGCCACACTGGTTTCTTTGAGTGGGTCCCAAATCAGAAGGACAAGAAAGCACAGCTCCAGCGGAACAGCTGCAATGGCCTTGGTAGAGCTGGTGAAAAATCTGCAGACAGTGATCTTTCCTTATTCCTGGAGCTCAGGGGCCCATGATCAGGGTTGAGAATGCTCTTATAGCAATATGACAAGGAAGGGTAACTGGTTTAGGATGCTGATTGTGGGGGCATTTGGGACAGGGCGCACCTGGAGCAGTCTTCTACGGAGTGTGTGTGTGTTCATTCTGTCATAATGTGTTGTATCAGTGGGTGGAGACCTACATAATGAGCAGGAAGGAGTTGGACTCCCATCCTCAGGAAGACCGATTTGTTCAGAAATAGACATGTGGGATTCTCTTGAGAGCAAGGGCAGTTCCTAATAGGGGAGGACAAACTAGTGTGGCAAGACCTCACTCTTGTTGCATGTAACTATCAATCTTGTCATCCAAAGAGTCAAGCCAGGGGGGTGCTGTGGGCCCCGGGGGGTGGGGGGTGAGAAGGGAGTAATAGAATAGATGGAACAGGGGGTTTTTAGTGGTCAGTAGAAATGTTCTGCACTACCTTACAGTGATAGACACAGGACATGGTAAATATCATAAAAATTTATAAAAGTGTGTGGTCTAAAATGTAAACCAGAATGTAAACCATTGACAATGTTTACTTGTTAGGTTTCACTATTTGTATATCAGTTATAACAATGCTACCATTCACATGTAAAAAGGTATTAATATCGGGGGGAGGAAAAGGGGAGAATGTTGAGTCTATGAGAGCCTTCTGTATTCTGTGTGTGACTTTGCTATGATCTAAAACTTCTTTGAAAACAAAAAGAAAAACAGTGAGACACTAGGGAATGAGAGGGGGAAGGTGCCAAGATACAGACTGTACACCAGATATTGCAGTGATGAAAGGCAAAATATCAAAAAAAGGTGTTTTTTTTTTAATATTTTTCATTTTTTTTATATCCCAATCTTTAATTTTATTTTAGTTTTACTTTTTAAAAAAAATTTTATGTATTTTATCTCTTACAATTAATCTTATCACTACTATTTTATTTTCCTATTAATTATATTCGGCTATTGAAATGGCTTCATCTTTGAAGAAGCTTTGGATCTCAGAAGGGTTACAACTGGAGTGGGGGAGGATCATTGGTGTGGGGTTTCAGGGATGGGGGATGCATGGGAGGAACTTCACCTGAGCATACATATACGGTATATAAAAATGTTCAAATGTTCACAGGGCATTGTCAAGTGGGTGGACAATCACTCAATAAATGAGAAAATACTGAATTCTCATCCTGGAGAGTGCTGCCACATTCTCTAAGGGAGCAGCAACAGTACCCCAAGTGCAGGGGCAGTGACTGGCGAAGGAGGATGATTCACTGATGGGCCCTTGATATTGATGACTAGGCTTATGAGTCTTTGCTCTTGAAATTGAAACTTAGCCTATTGTTATGGGTTGCCTAAGGGTTGCCTCCAGAGAGCCTCCTTGTTGCTCAAATGTGGCCTTTCTCTAAGCCAAATTCAGCATATGAATGCATTACCTTCCTCCCAGCATGGGACATGACCCCCAGGGATGAGCCTCCCTGGCACTGAGGGATTACTACTAACCACCAACTGACAATGTGACTGGAAAAAGACATCACCAGGGGGAACAAATTGCCATGTAACAATCAAATGCCATGGTCATCAAGATTGCTGAGTCAAGGAAAAAGCTGAAGTGGATAAAGAACAACTGGGTGAGGCAGCCAGGAAATGTGATTTCTTGAGCTCCAAACCAAAATATGCCAAGGGTTTTGGGGATGCATGTTGTGCATAAGATGAGGTCTGCGGAGGCCAGCATAGAGAGGAAGAAGAACATCGGTTCATGGAGGCTGTGGTCCATCATTATGAGGTAGACAAGGATGCCATTACCTGCAAGGGCCATGAAGTAGATGGCAAAGAAGGAAATCCCAATCCAGACGTGGAACTGTTCCAGCCCTGGAAACCATACCAGAATAAAAGGTCCTGAATTGAAGGCGCTGAAATTCAATGTGGGCACCATGGTGATAATCATTCCCTGAGGACTAAATAAGGCACTTGATTCCTGAGACTGGCCATGAATTCCCTCAGGTTCTTTTCCACAGCTAGGATACCTCCCTCCCATCACACATGCAATAGGGAAAATACTACTTTCCTATTATCACAATCTCTGTAGTATTCACCAAACGCAGACAAAAAAACCTTCAAGGAAACCAACTATTGCCCACCTATGGAAGACAAAGACATCACCATACTGTGTTGCTAGTACATAGCATTGCTAGTCTCAGCAGATCCATGATCTGTGGCATATTGTTGTCAACCAAAACTCCAGGATGGTCTTGCCCTTACCATGTAACTCAATCTGAGAATTCTCAATGATGCAAATCTTGAACATCCCATTTAGCATGGACTTCAGTAATATCTCCATTAAGTTATCCATTCAAAGAAATAAAAGGGACCAGTGTAAACTAACAAATCTGCATTCTCAATTTCAACATATTAACGCTCTGATAAGCCAATCTACTACTGCCTGGTACTTGTCTCCATTTTTTCAATACCTGGAAGAAAACTTTGACTGAAACATTGCACTATTCATCACCAATTCTCCAGAAATCATTATCTCCTTCTGCGTACCAAATTCTCAGTTGAGCTACCTTACTCTAAAAAGTTAGTTTTCTCCCCGGGCTGGAGCATGGCAGTCTAAGGTTTGATTGAAATTCTTCCTCCTCCTTCATTCCCTCTATCTCATCTGCCAAATCTGTTGTTTGAAACCTTCTTTTATCTCCCTAGTCTGTTTCTTCTCCACCATTTCACCTATTCAGGCCATCCTGATCATTAATTGGAACTATAGAATAAGAATCCTGATTCTTCCTCCTCCATTTCCTATAGAATATTTCTCTATAGAATAAGTTTCCTGATTCTTCTTGTGGTATGTCTGAATTCTACTCGTTGCTCATATACTTGCAAGTGCTAACTAATATCTCCAGGAAACCTCCAGTAGCACTGAACCATGGAGTTTACGCCCCTGTCTGTACAACCACAGCTCTATCACTTTACCAAAAAAATTATCAGACAATTGTATTGCATTTTGCTTCACCTTCCTGCTTATTTACTTGCATTCTCTCTCCTACATAGGTGGTCTTTTTTTCTTAATGACTGAGATTTCCTTAAGACAAATGTTCTCTCCTACACCTTCCAAAGTAGAAGAAGTCAGAGATTGCACATAGAATAAGCATTTAAAGCAGCCTTAGTAATAAAGTTGATATTTCAAGCCTGTAATTCTGTACTTAATTTCACTGTTTCATATAAAAATCTCTCACTGTGTCCAATCTGGAGCTCATAAAAAAATGTGGGAATAGTTCTGCTAGGGAAGCTTCCCAGAATCCTACATATTAGTTTCAGAGAACTTCTGGATTTACACAGCACTTTTGAAGTTGTTATCTCATTTTGATTTTCATAATAATTTTGACTAGCCCCATGGGCAAATACATTGATCTCCATTTTACAAGAGCACAGACTCATGGAGTTATTTGTCAAAGATTATACCAATTTCATGGTGCAGCAAAAATTATAACCTTAGAATTACATATACACACATAGATACATCTGTATGTCCTGTAGATAGGAGTGGTAAATCTCTGATATAATGAACATAATACTAAAGTTTAATGTAGTGTTAATTTGAATTTGTATTACAAATTAGTATCATAAATTCTAAGATTGAAATTCAAATAAGAAATACATAGAAAATTGTATACAATATTCACTTAGAACCACACATATGCTTACTATATAGTCAATCAAAAATAATCCAGGTTTGGGCCAAGATGGCGTTAGTGTAGGAGGGCACACACTGCAAGCTCCCAGCGCAAGGCAGATTGTGGACGGGGTCCTGCCCGGGGGTCTGTGCTGTGCACCCGTGGAGTGAGAAGCTTGGGACATCTATCTGCGCGGATCTGCGGCGTGGACGGAACGGTGGAGATTCGTATACATCCAGAGACTGGAGCCTCCGGCCTACCTATGTGCCAGGTGTGCATGAAATCTCGGTGGAGCTGCAACTCCTACCTTACAGCTCAATGGAGTCATCCAAGTCACCTGGTGAGGAGACAACGATGGGCAATGGCCATCCCAGGGAATGGAGAGGGCCTGCATCTGCAGGCAGGATCGTCCCACCCACCATATCCATGGGATATAAGCCCTCTCACTTGGAGTTGGAGTGGACATCACCATCCCAGTCCCCTCAGGATTGGGGGAAGAACTATGGACTAGAGTGTACTTGATGGTATTCTCTTGTTCACATATGGTGATTCTAGCAATGGAAGAAATTATAACAGTGAGGTGGAGCCAGTGACCACTTGACACCTTTGGGGTAGGGAGGGGATGAGCAGTTGAAATACAGGGGCTTCTTTGGGAGTTAGAGGTTGTCCTGAGTACTGTTGTGGCAACGGATGTAGGCCATTTTAAATCAGCACACACCACTCAGAACTGCGTGCGAGAGAGTGTGGTCTACAGTGTGAACTGTGGTCTATGGTTGGTGGCAAGGCTCCAGGATGTGTAAGTTCATTGAAGGTGGTGGGCCACACTTGTGGGAGATGTTTGTGTGGGATGTGGTGGGAGGTGTGGGAGGTGGGCAACATGGGAATTCCAGTGGGTTCCGTGTAATATTTTGGGTAATCTAAGCACCTCTTAAAATATATGTGTATATATATAAATAACATTTTTGTAAGCAAATACACATATATGCATATATATTTATATATCATTTTGCAAATGTTTGTATGTATTGTGAAAATTTTGATTTTTACCCACAATAAAAATAAATAAAAAATTAAAAAAAAAAAAAGTAGACATGTGAGGTTGTCTTCCTATATTCATGTTTTTCTAAATGGAGCGAGGTCAGGAAAGTCATATAGATTTTTCAGATTCACAGTGATTTTTGTGTCAAAGATGGGATGAAACTATGATTTATATTACTTCAAAGATATACTTTTAATTCTTCTTTTCACCATCTAATATAATTGTTGTTATTTAATGTTTAAGTAAATACTAACATAGATAGATAGTTAATAGATAGATAATAGATAGGTAGATAAATGGATAACAGTATTCAATACTCTTTATTTCAGTATACCTATGCAGTATATCCTGAACATTAAATCTGTAAATTTTCTAGATAATTACAAGGCAAATACTCACATATTTAAACAGACTCATTCATATTCATAACCATCTACTACATGAAATTTATTTCAGACTTCCCATCTATTATAGAGAAGGAGATGCAGAAAGAAAGAAGGCAGTCATTATTTATAGCAGGGAGAAAGATCTTCTATCTTGTAGCCATTCAAACAAAAAGTTAAAACAAAAAATGTATAAAAATTATCATATAAAACAAATAATTCTGACAAAGTTTCAATGCTTAAAATAATTAATAAAAATCTAGAGAAACAAAGGACAAAATAAGTAATAATGTTGCTGAATTCAGGATTGACATTTCTGCACATGAGATAAGAGATAAGTACAATGGGTGAATTAAAGGGAATCCAATTGTCTGGTACAGTAGAAGCTGGTGATGAGGGTAGGTAGGACAAAAAAACACAAAGGTTATCCATGATTCCCACCTGATAGAAAATAGAATATACTCTTAATGTCATTTAAAACTGGTTGCCCAGTAATTGCCTATGTACTGCTTAATTTATGTACAGTTAAGTGGTCTCATTCCAGGTGGGAGAATTTACACTTATGAAGAAAGGCTTTCATATTTCCATGCTGGTTAAATTGAAATATTAATCAAGTTTAATAATCAAATATTGAATTGAACAAATTATGGCAGTCAATTGGACAAAGTAAAGTTGAAGGCAATTTTACTTCAGATAAAATTGCTATATAAAGATTAATTGATATTGAATGTGATGTATATGTATATACATGTGCTTCATTAATTCTAATAAATTTTGTTGTTAAATCAAAAAAATAAATAAATAAATAATCCAGGTTTTGAAACATGTTTCAAGCTTTGTGTTAGGTCCTAGGGACATAACAGCATGTAAAACATGATTATTTCTTCTCTTATGAAACTTGAAGTCTAAGTATGAATTTATGTGTATGAGTTTAAATATTTATAATATAATAATTTATTATTGTTA
Source organism: Tolypeutes matacus (assembly GCA_026826555.1). NCBI lineage: Eukaryota > Metazoa > Chordata > Mammalia > Cingulata > Chlamyphoridae > Tolypeutes > Tolypeutes matacus. Next base: position 997,335 of record JAKSZT010052260.1, on the reverse strand, counting down.
AAATATATTACCAATATAATCTATATAGGTATAAATTATCAGTAATTATTTTATTAATATACAAAAGATGATAAAGAGAATTACAGAGGACTATAGTAGTATATTGCAATCTGGAAGTGGAAGGGAGGATTCCTTGAGGAAGCAACCTTTTAGCTTACCACAGAAGGATGACAAAGAATTATACTAAATAGATATAAATCATTTGACATATGTGTGAAGGTCTAGAGTTAAGAGAGGATATAAAGTATTTCAGCCACTGGAGTCTAAGAATAGAAAACATAAGGGAGAGTGCCAATATTAAAATTAGACAGATAAGCCCACACATAACTTCAGAAATAAAACTATATACACACACATACACATACATACCCACACTTACAGAGCACATTTGCACACAGGTATCTTATTAATTCAAACTACTTTTGACTTTTCTTTGCCTTGTTCAAAGACTGAACTCATCCTAACTTGTTAATGCTCCTCCAATCTCTGCTCTCCATGAGTTTTACTCTTAGTGCTGGAAGACTGCATTAGTTTTCTATAGCTGCCCTGGCAAATGTCACAAATGTAATGACCTAAAGCAACACAAACTTATTATCTTATCTTACAGTTCTGTAGGTCAGGAGTCTATATCAATCTCCCTGGGCTAAAATCAATGTATCAGTAGGGCTGCCTACCATTCTGGAGGCTCTAGAGGACAAACCTTTTCCTTGCCTTTTCCAGCTTTCAGAGCCTGACTACGTTCCTTAGTTCATGGCCCCCTTCCATCTTCAAAGGTAGCAATAGCTTGTTGGGTCCTTCTCACATTGCATCACTCTGAAATCCTCTATAATTATCTCTCCCTCTTCTGCCTCTCACTTTCAATTTTAAGGTTCCACTTTTAAGCCAAAGTGATTACTTTGGGCTCACTCAGATAATCCAGGATGATTTACTTTAAATTCATCTGTTCACAGGTTCCAAGGATTATCTTCTCTTTGCATAGCCATTATTCTGCCTACCACAAGGAACTTTTCCATTGCTTGTCTCTGCCTCCCCAAATCCCCTCAATCACCACCACCATTTCCACAGTCAGATAATACTCACAGGCATCTGAATTTGATGTTGGTGCTAGGTAAAAAAGCAAGTAGAGGATTGAAGAGTAGGGTCCCAAAAATAAAGACAGAGACATACAGGAGAGAACACAACCCAAATGGAAAAGACTGATAAAAAGGCAGGAGACGGTACACATCTGAGAAGATGAAGCATGAGTAGAAAGAAATTTAATTTCAGTCAGGAAGGACAGACACAGAGCCTGGATAACATAGCCCTTTATCTCTCTTGCTGGTTTTCTCAAAGGATGGGAGGATCTGAAAGGTGATAGTTCTCAAACCTAGAGGGACTCCAGTCCCAAGTCAACACTCTGAGTACTTAAATGTTTACATTATCCCTTTCCTAGTCTGTAAACTATACCAAATCTAGCTAGAATATATCGAAGGGTTCTGGGCAGAGGGGAGAGTCAAGGAAGTGCCAGGATCCTTCAGGGTCTGTCTAGACTAGTCACCTATACTTTTTTGAATGAATAAATGAATGAATTAGCCAAGCTCCAGCTTCTGACTTGGAAAACTCATATGATGGTGAACTTTTAATATGGAATCCCAGATGTTGTTTAAGTGAATGTTTGTGTAAAGTTCAGTTGATTAGTTAGGAATGCTCATGAATTCCAGATAACATCATTGTCAGACAGCTATCAATATACCAGTCTTTCACTGTCCCCCAAATTCTGACACAGTTAGTTCCCCCAAACCCAATTCTTTAATCAGATGAGAGTTTATTTTGGACTATCATATAATTTTCTTCTATTTCAATGAATGGGGCTTTCAGGACTCTACCTGTGACTGCACTGAATGTTCTTTGGGTTCAAGAAGCTAATGTAAGATATTAATAATAGGGAATACAGAGTGTGAGATATATGGGAACTCTTACTAACTTTTCTATAAGTCAAAAACTGTTCATAAAAATAAAGTTTATTAAAAATAACTAATTTACCAACCTAGTTCTTTGAGGAGAAGTGATTGGAGATACAGATTAAACAAGATGGCATATATATCCACTATAATCTTTTTTAATTAACACTTTTTGGAGATTCTGCCTAATGCAATAAGAAAATAAAATGGTCTTACACATAGGATATAGAGAGGGGGGAGTTTTTGTTTTGTTTTGTTTGCAGATAATATGATTTTATACTTAGAAAACTCGATAGGTCTTAACAAAAAGAATTTAAAGAAAAAACTACTAGAATAAGAATTTGTTATGGTAATAGGATACAAGATAATAATATATTTTCAAATCAGTGCCAATTTTTTACTCTTGAAATAATTCCTAAAAATGTAAGTAAGGAAATAACAATGCCCTCATGGAGCGTCCACAACTTTCTCCTCCCATTTTTTCTTGAACAATTTCCTGTCTCTACCATCCACTGCAATTATCCTCTTCATGGCCCCCAGTGACTTCCATAATGCTTTATCCCATGATCCATTCTCAGTCTTCAACTCACTCAATGCATCATCAGCATTAAAAATAAAGTACACATCCATCTATTTTAAATCTTTACTTCTCTTTGTATCTCGGTCTTTATATTTTCTCTTTTCCCTTCTCCTACTTCATTGGCTGTTTCTTTTATTTCATTTTCTACATTTTCTGTCTCTTTCTTATCTTTAAATCTTGGACTACCCTTGTCCTCAGTGTTTAGCTCTCTTCTCTTCTTTCTCTACTCGTACTCCCTAGGTGAACTGAAACGTTCTGTAAATAACAATTATTCAGTCATGACTCCTAATCATATTAACCAGACTCATACATCCAATTGCCTTTGCAAACTAAACATGTTCAGAATAAAACTCATACTTCCCCTTCTTCAATCAACACTTCTATTGTAAATGATAACTCCATTATTCCAGTTGTTCAGGCCAATATCCTTGAAGTGATCCTTGATTCTTTCTCTTGTAATAATCAACAAATATTGTAACTTCTACAAAATTTTAAATCTATTTCTCAAAGACTCTAACTCACCCACCCTACTCCACATGATGATACTCTTATGTCTGATATATTACAATAGGTTCTTAACTGGTCAGCAGATTTGAATTGATCAAAGACAGAATTAATGATATCAAGAAAACAACATCAGAATGTGAACAGACAGAACAGAAAGATAAAAGAATGGGAAAAAATGGAACAGGGTCTTGGGGAACTGAACGTTAATGCAAAATGCACAAACATACGTGTTATCAGTGTCTGAGAAGGTGAAGATAATGGAAAAGGGGCAGATAGAATATGTGAGGAAATAATGACCAAAAACTTCACAAACCTTATGAAATACATACATATCAATATCCAAGAGGACAACACACCCCAAAGAGAGTAAATCCAAATAGACCTTCTCTAAGACACCTACTATTCAGAATGGCAAATATCAGAGATTAAGAGAGGACTCTGAAAGCAGTAAGAGAAAAGTAAAGCATTACATAAAAGGAAATCTCAATAATATTATGCGCCAATCTCTCATCAGACACCATGGAGGCTAGAAGTCAGTGGTATGATGTATTGAAGCTACTAAAAGAGAAAAATTTCTAGCCAAGAAATCTGTATCCAGCAAAATTGTTCTTCGAAAATGAGGGTAAGTTTAAAGTCTTCACAGACAAAAAGAAGTGAGACAATATGTTATGAAAAGACCAGAATTATAAGAGATAGTAAAGGTAGAGCTGCAGCCTGAAAGTAAAAACACAAGGGTGAGAGAGCCTTGGAGAAGAGTATAGAAATGAAGATTATTAGAACAGACAATAGTAATATATAACAGCAGAAAGCCATAGGATAAAATACACAAAACAAGTAATGCCTTTACAGTAATAACATTGAATATTAATGGTTTTAGTGCTCCAATCAAAAGACATAGACTGATAGAATGGACAAAATTAAAACATGAGCCATCTATATGCTATCTATAAAAGACTCACTTCAGACATAGAATACAACCAGATCAAAAGTGAAAAGTTGGAAAAAAAAGTATTCCACGCAAATAGTAACCAAAAAAGATTTGGAGAGGCAATATTAATATTGGACAAAATAGATTTTAAATTCATAACTGTTATAAGGGATGAAGAAGGTCATTATATAATAATAAAAGGGGAAATTCACCAAGAAGAAATAACTATACTAAATATTTATGCAACTAACCTGGGTGCCTCAGGATACATGAGGCAAAATATATGTCTCTACAATAATAGTTGGAGACTTCAATACATCACTCTCAGTATTTGATAGAACATCTGGAAAGAGGATAAATAAAGAAACAGAGAGCTTGAATAATATGATAACTGAACAAGACCTAACAGACATTTTGAGAGCATTACACCTGAAATCAGCAGGATATACATTCTTTTTGAATACTCATGGATCCTTCTCTAGAATAGACCATATACTGGGTCACAAGACAGGTCTCAATAAATGAAAAAGATTGAAATTATACAAAACATTTTCTCTGATCAAAATGGAATGAAAGTGGAAATCACTAATGGACAACAAAAAGTGAAAATTCACAAATATATGGAGATTAAACAATATACTCTTAAATATTTAGTAGGTCAAAGAAGAAATTGCAAGAGAAAATAAGTAAATATCTCAAGATGAATCAAAGTGAAAATAAAACATATAAAAACTTATGGGGCATCACAAGGCAGTGCTAAAAGGGAAATTTATATCCCTCAATACTTACATTAAAATAAAAGAAAGAGCTAAAATTGAAGACCTTAACTGCACATCTGGAGGAACTCTAAAAAGAGCATCAAACCAATTCCAGCCAAGCTGAAGGAAAGAAATAACAAAGATTATAACAGAAATAAATGAAATTTAGAATAAGACAATAGAGAGAATCACAAAACCAAACGTTGGTTCTTTGAGAAGATCAACAAAATATAACAACTATTAATTATACTGGTAGAGTAAAATAGAGAAAAGATGAAAAAAAACATCAGAAATGAGAGGTGGACATGGCCACTGACCCCACAGAAATTAGAGAGATCATAAGAGGATATTATGACAGCTATAAGCCAAAAAAATTAGACAACTTACTAAATTACTGTAAACACATAAACAACCTACACTAACCCGAGAACAAATGAAGACCTCAACAACAAATCACAAGTAAAGAGATTGAAACAGTCATCAAAAACTTCTCAATACCAGAGAGACAACAAAGATGGTGGCAGAGTAAGGAACTCTAAGAGTCAGCTCATGCTACAGGGCAATTAGTCATCACCAAGAGCTATCTAAAACACATTTTGTGGGCTCCAGGAAACCAGAAGAGCATCCTGCAATATCCTTGAAAGAATGGAAGGAAGAGATTGCCCATCTGCAAAGAAGATCCGTGAGTAGAGTGATCCATACTGCAGATGCTAATGCCCATTCTCCACTTGTGGTAGAAACTGCCTCAGGAGATATTCCATGGCTGGAATTAGAAGGTCTATTTCCCAAAAAACAGGGGAAGAAGAGACTTGTTTGGGCACCAGCTTAAGCTACTAAATTAATGAGCTAATGTATAATCCTAAGAACAGCTGAAGTTTGAACTTGTCCAAGTCAGAAAGAAGCCAATAACCGCCATTTTGGCTCTACCCCTGGCATCATGGGAAGCGGAGCTGAATGAAAATCACAGTGACAATAGAGACTGGCTTCTTTCCACCTAGATTGGATTGCAGCTCTAGCCTAAGCTCCAGCCCCACCCCTAGCAGGGAAGCTAGGGGGACCTGCATCAGCCTATCTGGGAAACTACAAACCAGGCCATGGAGGCCAGTGCTCATCCTACTCTGTCTGTGCAAGCCACCTCAGGAGCTATTCTGTGGCTGGCACTGGAAGTTCCATTTCCCGAAAACATCAGAGGAAGGGACAGTTGGCCACTGACTTCAGCTACTGATTTGTAAATTCAGTGGGCTAATGTATAACCTTCAGAACAGCTAAAGTTTGAACATGTCCAAATTGGAAAGAGGTTGGTAGTCACCATTTTGACTCCACCCCTGGCATGAGGGGAAGTGGGGCTGATTGAAAATCACAGTGATGGTAGGGACTGGCTTCTTTCCATCCACATCAATCTGCAGTCCTAGCCTAAGGCTCCAGCCCCACCACTGTCAGAGAGGTAGCTGGCAGGAACTGCACCAGCCTCTCTGGGTAACTGCAGTTACATGCGGCCAGCACAGACTGAATAGCAGACACCTGAGGCTCCATCCCCGCACCCCAATAAGATAGGAAAGGAGCTGTTTTTCCTCAGCCTCTCTGGGAAACTGCAGGTGCTTTCAGCACACACAGACTGGATACTTTAGCACCTGTAGCTCCATCCCCACCTCCCAATAGGATAAAAGGGGAGCTGTCTTTCCTCAGCCTTTCTGGGTAACTGCAGATGATTTTGGCCCACAAAGACTGAATAGCCAAATACCTATAGCTACATCACTGCCCCCAAGTAAGGTAGAAGGGTAGCAAGCTGTGTTTCCTCAGCCTTTCTGAGCAAGGGCAGGCACTTTTGGCCTACATGGACTGTACTGTTGGGTGCCAGTGTTTCCATTCCCATCCCCTAAGGAGTAAAAGGGACAGTATTCCCTCAGCCTCTCAGGGCACATGAATTAGACTGTTCAGCAGTCCAAAGTGTCCATCCCCACCCCTGGTGAGGGTGGCAGTGCTATGTCAGTCTACCTGGGCAACTGTGGTCATTTTGGACCTGCACAGCATAGATTGCTGCCCACACCTGCAGCTCCATCCCCGTGCCAGGCAGGGGAGGAAAGGGTATGAATCTTCATCAGTCTCACTGGGCAACTACAGACATTATTGATCTGCATGACTTGGATTACTACACACAGCTATGGCTCTGTCCCTAGCCCTGGCAAAGGAGAAGGTGGGAGAAGCTCCATCCATCCCTGGGGCAGTGTGGGCAGCTTCATCCTCCACAGGTTACAGCACGAACTACACTCTAAGCTCTTATTACACAACCAGCAAGGAAGAATGGGCAAGAAAGCCCTAAAATAAAGATAGAAACTGCACCTAGAACAAACATATCTGGTAAGCCAGATGCCAAGACACCAAAAAAAATTACAATCCATAGATGTTCATACAAATCTCCTTAATAAATGCATTGAGATGGTTAAAGAGATTAAGGATATTAAGAAGACATTGGATGAGCACAAAGAAGAATTTGAAAGAATACATAGAAAAATAATAGATCTTATGGTAATGAAAGGTGCAATAAATGAAATAAAAATATACTGAAGTCATAGAAGATTTGAGGAGGAAGAAGAACAGATCAGTGAGCTTGAAGACATGGCCTCTGAAAGCAAACATACAAAAGAATAGATGAAGGAAAGAATGAAAAAAAATTGATCAAGTTCTCAGGAAACTAAATGAAAATAAGAGACGTGCAAACATGTGTGTCATGGGAGTCCCAGAAGGAGAAGAGAAGGGAAAAGGAGCAGAAGGAATATTTGAAGAAATAATGGTAGAAAATTTCCCAACCCTATTGATGGACATAGATATCCATATCCAAGATGCACAATGTACTCCTTTACAAATAAATCTTAATAGACCAACTCCAGGACACATATTAATCAGAATGTCAATGCCAAAGAGAAAGAGAGAATTCTTAGAGCAGCAAAAGAAAAGTGATGAATAGCATATAAGGTATACCCATTAAGATTAAATGCCAATTTCTCATCAGAAGCCATAGAAGCAAGAAGACAATGTTATGATATATTTAAGATACTGCAAGAGAAGTACTGCTAGCCAAGAATCTTATATCTGGCAAGATTGTCTTTAAAAAATGAGGGTGAGTTTAGAATATTCACAGATAAACAGAAACTAAGAGAGTTTATAACAAAGAGAACTGCTTTGCAGGAAATACTAAAGGGTGTGCTACAGCCTGAAAAGAACAGATAGGAGAGAAAGCCTTGGAATTGAGTCTAGAAATGAAGATATATCAGTAAAAGTAACTAAAAGTATCAAAAGACTAGTGAAAATAAAATATGACAGATAAAACCCAAAGGGCAAAATGGGTGAAATAAGTACTGCCTTTACAGTAAAAACATTGAAAGTTAATGAATTAAACTCTAAAATCAAAAGGCATAGACTGGAAGAATGGATAAAATAATATGTACCATCTATATGCTGCCTACAAGAGGCTCACTGTGGACCCAAGGACAACAATAGAATTAAAGTGAAAGGCTGGAAAAAGATACTCCATGCATGCAGTAAAAAAACCACCAAAAGGCCAGCATAGCTATAATTATATCAGATGAAATAGACTTTAAAAGTAAAACTGTTACTAAAAACAAGGAAGGACATTATATATTAATAAAAGGAGCAATCCACCAGGAAAAAATAACAACCATAAATATATTATATATGCACCTAATCAGGATCCCCAAGATACATGAGACAAACATTGACAAAACTGAAGGGAGAGATAGATGTCTCTACAATAATAGTTGGAGACTTCAATAAACCACTCTCAGCATTGGATAAAACATCTGGACAGAAGATCAATAAAGAAACAGAGAGCTTGAATAATATGATAAATGGGCTAAACCTAAGAGTCATATACAGAACATGGCATCCCAAAACAGCAGGCTATCTTTAAGAAGATTAACAAAATCAACAAACCCTTAGCTAGACTGACAGAGCATATTACCTAGCTTACAGTGGTAAAAACAGCATGGCACTGACATAAAATAGTCACATAGACAGAATCTCAAATCTATGGTCAAGCGATTTTTTTTTATTATTATTATGGGTAAAAATCAAAATTCTTACAATACATACAAACATTTGCAAAATGATATATAAATATATATATGCATATATGTGTATTTGCTTACAAAAATGTTATTTATATATATATATATACATATATTTCAAGAGGTGCTTAGATTACTCAAAATATTACACAGAACCCACTGGGATTCCCACGTTGCCCACCTCCCACACCTCCCACCACATCCCAGTGACCATTTGACACTTTTGGGGTAGGGAGGGGATGAGCAGTTGAAATACAGGGGCTTCTTTGGGAGTTGGAGGTTGTCCTGAGTACTATTGTGGCAACGGATGTAGGCCATTTTAAATCAGCACACACCACTCAGAACTGAGTGGGAGAGAGTGTGGTCTACATGTGAACTGTGATCTATGGTTGGTGGCAAGGTCAAGCGATTTTTGACAAGCCCATCAAACCCACCAAGCTCGGGCAGAACAGTCTATTCAACAAATGGTGCAGGGAGAACTGGTTATCCATAGCTGAAAGAAAGAAAGAGGACACCTATATCATACCTTATACAAAAATTAACTCAAAATGGATCAAAGACCTAAATATAAAAGAAAGAACTATAAAACTCTTAGAGGAAAATGTAAGAAAACATCTTCTAGACCTGGTGGTAGGTGGTGGATTCTTAAACGTTATGCTGAAAGCACAAGCCACACACACAAAAAAACATGGGTAAATGGGACTTTCTCAAACTTAAACACTTCTGTGATTCAAAGGGCTTAGTTAAAAAAAAGTGAAAAGGCAGCCCATCCAACAGGAGAAAATATTTGGAAACCACATGTCCGATAAGGGTTTGATTTCCGTTCTATATAAAGAGATCATACAACTCAACAATAAAAGAATAAGCAATCCAAATTTAAAATGGGAAAATATTTAAATAGACATTTCTCCAAAGAGGAAATACAAATGACCAAAAAGCATATGAAAAAATGTTCCATATCACTAACTATTAGGGAAATGCAAATCAAAATGACAATGAGGTATCATCTCACACCCCATAGAATGGTCATTACTAAAAAACAAACAAACAAACAAACAAACAAAACAACAACCCAGAAAACAATAAGTGCTGGAGAGTATGCGGAGAAATAGGAATACTCCCTCACTATTAGTGGGGCTGTAAAATGATGCAGCCTCTGTGGAAGACAGAGGTTCACTAGGAAGCTAAATATAGAACTGCCACATGATCCAGCAATTCCTCTACTAGGAATATAACCAGAAGTACCAAAAACTGTGACACAAACAGACATCTGCACACTGATGTTCATACCGGCATTATTCACAATTGCCAAAAGATTGAAGCAAACCAGGTGTCCAAGCACCAATGAATGGCTAAGCAAAATGTATTAGATACATATGATGGAATGCAGTAAGAAGAAATGAATTTTGGACACATAAGATAACATGGATGAATCTTGAAGACATTATGCTAAATGAGGTAAGCCAGACACAAAAGGACAAATATGGCATGGTCTCGTTAATATGAGCTAAATATGAAGAATAAACAAATGGAGTTAAAAACTAGTGTATAGGTTATTAGTAGATAAGTGGAGGGCTGAGAAGGACTACTGGTACTTAATGTATGTAGAAGTTTTAATTAACTTGACTGTAAAAGTTTGGAAATGGATAGAGTTGACGGTTACACATTATATGTGTAACAGCTGGTTTATAAATTGGAATGTGGCTGGAAAGGGTAGTCTAGGGATGTAAATGTCAATTGAAATAAAGTTAGAGAATAATCTGGGACTGAATAACACAGTGAACTCAGAGGTGAATGAGAATTGTGGTTGATGATACAGATGCAAGAGTATCCTTCTGTGAGCTAGAGCAGATGCACTTATTATTGCAAGGTGGTGGGAATGTGAAGAAGCATGGGTAAAATACAATTGGTGTGACCTGTGGACTATGGTTAACAGCAATACTATAATATTCATGCATATATGCCAAAGATGTACTCTGTTGATAATGGGGAAGTATGGAAAAACCGTGCCAAGTGTACACTATGAACCATGGTTTGTGGTAATTGTCTGATGGTATTATCTCATAATCTGTAACGAAGGTTCCACCACGATGTGGTGTGTTGATGAAGGAGTGTTTATGGGAGTTCTCCATATGTAGAATGATTGTTTTTATAAGTTCACAACTTCTGTAATAAAAATATATTTAAAAATAATGATAGGGTGGGTTTGGGGGAAAAATACCCTAAACGTATGATATGGGATATAGTTAGTAATAAGATTTTGATGATATTCTTTCACAATTTGTAACTAATGCCTCACTACAAGGCAAAGTGTTAATGGTGAGTTGATGTATGTGACTCTTATATGATGTTATGCATGTTTGTTTTGTAAGTTCACAACTTATACTAATACTTTAACTGCTTATGTATGTTCATGTATGAGTGATATACTTCACGAAAATTAAAAATAAAAAACCTCCCCAAAATGAAAAGCTCAGGACCAGATGGCTCAACAGGTGAATTCTACCAATCATTCAAAGACGATCTAATACTAATCTTGCCCAAGCTTTTCCAAAAATTTGAACAGGAAAGAATGCTACCAAACTCATTTTATGAAGCCATCATTACCCTAATACGAAAACCAGATAAAAATACTATGAAAAAAGAAAATTACAGACCAATATTGCTAATGATTATAGATGCAAAAATCCTCAGCAAAATTCTTGCAAACCAAATCCAAAAACACACTAACAGAATTATACACCGCAATCAAGTGGGATTTATACCAGGTATGCAAGTGTGGCTCAACACAAGAAAATCAATTAGTGTAATAAACCACATTGATAAAATGAAGAAGAAAAATCACATAATCTTCTCAATTGATACAGAAAAGGCATTTGAAAATATATAGCATCCTTTCTTGATAAAAACACTCCAAAAGACAAGAATAGAAGGAAACTTTCTCAGTATGGTAAAGTGAATATATTAAAAACATACAGCTAGCATTGTGAAAGATGGAAAACTTTCCCACTGTGATCAGGAACAAGACAAGGATGCCCACTGTCACCACTGTTATTCAATATTGTGCTAGAAGATCTAGCTAGAGCAATTAGGCTAGATGAAGAAATAAAAGGCACTCAAATAGGAAAGGAAGAAGTAAACTTTTTCTATTTCTGATGATATGATCCTATATCTCGAAAATCTTGAAAATTCCCCAAAAAGCTACTACAACCAATAGATTTCAGCAAAATGGCAGGATACAAGACTAATACACAAAAATCAGTAGCATTTCTATACACTATTGATGAGCAATCTGAGGAGGAAATCAGAAAAGAAAGTTCCTCACAATAGCAACTAAAAGAATCAAATATTTAGGAATAACTTAATCCAGGAGATAAAGGACCTGAATTCAGAAAACCACAAAACATTGCTGAAATAAAATAGAAGAATATTGTGTGTTCATAGACTGGAAGATTAAATATCATTAAGATATCAGTTTTACCATACTGATGTACAGATTGAATGCAATCCCAATAAAAATCTTAACAGCATTTTTTGCAGAAATGAAAAAGCAATTATCAAATGTATTTTTAAGGGTAAGTTGCCCAAAATAGCCAAAAATGTCTTAAAAAGAAGAAAAAATTTGGAAGACTCTCATTTCTGACTTTAAAGCATATTACTTAGCTACAAAAGTAAAAAAAAAAACAAAAAACAAAACAAAACAACAAAAAACCAGCATGGTACTGGCATAAAGATAGATGAGTTTACCAATGGAACCAAATCCAGAACTCAGAAATAGACCCTAACATCTATGGTCAGGTGATTTTTCACAAGACTTTTAAGCCCACCCAGCTGGGACAGAACATACTATTCAATAAATTGTGCTGGAAGAACTGGATATCCATATCCAACAGAAAAAAAGAAGACTCCTATCTCACACCTTATACAAAAATTAAATCAAAATGGATCAAAGACTTAAAGATAAAAGTGGTTCTCCTTTGAACCATTGTCTAGTTTCCTTTACTTACAGTCTCAAGAATGCTCTTTAGCATTGTTTGTAGGGTCTATGTAGTGGTGGTGAATTCCCTCAGCGCTTATTTATCTGAAAATGTCTTAATCTCTCCCTCATTTTTGAAAGTGAGTTTCACTGGATATAAAATTCTTGGCTGACAGTTGTTTTCTTTCAATTCTTTAAGTATCTCAACCCACTGTACTCTTGCCTGCACGGTTTCTGAAGAGAAATTGCCACTCAATCTAATTGGGACTCCCTTGTACATAACACTTGGCTTTTCTCTCAGAGCTTTCAGAATGCTCACCTTGTCCTTTGCAATTGATAGTGTAATCAATATATGACAGATTGTATTAATCTTCATGTTTATCCTGTTTGGTATTCTCTGAGTTTCTTGGATGTGCATATTCACATATTTTGCTAAGTTTAGGAAGTTCTTTTCATTACTTCTTTGACTATTCTTTCTGCCTCTTTCTTCACGCTCTGGAACACCCATAATTCTTATATAAGTGTGCTTGATGTTGTCAGCTAGCTGTCTTAGGCTATTTTCACTTTTAATATTTCTTTTCTCTTTGTTCTCCTCAGCCTTACTCATTTCAAGTGTCTTGTCTTTAAGTTCACTGATTCTTCTGCCAGCTCCAATCAACTCTTGAAACCCTCAGGAGCCTTTTTCATTTCAGTTATTACAGTCTTCTCTGGTACTTCTGTTTAGTTCCATTTTAATATTTCCATCTCCATCTCTGTACGTAAACGTTCACATTGTTCATGCATTGTTTACCTGATATACTTTAGTTCTTTCTCTACACCTTCCTTCATCTCCTTGCGCATTTTTAAGATAATTTTTTTGAAGGTTTTGTTTGTTATATCCACATTTTGTCTTCTGCATTAGTGTTTTTTGGATTTTTACCTTTTCCTTTGGATAGGCCATCATTTCCTTTTTTTGTTGGTCTTGCACTCTTTTGTTGCACATTGTACAGTTTAATAATTTAAAATGTTAGCTCTTGGATTTACTCCCTGGGATATCTGGTTCTTGGTTTGTAGCCAGGTGGTGATAAGATAGAGAATTTTTTGAGGTTCAATTCTCCTATCAGGAAGATCTGCCCAAGGCAAATAAAGTGTGCAGGGTTTCCCTTTCTAAGCCTGTTTTTTCCTGGGCTTTTGCTTATTAGTTATTTTAGTGTGCCACTCTTTACAAGAGTTTGTTTGCTCCCTCTGTTTCCCAGGATACAGACCTCCCTCTCCTGGCTGTTTTACACTGGCAGGCCTTTGTCCCAGACTGTCTGCCCCTATACTTTTTTACATTCCTTTTTCTGTCTCAAGCTGCTTTTTCCTGGAGGGAAAATTCTGGGAGGAAGATCACCCCTGAGAAGACTTTCCCACATCAGACTTTCATAGCCAAAACAGGGCCAGGGACACACCAAGGGGGTGCTGGCCATCTTCAAATTGACCAGAGCATGGGATTAGAAAGGGCTCCAAAATCTTCTCTGACATCTCCCCAAAGGTTAGATTCCCTAGCCTGCCAAGCAAATGCAGCCCTTCAGCTAATGATCCCCTCAAACCCTGAGGAGGCACAGATTTTTAAAAAAATATACTCCGTTTCTGCCCCTGCTTGGGGAGAGTTGTAGCAATTGCTGCTCCTGCGTTTGCCCAATATGACTGCCACCATTTTTGTCCAGGTTGAATTGAAATAATATTTGCCCTCACAGCTGGGAACCAGCAATCTGAATTTGCTAATCAAAAGACTTGATCAGTGATTGGCCACGCCTACCCCTATTCTTGGGGTGAGGATTTTTTTGGTCCCTTTCTGCTACCAGTAGCTAATCAGGGACCAGATCACATGATGACCTGCCATTAAAGTTTGGGATGTGTGCCAGTATCTACCACATGGAGAGAGCAATTTACAGTTCTTTACCGTAATTTATCAGCATCTTCCTCTGGCTTTTCCCTGGATGCTGTACAGTGTTCTGGAATATGGAGTTTCAAAATAGTTGTTTCAGACACTTTCTGCTTATTGATAGCTGTTTTGTTATAAGGGCTGAGTCCTGGAGCTTCCTTCTCTACCATCTTACCTGAGGTTTTAGGCCCATTTTTAATTGGGTCGTTTGTCTTTTTGTTGTTGAGTTGAGGGATTTTTAAAAAATATTCTGGATGTTAAATTCTTATTGGATTTATGGTTTTGAAATATTTTGGGTTTAATTTTCATAGACAGCTATTTCTCTCCTGAATGACAACCTACATGGCTTTACAGCATGGTTATTGGATCAATAGGATTGGAGTTAAACTTTAAAAAAAAAATTCCTGAAAAAACATGAAACATTTCCTTTAATGTCTATGTTAATTTATCTATTGTCAAAACTCTTTTAGTTCATTCATATTTTCCTAAATCATCTAAAATTTTTAGTAATATTTTTACCAATGGGATTATTAGTGTTAGTTATTATTTTACAACTTTCCCTCAACTGTATGGTGACCCTCAATTTTCATTCATTCTAAAATAGAAAAGCTTCCTGGAGACTGTGTGTAAGTTTTGGTAGGGCTTGTCTATTGACACACTTTGTGTTAGGGTATAAGCAGGGATACAGTCATTTTTCTTTGAGATCACAAATTGAGAAAATGCAGAAGCCTTTAATTTGAAGAGCTATTGCAGAGTTCAGCTGCCTTAGGTATTCCTGAATCTATTCTCTGCCTCAAAATTTGTCCCTTAGGGAATAGTTTCCACCCCCACCCCCACCCCCCATGTGTAAATACCTGGCTGTTGGGACTTTCATGAGCAGGGATATTATAGGCATTTGTAAAGATCACAGATATGTACACTTCAATTTATTTCTCATTTAAGCCCCACATAACATTGCTTTTCTCCACTATATCTAATGATTCTGGGGTAATACAGAACATATCAATTCCACTTTGGTAAGAGATACATTCAAAAGTATTTTAGGCCACAGATTTTCCACTGTTTCTTTATTCAGAGTGAACATTCCAGGAAGTTTGTTTGAAATCTATTATAGATGTACTGATGACCCCAATTCTGTTCAGTCAACTTATATATTGATATAAGTTCCATTTTTGCAATGAAAATTTTTACGTGGAAAACAGGGAGATAAATACAGATGAAAACTGTGCCCTCTCCAATTGGCCCATGATTATTCTGGATTATAAATGGAAAGGTAAGAATCATTTAAAATTGAGGAAAATTAACAGTAGTAAAAGAAAGAGCAAAATGTGTAGAATGGCTGATATTGGCACAGAGATATTTCAGAAGAGGGAGAATATGTAAAAATGAAATCAAATAAATACATATAGAGATTTAAGGAAATAATGTTTCCTAAGGCTATTTTCAAAATTTGTGCTTTAAGCAACTGCACAGACTAGACTGTCAAGTGCCTGTGGCTCCATCCCTGCCACTGAAAAGATAGAAAGACAGTATTCTCTCAGCCTCTCCGGGCAACTGCAGGCACTTTCAGCCCACATGGACTGGATTGTTGGTTGCCCATGCTTCCATCCTCATCCCTGAAAGGGCAGAAGGGATAGTACTCCCTCAGCCTCTCGGAGCAAATGCAGGTGTTTTGGTCCACACATATTATTTTACTGGGCACTCCTGAGGCTCCATCCCCACCCCTATTAGGGGAAGAGGGGGCCTGGTGCTATTACAGTCTACCTGGGCAACTGCAGTCAGTTTTGACCCACATGGTTTAGTTTGCTGCTCATACCTGCAGCTCCATCCCGGTCCCAGGCAGGGGAAGGAGGAGCGTGAAGCTTCATCAGTCTCTCTGGGCAACTACAGAGTGTTGGCCTACATGGCTTGGATTACTTCACACAGCTGTGGCTCTTTCTCTGCCTCTGGCAGAGGAGAAAGGTGAAAGAAGTTTCATCGGTTCCTGGGGCAATACAGGCAGCTTACAGTATCAACTGCAAACTCGGTTCCTACTATACAACCAGCACAGTAGAAAGGGCAAGAAACAGACAAAAAAAAAAAAAAGAGCTGAAAAATTCAGATTGGCTAAACCAAGCCACTATAAGGTTCCAAATTAAGTTGATCTGAGTATTAAAAGAGGCTGTAGTTTTCTTTTCTTGTGGTGTCTTTATGTAGCTTTGGTATTAGGGTGATGTTGGCATCATAGAATGAGTTAGGCAATGTTCCCTCCAATTCTATTTTTTGGAAGAGTTTAAGCAGGATTGGTGTTAGTTCTTTCCAGAATGATTGGTAGAATTCACCTGTGAAACCATCTGGTCCTGGGCTCTTAGTTGGGAGGTTTTTGATGACCATTTCAATCTTGTTACTTGTGACTGGTCTGTTGAGTTCATCAATTTCTTTTTTTGTCATGTAGTCTGCTTGTGTGATTCTAGAAATTTATCTATTTCTTCTAAGTTATCCATTTTGTTGGCATACAATTTTTCAAATTATATTCTTAATATACTCTATTTCTGTGGGATCAGTGATGATATCCCCTCTCAATTTTTTTATTTTCTGTATTTGCATCTTCTCACTTTTTTTCTTTGTTAGTCTAGCAAAAGGTTTGTCAATTTTATTAATCTTCTCAAAGAACCAGCTTCTGGTTTTGTTCATTTTTTTCTAGTTTTTTTTTTTTTTAATTCTCAATTTCATTTAGTTCTGATCTAATCTTTATTTCCTTCTTTCTGTTTGCTTTGAGAATAGTTTATTGTTCTTTTTCTAGTTCCTCTAAGTATGTTTATAAATATTTATCAATAAAATTGATTTGTTAAAAAAAAAAATCTCAGCCTATAAGTTCCCTGTCACAAGGTGCTGGCTCGGTGCCTGACAACCTGCTGGAATACTCTCTGGATACTTTCTCTTAAGAGGCATTAAGAATTGAACCAGGGACCTAGTATATGTGAAGCCGGTGTTTCTCTACTAAACTATACCCACTCCACAGGCTGGTAGGCTTCTGAAAGCTTCTATCGCTTTCCCCAACCGCTTTTTCCTCAGGTAAGTTGGGCTTCTAACAGTTTGCTATCTCTCCTGGTTTTCTTCTCCCCAGGGCTGGTTAGGTACCATTTACCCCTCAATGACCTAATTCATCTTTCTCCCAGGGCAGCTGGGTGTGACAGCCTGCCTAAACAGATCCCCTCTTCCCTCTCCCTCAGGCCGCTTCAGTGCTGGCTGTTTTTTTGTTTGTTTGTTTGTTTGTTTTTAGATTCAAAGGAGGCTCAGCTGGCCAAACTCACTGAAGAGAAGCCACTCTTTGCCCTCCACCAGACCCCTGTTCCTTCCAGGGAGGAGGACCTCCTTTCCCCACTCAGTTGACTGCAGTGAGCAAGGATTTTACCGAGGCTGTTCAACTTGAGTGTGGGGTATATGTGCTGTTCCCAGCCACAAGGGCAAGTAATGCACTGCACTGTTCTCCTCTGGCCTTTTTCTCTACATTCCTCTCCCTCCTGGATGATGTGCAGCACTCTCCTGGTCTGCAAATCTCCAAAGCAGCTCCCTCAGATAGTTGTTTGCCCTTTATTTGTTGTTTTTGCAAGAGAGCTGAGCCTTGTCTGACTACTCTGCTGCTGTCTTCTGGGAAGTCCCCTATTATATTTTCATATGCAAACATTCTCTCTAAACAATGCTTTATCTGTATCCCTCAAATTATGAGAAGTTGTGCTTTCATTATTATTTAAATAAAATATGCTAATTTTATGTGTGAGTCCTTTGACCAATGGTTACTTAGAAGTTTAAGATATATATATTTTGAGTTGATATATTTATTAGAGATGTAGTGGGTTTATAGGACAATCATGCATAAAATACAGGATTCCCATATACCACCCTATTATTAATAACTTGCATTGGGGTGAAACATTAGTTACAATTGATGATAGTGTATTTTATAATTGCAATATTAACTATAATCAATGGTTTAATTTAGGGTTCACTGTGTAATATAGTTCCATGGAATCTTTTAAAAAATATTTATTCTGTTTCCATATATATAACCTAACATTCCCACTTTTAATCACATTCAGATATATATTTCAGTGTAACTAATTACATTCACAATGTTGTGCTACTATCACCACCACCTCCATTATGAAAACATTTCCATCATGCCAAATAGGAACCCTGTATATTTTAAAACTTAATTTCCCATTCCCTATGCCCATTCCTTTCCCTGGTAACCTGTATTCTAGATTTTGACTCTGGGTATGGATATTCTAATTATTTCACATCAATAAGATCACAATATGTTTGCCCTTTTAGTCTGGCATATTTCACTCAGCATGATATCTTCATGACATCAAGACTGCACTCCATTTTATAGCTGAATAATATTCTTTTGTATATATATTTCACATTTTGTTTATCCATTCAAACTTAATATACATTTAGGTTGCTTCCAATTTTGTCTTTTATGAATATAGTGCTATGAACAATGGTGTGCAAATATATGTTCGAGTTCCTGCTTTCAGTACTTTTGAGCATACATCTAGTAGTGGGATGGCCAGGTCATATGGTCGTTCTGAACTTAGCTTTCTGAGGAGACACCAAACTGTCTTCAACAAAGGCTGCACCATTTTACATTGCCACCAGCAATGAATGAATATTCCTATTTCTCTACATCCTTTCCAACTTGTTATTTTCTTTCTTTCTTTCTTTCTTTCTTTTTTTTTAATACAGCCATTCTAATGGGTATGAAATGGTATTTCATGTGGTTTTGAGTTGCATTTCCCTTATGGCTAGTGACGTTGAGAATCTTTTCATGTGCTTTCTGGTCATTTGTATATCTTCTTTAGAAAAGTCTATTCAAGTCTTTTGCCCATTTTTTAGTAGGGTTCTTTGTCTTCTTGTTGTTGAGTTGAAGGATTTCTACATATTTGGATATTAAATCCATATTGGATATGAAGTTTACAAATTTTCTCCTATTGTGTAGTTTATAATTTTACTTTCATGGTAAAGTTCTTTGAGACTCAAAAGTTTTTAATTTTGATGAGGTCCCATTTATCTATTTTTTGGTCTTGTTTCTTGTGCTTTTGAAGTCTAAGAATCCATTGCTTAACAGAAGATTCTGAAGATGTTTCTCTATGTTTTCTTCTAAAAGTTTGTCAATTCTGACTCTTTTATTGGGGTTCTTATTCTCTTTTGAGTTGATTTTTGTATAAGTTGTGAGGTAGGGAGCCACTTGCTTTTCTTTTTTTTTTTTCTGTAGCAAATTGAGATTCATTTTTCCCAGCACCATTTGTTGGAGAGACTATTCTTTCCCAATTGAGTGATCTTTGCCCCCTTGTCCAAATCATTTGGCTATAATGTTAGGCTTGGTTTCTGAGCTCTCAATTCTATTCCATTGTTCTATATGTCTGTCTTACTGCCAGCACCTTACTTTTTTGATTACCATGGCTTTGGAATAAGTTTTAAGATCATGAAGTGTGAGTTTTCCAACTTCAGTTTTCTTTTTCAAGATGGCTTTAGTTGTTTTGGATCCCTTTCTTCTGTATATTTGTATTTTTCTTTATATTGTGTGTAAAATATTTAAGTTGCTTATTTTTATTTTATAAATTGGATTCTTTTAAGAGTAATGCAAGGATTTTTCTCTGGTTCCCAATAATCAGAGTTGTTTTTTCTTCCATTTCTTACAAGATCTATTCTTAAGGGCATAATTTTTTACAAATGAACTAAAAGTGACTAGTAAATTCAATAAGTTAGATGAAATGGGCAAATTCCTTTAAATATACAATTATCAAAACTGAAAGGAGAAGATATAGGAATCTAAGGAGACCTATATCTGTTAACAAAATTGAATACATAATTATTTCTTTACCATAAGGAACTCTTCAGGCCCAAATGACATTAATGGTGAATTCTTCCAAATATTTAAGAAAGAAAGAGTAAACTCTTTCAGTAACTAGAGAAAGATGGAATAACTTCCAACTTTTCTAATGAGTCCACATACCTCAACAACAAATCCTTACAAACACATTAAAAGAAAGAAAATGTGCAGGTCAATATATCTTGTAAATATAGATGCTAAAGTTCTAAACAAAATACTAATATTAGTATTTAAGTTACTAATATTGATTAATTAATTAATATTAAATATTGAACCTAAAATACATGAAAAAGATAATACCTAATAAAGAATTGGGGCTTATTCTAGAAATATAATTTTGGATTAATAACATATCAATCAATGTTTTTCTTATTAGCAGAATAAAAGAGATAAACCATATGTTCACCTTTAGATAAATTATTTCATTCAAAACTCAAAACACTACTTTGAGATTGATACTCATTATAATCTTACAGAGATGAAAATGGGTTAGTACCTATCAATGCCTGCAGATAACAAATTTAACAGAAGCCCTATAACTATTAAATGGAATAGAAGGACACAAATTAGGTTTATCTTTTGCCAAAGACTGTGTTTTGGACAACTGTATTGTACTTCTGCACACCACCTTTCTGCCTACTTTGGCAAAATGTATTATAACTGAAAGTGAACCCCCATTATCCAATTCTTAAACCTTGGCCTTAGGAATCATGGAGATTTTAATTTGAAGAATCTTAGGAGACACTCTTGGTTACTTGGCATGTCTTAGGCAAAGGTAATCAGACAGTAGTTTAGGCCACGCTTGAATCAGAGGTTTTCTCAGAGAAAGCAATATTTAAAATTCCCAAGCCATCTCATACTGAAACTGTTGACTTTCAATGATAAAAACAGAGAATCTTCTAATTCCATCATATTAACTGGCTGTCTTATCAATTTATTATCTTCTAATTCCATGTATAAACAGAAGAATCAAAGATTTCCCTGATACCTTGTCACATATTGTTATGCCATTTTCCCAAAATGTAGATATTATAAACCAGAAATGGATAAATAGACTTTCTTTTAACCTTTCACACCTATGCATTATTTATACTATATCATAATTATATGTTATGCTATATGCATAACATTTATAAGCAGGTATGATTTCTTAATAGATTTTTTTATTAGAAAAGCAAACAGGCAAGCAAAAAGAACTTTAAGCAAGTAGATTGCCATTCAAAATTTTTCTAACTCGAGAAATTTTCCAGCAGAAACTACAAGTTAGAGCATGTCTTCTACCTGCTGGTTTGCTATTTATGTTATTTAAAAATTATTTCACCTCATGCTATTAATTTTGCAACTCAGCATGTTTCAACAGAAAGGCTTGCGTTCTGTGGTTTTCTTTTATTGTAGCTGCCTACTCTGGAATGAAACAATTATGCACCAGATTTTTAATTGTTGGAGTTATTACCTTATGCAATATTTGAAATAAATATGCAACCTCACTTTGTTGCAAAAATATATTTTAATGAGTTCTTAGCATAGAAGATTCTGAAATTGTTTATTCTTAATATTTTTGAGAAAATTAAAAAATCTGTACATGTGGATAAACCTTCATGAAATTATGAAGCCAGAATTGATGTCCTCTGGGAAATCAGATGTAATTCCGTGTTTATAATTCAATGGATGCCAAGCCTTGTGGTCACATGTCCCATCAGAGAAAAGTTGATAAAATTTGTAGGATAATATTGAGGATTTTTTTTCCTCCTGTTCAAATATATTCTAATTATAGCTATAGTTTGAGCAAAGCCAAATTTATTTACTCTCCTATGAGATACCTATGGGAACTCTGTGCTACCCAAAACAAATTTAGTCATTTTCCATGGAAAATCTCCAGAGAAGCAAGTATTTAGGGTTCCTAACGAATGCAGTACAGTTGTTTCTGAGCAATATATGCTATGATTGAGGATTTTCAAATATCTGGCACTAGAGTGAGACTGAGTGATTCTAAAGAAAAAACTTTTATGAGATGCACAGACAATTCTGCTACTAAGCAAGAAGGACTCAAGTCAGAGACTGGTTGAATTAGGAAGGCTCTGAATTATCTTATTTCTTAGACTCCAAATATTAAAGATATTTGCAAACTGCCTTGAGGAAAGAGAAGGAGAGTTGGTGAAAAAATTAAACATGTCTTTGGCACTAGAGGAAGAAGACTCCATGAGGCTAATGCAACAACAAAGATGAAAGAGATAAAGTAACAGGCAAGCAAATTTATGTATTAAAATAGAAAAACTTCTCTACTCTTCATAGATGGAGGAGACATCCTTAGGAAGAGATAAGACCTCTACCACTGAAAATGAATTAGTCTAAGTGTTGGAAGGAATCCCAGTGATCAAGTAGTCTGCTTTTATTCCATGTATGTTCTGCAGTTCTGAATCTCTAATTTCATTTAAAAAGTCTTTAAGAATCCAGAATCTTGAAACTATGATTGCCTTCCTCTTGATATACTCTTATTTTTTAATATGTACAGTAATGTGTTAAGATATTTACAAACAGAAGGACCACCAAAAAGGAAACTTTGAAATATATTCATTCAACTATTAATTCATTCATTAAATACCTTATTCTTGAGGCAGTCACTATTCTAACTGCAAAATATATTAAATGAACAAAATACACAAAAATCCCAGTGCATACGGAATATAATATAGATTTTATATTCCAGTAAGGGATAACGGACTATAATAATGCCAGAGACAAAAGAAAAGTTGGAAATGGGGATATGTAATGTCAGGATTTCTGGGGGAGGCACACTTTTAAATCAAGAGGTGAAGGAAAACCTCACTTTTGGATAGGTACTCAATAGAGACCTGAATCTGTTGAAGGCATGCACCATGGTAATATCTGGGGAGGAACACGCATTGGAAATCACAAGTACAAAGGCCCTGAGTTGAGCACATCCTTGTTGAGTTTGATAAACTTCCAGTAGATTTAGATGGATTGAGAGACTCAGAGTTAAAGTAGTAGGAGATACAATCAGACATTAAAAGGGCGGTAATTGAGCAGGGATTTTAAACAATGGTAAGGGTGTTGGCTTTTGCTCTTTAGGAGATGGAAGGACACTAGACGTTTATTGGGATGACTAGGTATGTTTTTACTTAATCTATTTCATCAAGTAAAACAATGATAATAATTGTGATGGTAGTATATATTTTGCATATTATGTTCCATGTTGAGCTGAAATGTCCATGTTTTAATTTAATTAGTAGTAAATTATCTTATGGTTGAGCAAACTGAAATTTTGAAGTATTAAATTCACAGAACAAGTATTTGGTAGAGCCAAGATTCAAGAAGTTTCTTCCATTGAAAAACTCTGGAAAGCAGGGGAATATTTCATTTGGAAGTTTTTAGAGGAGAAAATGAACACAACTTGTGTTCCTATGCCCCTGCTGTGTTTCTTCCTTTTCTTCACTCTGGTTTCTCCTATGAACTCCAGTCAAAGAGAATAGTGGTTGCAGAAGCAGTGTCATGTCTTACAGCACCAGAGAGGTTGACTTGCCTAAAACTACACAAATGTCTATGCCTTCATTAATGCAATATCGTAAAGAATACTACATGGTGGAAGGAAGGGAGGGAGGGGTGGGGAGGGAGGAAGGGAGGAAGAAAGGAAGGAAGGAGAAATCAATCTACCATTTTAGATACCTTAAATATAAGACCAATATTGCGTATGGCACAGGTGTAATGTTATTTTCAGAGGTAAAAAAAATTTCAATTGTGTTCATAATTTTAGGAAGAAATAAAATAAGTATTTAGCCCTGAATGTTCTATTAAAAAAAAAAAGAAAAATTCATAGAGGGGAGAAAGGAAATTATATCAATAAAATATTTATATATTATTATAAATCTGGAAAAGATTAGAACTTATGATTCTTAAACCAATTTCTGATGGAAAAAAAAGACAAATCAGTCAAACTGGAATGTTGACCAAAGATTTTCAAGCTTGTTTTTTGGCTCTCAAACAGAGCCAGTGTTGGCACTTTTCAGAATTTCCTATGCTTCATTTGGAAGTATTTGATTTTTTCGTTTATATACATTGAGCTTGTTTTTATAACTTCATATGAAAAAATATTCCACTGGTTAAAACAAATGGCTTAAAAAAATTCATATGGCAAACCCTAGGCTAAGTCTCACCCCAAAAAAACAAAATAAAATTAATCAAAATTAGAACTTCAGAAGAGCCTGTTATATGGGAGAGATTTAAATATAACAGAAGTTGATATAAAGTAATTTGTGGAAATGCAATAAAATATACAATACTGTAGGAAACGAATAACTCAAGTTGATAATCCAAAACAAGCAATAGTGAAAGCAGGGATTTTGTAAATTATAAGCTAATGAAGAATTTTCTCAAAAAAAAAAAAAAAAAAAAAAAATCAACCCTGTATTCTCACACTTTTCATAAGGAAAGATTTCAGGATAGAGCCATGTCCCAAAGCAGAAAAAAGGTAGAAAACTAACTGCTGTCAAAATTCAAACTAATAAATTAATAAATACTTCACCTTAACAATGTAATTTTTCATAGATACTTGGGAATAAAAGAAAGCAAAAATATATGATAATTTATAGATGCCATGCTTATCTACATAGAAATGTTAAGAAATTCACTAGAAACCACGAGAGTTAATTGGAAATTAAAAATGTCATTGGTTAAATTTAAATAATACAAAGATGTTCATGTTTCCCAGGAATAACCAATTAAAGAAACAATGTAAAATGCATGTGACCATGCTTTATAAGTTGTAACAGTATAAAACTGTCCAGGCAGTCAGATTTCTGTACTTGATAGTTCTCTTAGAAAATCCAGACATGTCAGGGATAGGCCTGTAGATAGATCAGTCTGAGTGCCATAATATATTTGCAAGAGTTTAGGTACTCACCTAACTTAATTGACTATAACTGAGTAGATATATATTAAAGGGCTTTTGGAGGAAGGACAATTATTTGGGGAGGGAAGAGATTTATATTTTTAAACAAGATCCATAGTTTGGAAACTCTCTAAGGGAGCAAAAGTAAGCATTAGTAACTAGTCAGGGATTAGAAGCAGGTACATGTAGGCAGAGTTTACAATACAAGATCAAGCCAGTCCAGGTTTGCCACTATGCTTTCATTCTGTTGATTTAGTAGTAGTCTTAGGAATACTCAGTAAATTGAAAGGCCATAGTCTGGTTGTAAAAAGATTATTTTTTATCATGATTTTATATTGTGCAAAATGCTTGTTTATCTTTTGTGTCTGACTGAAAATAACCTTGCTGCTCTCTTCTTGTATAGCACAGTTTTATGAGTTCAAAAAGCAAGGTGCCCTCCAGTTGACAAACATGCATGGGGCCAATAGCTCCAATCTGACACCAAGATTCTTCATCCTCAATGGGATTCCTGGGCTGGAAGCTGCACACATCTGGATCTCCCTGCCCTTCTGCTTCATGTACATCATTGCTATGGTAGGGAACTGTGGTCTTGTCTACCTCATCAGCCATGAGGAGGCCCTGCATCGGCCCATGTATTACTTCCTCACTCTGCTGTCCTTAACAGATCTTAGTGGGTGCACTTCATTTGTTCCTAATATGCTGTGTATCTTTTGGTTCAATCTCAAGGAGATTGACTTTAATGCCTGCCTTGTGCAGATGTTTTTCATCCACATGCTGACAGCCATGGAGTCTGGCGTGCTCATGCTCATGGCTCTGGACCGCTATGTGGCCATTTGTTTTCCTTTACGCTATGCCACCATCCTCACCAACACCGTAATTACCAAGGTTGGACTTGCCACCCTCATGCGAAGTGTGTTGCTAATGATCCCATTTACTTTCTTAATCAAGCGTCTTCCCTACTGCAGGGGCAACCTCATCCATCATACTTATTGTGACCATATGTCTGTGGCCAAATTATCCTGTGGCAATGTCAAGATTAATGCTATCTATGGTCTTGTAGCTGCCATGCTGGTTGGAGGATTTGACATATTCTGTATCTCCATGTCTTATACTATGATTATCCGTGCTGTAGTGAATCTGTCCTCTGCAGATGCTCGCCACAAAGCCTTCAGCACCTGTACCTCACATATATGTGCTATTGTCATCACCTATGTCCCAGCCTTCTTCAACTTCTTCACTCATCGCTTTGGGGGACGCACCATACCTCACCACATCCACATCTTTATTGCCAACCTCTACCTGCTGTTGCCTCCTACTTTAAATCCAATTGTCTATGGAGTGAAGACAAAGCAGATTCGTGAAGGAGTGACCAAATTGTTTTTTAGAGAGAAAGATATTTTGAATATGAGGTAAATGTATGATACAGAATTTCATATATAACATAAAGATAAAGAAAAAATATATAGAAGAAAGCAAATGACAAATTCAACAAGTGTGAGATCATTTCAGGAGAAAATGCCTAAGGATATTTTGCTATAAAATGCACTAAACAATCACAGCATTTTTAATCCAAGATCTCTATTTTGATATTAGAAAAGAAAATAGGAAGGACATAATATTTTTCACACATAATTTAAACTTCACTTAGACCTTGCAGAGTGGACAAACACAGTGGTCTAGTTAGGATATCCGACTTCAAGTAAGACTCTTAATGATTACTGCACTTTGAACTAGGCACTGTGGGGAAGTACAAGAAAGAATAAAGTATGTTACATAGTCTAGAGAGACTTCAAAAGATTGAGGAAGGCACATAAACAATCTGGTCTATGTGCTGCAGGAAAGCATGAAGCACTTACCCAAAATATCTGAACTTCAAGGAACTTCTCTTCTCTATTTCATATTTATGTGCAATTTGTATAATATAACAGAAAGCTGTAAAACACTCCTTGTCTAAGGAATCATTTGGATTCACATACATGTGCCAGTATATATGCAAATGAAGCTAGAGTACATATGATCACCAGAGTTCGTCACAATCTGGGAAGCATTTCTTGGAATTGATATCAAGCAGAATTTTGAAAAAGAGTGGATTCTATTTGCCTGTTCTTTGAGGAGAGTAAAGGAGATGGTAAGAAAATCTATATGATTTGCCAAATAAGGATGTCTGGGCTTGATTTATCTTGCTGTCTTTATTGTAGAAGGAGAAACAGTTGAGTGGTCAAGAACACAAGGAAAAAGAATACCTTATTTAGATTTCTGGAACTAGAAAAGGAGAAAACTGGGAGTATTATGATAAACGTGTCATTAAAAAATAGCAAGAATTCATGAAAATGGAGAAAGAATAAGAGTATAATCTAAGAAATAATTGGAGTAATAAATAGAATATGACCAGGAAATTGATGTAAATAGAGCTGTAAGAGATTATATATAGAGATGAAAATTAATTTCTTATCTGCTAATAAGAATGTTATATTTTAATTTCATGTTATCTATGGCCTAATTGGTGTGAAATATATTAATCACATGATGTACTTTACAATATAAATTTCATGTGTTTAGAAACAAAACCTGAGTTTTTAAAGTCTTCACATTATAAAAACAATCCTATGTAATGAAAATTGAATTATAACTAGCAGTTCATCAATAAATTATTGTATTTTGGAATTATGATATTTTAGATTTGGCAAATTTTGTTCCCCAGGTATTTTCACTGAATCTATATACCAAAACCATATCAAACAGACCAAAAAATTACTTTTCCTTAAATTCCCTTTATTAGACATGTAATTTGTCAGGTTCTACACGAATGCTTCACATACATCAGATATAATATTTCTTTGAATTTTTGCATCAAAACTATGGGATAGGTATATTTATTCAATTTTATAGATAAGGAATATGAGCTATAGAAACAGTAAGACTAGATAAGTCTCAAAACATTAAATTTTAATAATAGTAATAATATTAATAGGCCTGTGCAGTGGAGTGGGGATGAGTTGTTTCATGACAATGGGAATAATGACAGCAAAGTAAAACCAGAACATAAACTTAAAAATCTGGAGAAATAAAATTCAACAAATAAAGTCCATTTGAGGCACCAAAAAATTCCAATTCATTTTATGTCATTTCCCCCTTCACAAGCTGAAAAATTTGCGATGATCATGACAAATCATAACTCTGAACTTGCACAACTGAATTAGGCCAGTAGGCCAGCCTTTCTGGGGAATATAAAAATAATTATAAAGTAAATGGTGAGGGAAGATAATACTGCTTGGAATTCAAGTGAGGGGGTGGGATGAAAGGGAAAGGAAGGTAAGGAGAGGGGAGGGGAGGAGAGGACTAAGAAGAAACGATAGAATTCCATTTCCTGCCCTAGAGGCCAATTGTTCTTAGGCAGAGCTTTTTGGCCTTAATGAGAAAGACCCAAGCCTCCTACATAAACCCCAAATTGTTTGATTAGATCTAGAACAAATTTACCATATACATAAACACAATCAAACTTCACTTTAGTTGAACTGCATTTCCTTTCGATCTATAAGAGCTATTAAAGTCCCCCAAAAGAAGGTAGAGGAAGGAAATTTTAAGGTAATACAAAGAAAAGTGAAAATCGTCCTTATCCTGAAGAATCTCAAGAGCCATTCCAACACTTTAGATTGGTTATACATCTACATTGGTCAGAGATAAAGAACACAGAACAAACAACAAAACAAAAACTGTACACAGATTACTACAAGCATTCCACTTGTCAAGTCTCTACTAAGAGTTATGTTTTGTTTTACGGAACTGGCAAAATTCAGACAAAAATATAACTAAAATCTTTTCTCACTATTTCCCTGAACTCTGTCTCTCAGTATCAATGAATGAAAAATTATACATTTCTTGAAGTAAAAATATCATAGATTTGGATTCTTTTTCAAAAGCTATTTCCAAAGCAGCTTTATGAAAAATTGAAAAAAATTAAAACGATTGCACAAGGAGAACTAATATTTTGTGGGCTGATTAGACATGAGAACTCTGAGTTTAAAGACTTCAATTTTAGAGACTAGGAGTGAAAGTCATTTTGGTAAAAAGAGGATTGATATTGCTCTGGAATTTCCTCTGATTCCTTTGGAGCAATTCATATCTGTAGAAATTAGATAATTGGGTAGACACACCTATCTACCAGTGGGAGAATTTTATTTAGATGGTCAAGGCACAGCTTTCTTTATCCAAACCATGTTATCTTTATGCACCTGAACACTCTCTAAACCAGAGGCTTTTAACCTTTTTTGTTTGCTGACCCCTTTGCCAATCAGGTGAAAACCATGCACCCCTTACTAAGTCAACACTATACTGTATATTATTTAATAAATATATCACACCTGCACCAACACATTCCCACAATAATAATGTTATTTTATTTTAATTTTTAGGTACTCAGGTAAAATTTATTGACTTTAAAGGAATTTACAATGTCAGCTTTCTTTTTAAAAAAATCAATTTTATTGATACACATCAATAAAGCATATAATTCAACCAAAGTGTACAATCAGTGGTATTTCCTAAAATCATATATTTGTGAGTTCATCACGTCAATCATTATTAGAGCATTTTCACTATTTCAATAATAATAATAATAAACAAAAAACAGACAAACAAGAAAATTCCTCACCTCTCAATCTCTCTATGCTTCCCCCATTATACAGAGCTGCTGTTTCTAGCTGTTCTATCCAGTGTATAATCAATGGCTTTTTAGTATAATCACAATATTGTACATTCATCATCTCAAAAATTTTAGAACAATTTCATTACTACCAAAAGAAAGACTCCACACCCTTTAGCATTCCTTCCTCAGACCTAAAAAACCTGTACTCTACTTTCATCTTTATAAATTGATTTATATTTACATTTTGTTTAAATGGAATCACACAATATGTAGTGCTCTGTGTCTGGTCTCCTTCAGTTGGTATAATGTGGGTTTTTTTTTTTTTTTTTGCCTGAAATTAACATTTTATACTATTAACTTACATTTGTTCAGCTTCAAAGAAAAACAGTATTATATATGCAATTCTTCCCATATTTATATTTCATATAATATATTTATATTGCATATAATATACTTAGTTCATAATAGGGCAATCATACAGTATTTGTCCTTTTGTGTCTGGCTTGCTTCACTCAACATGATGTCCTCCAGGTTCATCCATGTTGTCATACCTTTCACAACTTCATTTCTTCTTACCACTGCATAATATTCCATTGTGTGTATACTCCACAATTTGTTTGTCCATTCATCAGTTGATGAACGCCTGGATTGTTTCCAAATTTTGGCTATCGTGAATAACACTGCTATGGACATTGGTGTACAGATAACTATTCCTGTCACTGTTCTCAGTTCTTCTGGGTATATACCTAGCAATGGTATTTCTGTGTCCTATGGCAAGTGTATATTCAACTTCCTTAGGAACTGCCAAACAGTCCTCCACAGTGCCTCTACCATTCTACATTCCCACCAACAGTGAATAAGCATTTCTATTTCTCCACATCCACTCCAACATTTACAGATTTCAAACTTTGTAATAGTGGCCAGTCTAACAGGTGTGAAATGTATCTCATTGTAGATTTGATTTGTATTTCCCTAATTGCTAGTGAGGTTGAACATTTTTTCATGTGTTTCTTCGCCATTTGTATTTCGTCTTTAGACAGTTGCCTTTTCAAGTCTTTTGCCCATTTTTAAATTGAATACTTTTCTTTTTATTGTTGAGTTGTATGATCTCTTTATATATCATGGATATTAAAGCCTTATCAAATATGTGATTGCCAAATATTTTTTCCCATTGAGTCGGCTCACTTTTCATCCTTTTGAAAAGGTCCTTTGAGGTGCAAAAGTGTTGAATTTTGAGGAGGGGCCATTTATATATTTTTCCTTTTGTTGCTCATGCTTTGGGCATAAGGTTCAAGAAACTGCCAATGACCACAGATCTTTTTTTTTTTTTCTGAATTCATGCTTGACATATTTTTAAAAATATTTAAAAAAAATTTTAAAAGGTATTTAGATTACACAAATGTTACACACAAAAATAGGGATTCCCATATGCCCCACTCTCCACACCTCCCACACCCTCCCACATAAGCAACATCCTTCATTAGTGTGGCACATTCATTGCAACTGCTAAACACATCCTGGGGCATTGCCACTGACCATGGACCAATAGTTCACATTGTAGTTTACATTCCACAAAATCTTGAAAATGTTTACCAACATTTTCTTCTAGGAGTTTTGTGGTTGTTGTTTTTATATTTAAATCCTTAATCCATTATGAATTAATTTTTGTATAAGTTGTGAGATAGAAGTCTTCTTTCTTTCTTTTGAATATGGCTACACACTTGTCCCAGCACCATTTGTTGAATAGACTGTTTTGGCCCAGCTGAGTCTCTTAAAACCTTGATAAAATTGCTTGCCTGTAGATGCAAGGGTCAATTTCTGAATTCTCAATTGGATTCCATGGTCAATCTGTCTGTCCTTATGCCAGTACCATGCTGTTTTTACTACTGCGGATAAGTAATATGCTTTAAAGTCAGGAAGTGAGACCTCTCCAGATTTGTTCTTTATAAAGACATTTTTAGTTATTGGGCGCCCCTTACCCTTCCAAATAAATTTGATTATTGGCTTTTTGATTTCTGCAAAAAAAAGCTGTTGGGATTTTTATTCGAATTGCGTTGAGTCTGCAAATTGGTTTGGGTAGAATTGACATCTTAATGATATTTAGTCTTCCGAACCATGAACACAGAATGTCCTTCAATTTATTTAAGACTGCTTTGGTTTCTTTTAGCAGTGTTTTGTAGTTTTCTGAATACAGGTCCTTTATGTCCTTGGTTAAGTTTATTCCTAAATATTTAATTATTTTAGTTGCTATTATAAATGGAATTTTTTTTCTGATTTCCTCCTCAGAATGCACATCAGTAGTGTATAGAAATGCTTTTGATTTTTGCATATTAATCTTGTATCCATCACTTTGCTGAACTTGTTTATTAATTCTAGTAGCTTTGTTGTGGAATTTTCAGGATTTTCTAGATATAGGACCATGTCATCAGTGAATAGTGAAAGGTTTACTTCTTCCTTTCCTATTTGGGTGCCTTTTATTTCTTTGTCTATCCTAATTGCTCTAGCTAGAACTTCTAGCACAATATTGAATAATAATGGTGACAGTGGGCATCCTTGTGTTTTTCCTGATCTCAGTGGGAAATCTTTCAGTATTTTACCATCGAGTACAATGCTAGCTGTAGGTTTTTCATATATGCACTTTACCATATTGAGAGAGCTTCCTTCTATTCTTATCTTTTGGAGTGTTTTTATGAAGAAAGGTGATGTATTTTGTCAAATAACTTTTCTGCATCAATCGAGAAGATCATGTGATTTTTCTTTTTCAATTTATCAATGTGGTTTATTGTACTAATTGATTTTCTTGGGTTGAGCCACCCCTGCACACATAGGATAAAACACACTTGATCATGGTGATATAATTCTTTTAATGTGCTTTTGGATTCCATTTGCAAGTATTTTGTTGAGGATTTTTGCATCTATATTCATTAGAGATATTGGTCCGTAATTTTCTTTTTTCACAGTATCTTTATCTAGTTTTGGTATTACAGTGATATTCTTCATAGAATGAGTTTGGTAGTATTCTTTTGTGTTCAAATTTTTGGAAGAGCTTGAGCAATATCAGTATTGCTTCATCTTTGAATGATTGGTAGAATTCACTGTGAAGCCATCTGGTCCTGGGCTTTTCATCTTTGGGAGATTTTTAATGACTGTTCCAATCTTTTCTCTTGTGATTGGTTTGTTGAGGTCTTCTATTTCTACTAAGGTTGAAATGGTTCATATTTTTCCAGGAATTTGTCCATCTCTTCTACATTTTCTAGTTTTTTTTAGTCATATAATTGTTCATAGTATCCTTTTATGATCTCTCTTATTTCTGTAGGGTCAGTGTTATTGCCCCCACCCCTTATTTCTGATTATATTTATTTGTGTCTTCTCTCTTTTTTCCTTTGTCAGTCTAGCTATGGGTTTGTCGATTTTGTTGATCTTCTCAAAGAACCAACTTTTGGTGTTGTTGAGTCTCCCTATTTTTTTGTTGTTGTTGTTCTCAATTTCATTTATTTCTGCTCTGACCTTTACAATTTCTTTCGTTCTGCTTGGTTTGGGATTAGTTTGCTGTTCTTTTTCTAGTTCTTTCACATGTGCAGTTAGATCATCAGTTTTAGCTCTTTCTTCTTTTTTAATGTAAGCTTTTAGGACTATAAATACCTCTGTCAGCACTGCCTTTGTGGTGTCCCTTAGGTTTTGAAATATGTTGTGATCTTATTTTCAATCATCTCAAGATTTTGCTGAATTTTCTTGCAATTTCTTCTTTGACCCACTGATTGTTTAATAGTGTGTTGTTTAATCTCCATATATTTATGAATTATCCCTTTTTCTGTCCATTATTGAGTTCCAGATTCATTTCATTATGATCAGAGAAAGTGTTGTGTATCATTTCAATCTTTTTTAATTTATTGATACTTATCTTGTGACCCAACATATGGTCTATCTTGAAGAAGGATCCATGAGCACTTGACAATAATGTATATCCTGCTCTTTGGGGTGCAATGCTCTATAGATGTCTATTAGGTCTAGTTCATTTATCATATTATTCAAGTTCTCTATTTATTCTCTCTACAGATGGTCTATCCAACACTGAGAGTGGTGTATTGCAGTCTCCAACTATTATTGTAAAGATATCTACTTCTCCCTTCAGCTTTGCTGGTGTGTGCCTCATGTATCTTGGGGCACTCAGGTTAGGTGCATAAATATTACAATAGTTATCTCTTCTTATTGAATTACCCATTTTTAAATATATAATGACCTTCTTCATCCCTTATAACTGTTTTGCATTTAAAATCTATTTTGTCCGATATCAGTATCACTACTCTAGGTCTTTTATATTTACTATTTCCATGGAATATCTTTTATCACTTTTTACCTGGTTGTGTCCTTACTTCTGAGGTGAATCTCTTATAGACAACGCATAGACGGGTCATATTTTTTAATCCATTCTATCAGGCTGTGAATTCAAGCCATTAACATTCAATGTTATAACTAAAAAGGCATTACTTACTTCATCTACTTTGACCTTTGGCTTTCATTTGTTGTATCATACTATAGTCTATCTTTTACACTTTCTAATAGTCTTCATTTATACAGTCTTCTCCAGGTCTCTCACCCTTGTTTTTTCCTTTCAGGCTGCAGCACTCCCTTTATTATCTCTTGTAATTCTGGTCTTTGGGTAACATATTCTATCAGTTTTTGTTTGTCTGTGAAGACTTTGAACTCCCCTTCATTTTTGAAAGATAGCTTTGCCAGATACAGAATTCTTGGCTGGCAGTTTTTCTCTTTCAATACCATAAATACATCATATCGCTTTCTTCTCCCCTCCAAGGTTTCTGAAGAGAAGTTGGCACTTAATCTTATCATGTTTCCCTTGTATGTGAAGCTTGGCTTTTCTATTGCTGCTTTCAAAATCTTTATTTCTGATATTTGTCATTCTGCATAGTAGTTTTCTCAGGGTATGTCTATTCATGTTTATTCTGCTTGGAG
The DNA here is from genome assembly GCA_026826555.1 of Tolypeutes matacus. Classification (NCBI taxonomy): domain Eukaryota; kingdom Metazoa; phylum Chordata; class Mammalia; order Cingulata; family Chlamyphoridae; genus Tolypeutes; species Tolypeutes matacus. The sequence continues at coordinate 962,255 of JAKSZT010052260.1, read as the reverse complement.
TCCATTTTCCTTCTTGGATATTGATATTTATGTCTTTCATAAGGATAGGGAAGTTTTCAGTCATTATTTACTCAAATATTCTTTCAGCCCCTTTTCCATTTTCTTCTCCTTCTGAAAGTTTTTATACGTCTTTGCCTCTCTGTCTCTCACCCTCCTGGGAGTTGTGAAGCACTTTTTTTGTTTCCTGACCCCCAAAGCAGATCTCTCGGGCAGCCATTGATACTTTCTCCATTGTTTTTTGAGAGCACTGAGCCTTATCTGCCTAATCTGATACCATGTTCCCACAATACCTCCTAATAATGTTATTTTGAATTTCAATTCAAGATCACAGACCCTTTGTTAAGAACCCCTGAAAAACCCTCGATAGCTTCAGGGCATGAAGACTCTGTAGACAAATGTGTGTGTGGCTGCAGGTTCAAAGCAGTGCTGGGACTCCGTGGAGGAAGAGTTAGTATGTATGTGGAATGGAAAAATTTTCAAAGAACAGTTCCCTAGAAAAATGTACTGTAAATGGGGAAGAGTTGAATTAACTCTGGTTGCAATTAATGCAGGAAATTTTAGCGTCATGATAGAGTAAAATTAAGAAGAAAAAAGAGGCAGAGGAAAAAGAATAGGAGTAGAAGAAGGAGGAGAGAGAAAACAAAATTTCAGGACAGGTTAATACAACATGATTACTATACAAGATATGGCATCTATGAGTAAGAATAAATAATAATTTTGAGGAAAGGAAGAGGGGAGATTCTTAAAGGTACAATTATTCTCCCCTTCTTATTACTTCAAGTATAAGAATTTCTTTGAACTAACATTCCTTTAGTCATATAAGAAACTTCTGACCATATGTGTACCAGACTTCAGTATTTAATACTGTTTGCTTCTGAGGTCTGAGGTCAACACTGACACAGTCAGTGATCAGGCTGTCTTGGAGAGTTTTGCATTTGTCTATGCTAGTGGCTGGATGAGCAAGTTGGTCTCAATCGGAGGCAAATTGTTAACAAATCTTTTATTTTTGGCTGAAGACCTAAAACCTTATTCTCCCAGGTGTGTATCATAAAATTGTAGACATTTGGTCTCTCTAAGCCAAATTCAACATATAAATGAATTGCTTTCCTTCTGGCATGGTACAAGACTCCTGGGGATGAGCCTCCCTGGAATCAAGGAATTATTATCAAGAGCCAACTAGCAATGACTCTACAATTATGGGGGGGGGGCTTTCATACACCATTATCACCATTAAACAGAACACCTCAACGGAGGGTCAATAAAGAAACAGAGGCCTTGAATAATATGTTAGAGGATCTAGAACTAAGAGACATATGCAGAACATTACACCCCCAAAAAGAGTCATGTACATTCTTCTCAAGTGCACATGGATCATTCTCCAGAATAGACCACATTCTAGGTCACAGAACAAGTATTAACAAATTCAGAAAGATTGAAATTAAACAAAATAACTTCTTAGACCACCATGGAATGAAGCTGGAACTCAATAAGGGACAGAGAACCACAAAAGTCTCAAAAATATGGAAGTTAAACAACACTCTTAGATAATCAGTGGGTCAAGGAGCAAATTGCAAAAGAAATCAGTAACTCCCTTGAAACAAATGAAAATGAATCACAATATATCAAAACCAATAGGATGCAGCAAAAGCAGTGCTGAGAGAGAATTTTTTTAGCCATAAATGTCTATATTAAAAAAGAAGAAAGAGCTAAAATCAAAGACCTAATTGCACACCTGGCGTAACTAGGAAAAGAAAATAAATAATTCCCAAAGCAAGGAGAAAGAAGGAAATAACAAAGATTAGAGCAGAGCTAAATGAAATTGAAATAAGAAAACTCTAGAAAAAATGAACAAAACTGAAAACTGGTTCTTTGGGAAGATTAATAAAATTGACAAAATCTTAGCTAGACTAACAAAGAAAAAGAGAAAGAAGATTCAAATACATAAAAAAAATCTGAGAGGGGATATCATCACTGATCCCACAGAAATAGAGTATCATAAGAATACAGTTTGAAAAATTGTATGCCAACAAGATGAAATGGACAAATTTCTAGAATTTCTAGAATCACACAAGCAGACTACATTGACAAAAGTGATGAACTCAACAGACCAATCACAAGTAATGAGATATAATTAGTCATCAAAAATCGCCCAACTAAGAAAAGCCCAGCACCAGATGGTTTCACAGTTGAATTCTACCAATCATTCTGGAGAGAACTAACACCAATCCTGCTTAAACTCTTCAAAAAAATAGAAGTGGAGGGAACATTGCCTAACTCATTCTGTGATGCCAACATCACCCTAATACCAAAGCCACATAAAGACACCACAAGAAAGGAAAACTATAGACCAATCTCTCAAAAGAAATGGAATCATCAACCAAATACTTGCTAATCATATTCAACAACACATCAAACAAATTATACAAATTATACACAATGACAAAGTAGGTTTCATCCCTGGTATGCAAGGATGTTTCAACATAAGAAAATTAATCAATGTAACATACCACATTAACAGATGGAAAGAGAAAAATCACATAATCATCTCCATTGATGCAGAAAAAGCATTTGACAAAATACAGCATTTTTCTTGGTAAAAAAAACACGTAAAAAAATAGGAATAGAAGGAAACTATCTCAACCTGATAAAAGGTATAGATGAAAAACCCACAGCTAACATCATATTCTGAAGTCTTTCCCTCTAAGAACTTTCACCAGTTTTATTTAACATTGTCTTAGAAGCACTTGTTTGAGCTCTTAGGCAAGAAAAATATATAAAAGGCATCAGAATTGGAAAGGAAGTAATACAAATTTCACTCTTTGCAGATGACATGATCCAATTCATAGAAAGCCCTGAGAAATCTAGAACAAAGCTTCTAGAGCTGATAAACGAGTTCAGTAAAGTGACAAGATACAAGATTAACATGCAAAAACCAGTAGCATTTCTGTACACAAATAATGAACAATCTGAGGAGGAAATCAAGAAAAAACTTTCATTTACAATAGCAACTAAAAGAATCAACGTCTAGGTACAAACTTAACTAAGGATGTAAAGGATTTATACCCAGAAAACTACACAACATTGTTAAAGGAAATCAAAGAAGACCTAAACAATTGGAAAAATATTCCATTTTCATGTATTGGGAGACTAAACATAATTACGATGTCTGTCCTACACAAGTTGATTTACAAATTTAATGCAATCTCAATAAAAATTAAAACAGCATTTTTTCCTGAATTGAGAAAGATAATTATGAAATTTATCTGGATGAGCAAGGGGCCCCTAATAGTCAAAACCATGTTTAAAAAGAAAAACAAAACCGAATCACACTACCTGAATCACACTACCTGAATTTAAAGCATACTAAAAAGCTACAGTGGTCAAAACAGTATGGTATTGCACAATGATAGATATACTAACCAATGGAACTAAATTGAGAGTTCTGATATAGATCCTCATATTTCAGAAAACTGATATTCAACAAGACCACTAAGTCCACTCAATTGAGACAGAATGGCCTCTTCAACAAATGGTGATTGGAGAACTGGATATCCATATCCAAAAGAATAAGAGAGGATCACTATCTCAAGTCCTTTAAAAAATTAGCTCAGAATGGATCAAAGACCTAAATATAAAAGCCAAGACCATAAAGGTCCTAGAAGATAATGTAGGGAAGCATTTATGAGATCTTGTAATAGGAAATGGTTTCATAAACTTAATTCCCAAAACATGAGCAATGAAAGATAAAATAGATTACTGAGACTCCTCAAAATAAAAATAAAAAAAAATGTGCTTCAAAAGAGTTTGTCAAGAAAGCAAAAAGGCAGCCTACTCAATGGGAGATAATATTTGGTAACCATTTATCTGATAAGGGCCTAATATCCAGAATATATAAAGAAATACTACATCTTGAAAATAAAAAGATAAACAGCCTATTTTAAAAATGGGCAAGAGATTAGAATCGACATTTCTACAAAGAAGAAATACAAATGGCTAAAAATCACATGAAAAGATGCACAACATCACTAGCTATTAGGGGATTGGAAATCAAAACTACAATGAGATCATCTTACATTTATTAGACTGGTGGTTATTTGAAAAAACAGAACTAAAAGTGTTGGAGAGGGTGTGGAGTAAATTGAAACTTGTCCATTGTTTGTGGGAATGTACAATGGTACATCCATTGTGCAGGACAGTTTGGGGATTCTTCAGGAAGCTAAATGTAGAACTGCCATATGATCCTGCAATCCCACTTCTGGGCATATACCCAAAAGAATTGAAAGCAGAAACATGACCAGATATATGCACACCAATGTTCACAGTGGCATTATTCACTATTGCCACAAGTTGGAAGCAACCCAAGAGTCCATCAACAGTTGTATGGATAAGCAAAATGTTGTGTATACATACAATGGAATACTATTCAGTTCTAAGAAGGAATGAGGTATTGACATATGTGATAACATGCATGAGTCTTGAAGACTTTATGTTGAGTGAAGTAAGCCAGTCAGTGAAGGACAAATATTACATGACTTCACTGATATGACTTAAACAAATTGAGCAAACTTATAGAGCTAGAGTCTAGAATATGGGTTATCAGGAGACAGAAAGGGATTAGAGTGTGGTGAAATGATGCTCAATATAAGGAGAATTTATAATAAAGTGGAAGGGGATGGATTGCCAGTAGATGGGGATGATAGTAGTTTAGTGATGTGATTGTGTTCGATGGTGCTAAAATGTTAGGAAGAGTAAGGTGGGAGGTTAGGATGGGCTATCCATGGAACTGGGGGGAGGGCTGGAGGAAGGAGCACGTGAAACCTGGGGATTTGTAGGTCTGTGGTTTAAACTACAATGATGGGAATGTACTTTTGGCAAATATGGCAGGGGAGCATTATGGTGCATGGTATCAGGGGTGGGGGGATATGTGGGATAGAGCACACCTGGGGCATGCTTCTATGGACTATGAAAGTGTTCTTCTTGTCATAATATATTATCTCAGTGTGTGGAGACCCACAAAATAAACAAGAAAATATTAATCTCCCATCCTTGGGAGTCCTTCTGTGTTCTCAGTTAGAGAGGCAAGTATCTCTCAAGAACATAGGCAGTGCCTAATAAAAGAACACAGACCAATGTGGCAAGCCCTCAATATTATTACATACAACTATGAACATTATTCTTCAAAAATTGAAACTTAGTGGTACCATAGGTTCCGAGGGGAGGTGAGGAAAGAATAGAATAGATGTAACGTAGGGAATTTTTAGGGCATTGGAATTGCTCTGCATGATCTTGCAATAATGGATGCAGGTTACTGTGAATTTTGTTAGAACCTATCAAAGTGTGCTGGACAGAATATGAGCCATAAATTATACCAATGCTTCAACTTTTTTTCATCAATTGTATATAATTAATATACTGTACTCATGTAAGATGTTATTAAAAGGGGAAAATGTGAGAAGGGGAATGAGTTGTATGGAAATCCCTAATATTTTCTATGTGATTTTTCTGTAACCTAAAGCTTATTTGAAAATAAAGTGAAAAAAATAAGACAGTGGGGGAATAACAAAGAAATTGTCACTGTACATAAAAGAACAAATCTTACAGGGATGAAAGAAATGATGCAAAAATATTTTTAATTTTAATTTTATTTATTTAATATTTTTATTTTGATTTATTTTGTTGTGAATTATTTTCTTTTTTCCATAATCATCTGTCAGATGAAAATGTTGCATTATGGTACCACTAAGTTTCTTTTTGGAGTGAGGTATTGCTTAAACCTTATACAATCCCACCATCTCATCTAGAATGAGATGAGGTGTCAGTAGTATTTTTTTTTTCTTTTTTTTTTTTTATTACGGTAAAAATCAAAATTCTCACAATACATACAAACATTTGCAAAATGATATATAAATATATGTGCATATATGTGTATTTGCTTACAAAAATGTTATTTATATGTATATATATATATACACATATATTTTAAGAGGTGCTTAGATTACCTAAAATATTACACGGAACCCACTGGGATTCCCATGTTGCCCACCTCCCACACCTCCCACCACATCCCACACAAACATCTCCCACAGTGTGGCCCACCAACCTCAATGAACTTACACATCCTGGAGCCTTGCCACAAACCATAGACCACAGTTCACACTGTAGACCACACTCTCTCCCACTCAGTTCTGAGTGGTGTGTGCTGATTTAAAATGACCTATATCCATTGCCACAACAGTACTCAGGACAACCTCCAACTCCCAAAGAAGCCCCTGTATTTCAACTGCTCATCCCCTCCCTACCCAAAAACTGTCAAGTGGCCACTGGCTCCACCTCATTGTTATAATTTCTTGCATTGCAAGAATCACCATATGTGAGCAAGAGAATACCATCAAGTCCACTCTAGTCCACAGTTCTTCCCCCAATCCAGAGGCGACTGGGATGGTGATGTCCACTCCAACTCCAAGTGAGAAAGGGCTTATATCCCATGGATATGGTGGGTGGGATGATCCTGCCTGCAGATGCAGGCCCTCTCCATTCCCTGGGATGGCCATTTCCCATCGTTGTCTCCTCACCAGGTGACTTGGATGAGTCCATTGAGCTGTAGGGTAGGAGTTGCAGTTCCACCTAGATTTCCTGCACACCTGGCACATAGGTAGATGGGAGGCTCCAGTCTCTGGAAGTATACCTAAGAAACTCCAGCATCACATGTAGGTTTGAATAGAAGGGACTGGTGAACCATGTGCAGGGAGGACTTATTTGAGTCTAATTCTGTCACTCTCAGGAGCACAGATTCCAAAATAGAACCCACTGATAAGGCATCAGTCTCTGGGGCTATCCCCCCTTATATAGGACCAGGGTGTCTCCGGAGCTCTCAGGAACCCCACTGAGTAGGGTGATAGGCACTTAGATGTTCTATGAGCTCCTACTGAGGTGTGCGTAAGAGTTACCTCTGGGATGACCTCCCGACTCTCTTTGAAGTCTCTTAGCCACTTGAACTCATTTGTCTTTACCATTTCCCCCTTTTATTCAAGGTCTTTTTCCAGTTGTGTTGCCAGTTGGCACTTGGGAAAAGTTTTCAATTAGCAATAATTGTATATTCAATTAGCAATAATCAGTAGTATTTTTAATCTGATTAATAATTAAATTCCACAAATGATATTGAATATCTACCATATACCACATACCTCTTTATTTTTTAAATATTTTTAATTTTTTTTTAAAAAAGATACTTTTATGTAACATAAATATTACATTAAAAAATATAGGGCATTCCTGTATGCCCCACTCCCCAGCCCTACCACATTTTCCAACATTAACAACATCCTTCATTAGTGTGGTACATTTGTTATAATTGTTGAACACATTTTGAAGCATTGCCACTAAGGGTAATTATAGTTTATATTGTAGTTTACACTCTCTCCCACACATTTTAGTTAAGCTATTACAAGATATATAATGGCTTGTATTTGTCATTGCTATGTCATTCAGGATAATTCCTAAGTCTTGAAAATCCCCCAAATTAAACCTATTTTTCCCTCTTCCTCCCCATCAGAGCCTCCAGTGGCCACTACCTCCACATTAATGATAAAAGCTCTTCCATTGCTAGAATCACAATAAGCCTACAGTAGATTATCAGTAAGTCTACTCTGGTCCATCATTCATTCCCCAATCCTTAGGATTCTGGAATGGTGATGCCCACTCTGCCCCTAATTGAGAGGGGGTTTAGATCTCATGGGCAGACAGATGGGACTATCTTGCTTGCAGTTACAGACACTCTCTGTCCCTTGGGATGGTCGCTGTCCATCATCATCTCCTTTTTAGTTGTCCTGGGTGAGTCCAGTGAACTGGAAAGTAGGTGTTGAAAATCTTTTTAAATTCAGGGCTAAATTGGTACATAGACGGCCAAAAGATTTAAGTCTCTTGGACATACACCTATCAACTCTAGTACTAAGTATAGGTTCAAATAGAAGGGGCAGAAGAGCCATGTGTAGGGAAACCACAACTGAGCCCAACTCTGTCACACTGGGGAGCATAAATTCCAAAGTAGGGCCCACTGACTGTGTGCCAAACTCCTGAGCTGTCTGCCCTGCCTATAGTGTATGGATGTCTTCAGAGCCCCCAGGAGTCCTGCTGTTTGAGGCAGTATTTACTGTGGCAGTCAATGAGATCCTGCTGAGACATGCATAAGCTTTTTGGGGGGGGTTCATTTTGGGGGGAGGGTTAGGATTGCAGAAGAGTCACAACTGTGGCAGGGGAGGATCACTGATGCAGGATGTCAGTTGTGGGTGCATGTGTGGGAAATGGTGCACCTGGAGCATGACTGTGTAATATGAATGTGTTCAAGTGGTCATGCTATATTGTCTCAGTGGCTGGAGACCCACACAATAACTGAAAGAATATTGAATTCCCATCCTGGGGAGTACTGCTAAATTCTCTAACAGAGTGGCAGGAATCCCTAGAGTACATGGGCAGTATCTAGCAAAGGAGGACAGACCAAAATGCCAGGCCCTTGATATTAATGCTTGTACTTAACCTTGTTCTTATGAAATTGAAACTTAGCCTAATATTATATATTACTTAAGCATTACTTCCTGAAAGCCTCCTTGTTGATCAACTGTGACTTCTCTTTCAACCAAACTTAGCATATAAATACACTATCTTGCCCCTGGTGTGGGACATGACTCCCAGGGATGAATCTACCTGGCACCGAGAAATTATTACCAAGCGCCAACCACCAATGCATTTGGAAAAAGACCTTGACAAAAAGGGGGAAATACTGAATACAAATAAGTTTTTATGGCTGAGAGATTTCAAAATGAGTTAGGATATCATTCCAGAGGTTATGGTTATGCATGTCTCAGGAGGATCTATTGAATGCCACAGTTAACTGTGACTCAATCAGGGGTGTTCCTGAGGGCTCTAGAGACATCTAGACATTATTGGCAGGGCAGGCAGTCTCAGGAACCTGGCAGCCTGTGAGTAGGCCTTACCTTGGAATATATGTTCCTCAATGTAATAGAGTAAGAATCATTTATAATTTCCCACACATGGCTCTTTTACCTTTTTTATTTGAATGTATAATTAACATTACACCCATTAAGTATATATACCAGAGACTTAAATCTTCGGTCTATTCATATTCCAGTTGAGTTCTGAATCTCAGCAGAGATGTAGCCAACACCTACCCTCCAATTCACTGGACTCTCCCTGGACAAATGACAAAATAAGGATGATAGACAACACCCATCCCAAAAGACAGAGAGTTTCTACAACTGCAATCAAGACCATTCAATCCATCTGTTCCAAGACATCTAAGCCTCCTCTTAATCAGAAACGTAGTGGGCATCACCATCCCAAAATCTTCAAGATTGAAAAATGAACAAACATAAGAGGGAATGCAACTATGGATTAAAATAGTCTTATTATTATTCTAACAAGGATGGAAGAACTTATAACATTGATATAAAGGCAGTGGTCAACAGTGGTTCTGAGAAGAGGGGGAGGGAAGAATAGGTGTAACACGGGGCATTTTTGAGACATTGGAATTGTTCTGCATGACATTGCAATGATGAATACAGGCCATTATACATTTTTTCAAAACCTATAAAAATGTGCAGTGCAAAGTGTAAACTATAATCTTAACTATTGACCATGGTTAGTAGCAATGCTTCAATATGTTTATCAATTGTAACAAATGTACCACACTAATGACTGATGCTGTTAATGGGGAAATTGTGGGAGGGAGAGAGGGTGGGGTATATGGGAATCCCCATATCGTTTTTGATGTACCATTTATGTAATCTAAAGCTTCTTTTAAAATAAAATTTAAGAAAAGAAACAGCTAGAATCAATGAACTGACTATACAGCTGGAGGAAATAGAAAAAGAACATTAAAGTATTCTGATAGAAAGCAGAAGGAATGAAATAACAAAGATCAGATCAGAAATGAATGAAAGTGAGAATAACAACTACAGCAACAACAACAAAAAAATAGAAAGAATCAACATAACCAAAAGTTGGTTCTTTGAGAAGATTAACAAAATCTACAAACCGTTAACTAGACTGACAAAGAAAAATAGAGAGAAGATGCAAATAAATAAAATCAGAAATGAAAATGGGGCCATTACTACTGACCCCACAGAAATAAAAGAGCTCATAAGAGGATCCTATCAACAACTGTCCTACAACAAACTAGACAAGGTAAATGACATGGAAAAATTCCTAGCAACATACAAACAGCCTACATTGACCCTAGAAGACCTCACCAAGCCAATCACAAGTAAAGAGATTGAAACAGTCATCAAACTGCTCCCCAAAATGAAAACCCCAAGACAAGATGGTTTTACAGGTGAATTCTACCAAGCTTTCAGAGAAGATTTAATACCAATCTTACTTAAACTCCATCAAAAAATTTAACAAGAAGGAATGCTACCAAACACATTTTATGAAGTCAATATCACCCTAATATGAAAGGCAGATAAAGGTATTACAAAAAAAGGAAAATTACAGTCCTATTTCACTAATAAATATAGATGCAAAAAACCTGAAAAAAAAAAAAAAAAACTTGAGGGAAGCGGCTGGCTGTGGCTTAATCAGTAGGGCTCCCGTTTACCATATGGGAGGCCCCGGGGCCGGTTCCCGGGGCCTCCTGGTGAGGGCGGGCCTGCCCGCGCGGCGTGGTTGGCTGACCCAGCGAGCGTGGGCAGCAGGGGGGGGGATAAATGAATAAATAAATAAAATCTTAAAAAAAAAACAAAAAACAAAAAAAACTTGCTAATCTAATCCAACAATACGTTAAAAGAATTATTCATCATGATCAAATGGGTTTTAATACGGGCATGCAAGTGTGGTTCAACACAGAAAATCAATCAGCATAATACATCATATACATCATATACATCATAATACATCATATTAATGAAACAAAGAAGAAAAAATCACATGATCATCTCAACTGACATAGAAGAGCCATGTGACAAAATATGGCATCCTTTCTTGATAAAAGTACTACAAAAGGTAGGAATTGAAAGAAACTTTCTCAACATAATAAAGGACATATATAATAATCTCACAGCTAAAATTCTACTCAATGGTGAATGACTGAAAACTTTGCTGTTGACATTGGGAACAAAACAAGGATGCCCAATGTCACCACTGTTGTTCAGTATAGAGCTACAGGTACTAGCTAGAGCAATCAGGCAAGAAAAAAAAAAAAAAAAAAAAAGACATCCAAATCAGAAAGGAAGAAGTAAAACTTTTGCTATTCACAGATGATATGATTCTATACATAGAAAATCTCCCAAAATATACAGCAAAAGTCCTAGAGCTATTAAACAAGTTAAGCAGTGTGGCAGGATACAAGATTAGTACATAAACATTAGTAGTGTTTCTAGACACTAGTAATGAGCAATCTGAGGAGGAAATCAGGAAAAAAATTCTATTTACAAGATACTAGAGAATCAAATATTAAGGAATAAACTTAACCAAGGACGTAAAGCTGTTGTATTCAGAAAAGTACAATTCATTGCTAAAAGTTATCAAAGAAGACCTAAATAAATGGAAGAAAATTCCATGATTATGGATTGGAAGACTAAATATTGTTAAGGTGTCAATTTTCCCAATTTGTATACAGATTCAATGCAATTTCAATAAAATTATACCAGCCTTTTTTAAAGAAATGGAAAATACAATTATCAAATTTATTTGGAAGGGTAAGGGGCCCCAAATAGTCAGAAACATCTTAAAAAGGAGAAACAAAGTTGGAGGACTCTCACTTTCAGAATTTAAATCATATTACCTAGCTACAGTGGTAAAACAGCATGATACTGGCATAATGATAGACATACAGACAAATGGAAGTGAACTGATGGTTCAGAAACTGATGCTCGCATCTGTTGTCAAGTTGCTTTTTACAAAGTTTTCAAGCTCAGAACTGGGACAGAAGGGCTTTTCAACAAATGGTGTTGGGAGAACTAGATATCCATATCCAAAAGAATGAAAAAGGACCCCTATCTCACACCTTATATAAAAATTAATTCAAAATGGATCAAAGACCTAAATATAAAAGCACAAACCATAAAGCTCCTAGAACAAAATGGAGGGAAACATCTTCAAGACCTGGTGGTAAGTAGTGTATTCATAAACCTTACACTGAAAGCACGAGCAATGAAAGAAAATAATGGATAAATAGGACTTCCTCAAACTTAAAAACTTTTGTGATTCAAAGGACTTTGCCAAGAAGGTGAAAAGGCAGTCCAATCAATGAGAGAAAATATTTGGAAACCACATATCCAAGGGTTTGATCTCCATGCTATATATATAAAGAGATCATACAACTCAACAATAGAAGAGCAAGCAATCCAATTTAAAAATGGGCAACGTTTTTCCCAAGAGGAAATAAAATTGGCAAAAGAATATAACATGCAGAACTGCATGGGAGAGAGTGTCGTGTACAATGTGAACCATGGTCCGTGCTTAGTGGCAAAGCCCCAGGATGTGTATATCCATTGCAGGTGATGTGCCACACTAATGAAAGATGTTTTTGTGGGATGTTCTGGGAGGTGTGGGAGGTGGGGAACATGGGAATCCTTGTAATTTTTGTGTAACATTTATGTAATCTAAGCATCTCTTAAAATATTTTTTAAAAAATGGCAAAAGAGCACATGAAAAAATGTTCAATATCACTAGTTATTGGGGAAATGCAAATTAAAACTACAATTAGATATCACCTCACACCTCATAGAATGGCTATTAGCTATAAAATAGAAAACATTAAGTGCTAGAGATGATGTGGAGAAATATGAACACTCCTTCACTGTTTTTGAGGTAAAATGTAAAACGGTGCAGCCTCTGTTAAAGACAGTTTGATGGTTCTTCAGGAAGCTAAATATAGAACTGAAATATGATCTGGCAATCCATCTACTAGGAATATATCCAGAAGAAGTGAAAACTGTGATGCAAACAGATATTTGCACACCAATGTTCACAGTGGCATTATTCAGAATTGCCTAAAGACAGAAGCAACCCAAGTGTCCATCAACAGATGGATAAACAAAATGTGGTATAGGCATATGATAGAATACTATGCTACTGTAAGAAGAAATGAAATTGGGACGCATATGATAACATGGATGAATCTTGGAGACATTATGCTAAGTGGAGATAATGAGAAAAATACAATTAATGTAACATATTGACTTTAGATAAGAACAACATTATAATATTCTTGCAACAATGTAAAAAAAGTACTGTGTTAATAACAGGGGGTATGGAAAAAATATACCGAATGTTATGCTGTGGACGGTAATTAGTGGTAATAGTCTGATGATGTTATCTCATAACCTTTGCCAGAACATCTTTCCATTATTGCCAGAACTTCTCTTGAGCGTGGTTTAGGTATCATTTCCAATGATCCTTGCAGCTCCCCATGAGGGCATATTCTGAGTGAGATTTCTTTTACTTCCTTGCTTTCATTAACACCATCACACCTCATTTTTCTTCCAAGAATTTGTTGAAATTCATCTTCTACCGGTAGTTACTTCCATTTGCTACTTGTCTTAACTCTTATTCACTATAATATGGCCTGCCTTTGATTTGGCACTTTTTAATGTCAGGGGAAATACAACCCTCCTCTTTATTTTAATGCATAACCACATGGTTATTTCCACTTTTTTGACAGGGAATAGCTCAGATAAATAATTTAACAAAGCAATTTGAATAAACCCATTTAAATGAAAATGTTATTTGAACAGAAACTGAAAGGCATTTCAAAATAAATTTGATTCAAATTGAAAATCTTCAAGCTCAGAATAACAATTCATTAGAAAATGAAGAAGTAATTTTCCCACATCAAGAAATCCAGTGTAACCGGTGATATCTGACTCTGATTATTGGCAAGGCTGGCCCTACCTATATCTACTTAGGATCTGCTCAATAGACTCCCCATTGCTTGAAATCCTGGGCTGGAGGAGACCAGGTACTCAAAAGAGAATCTTAACTGAAAGAAATGAAACATACACTGGCCATTGTTTTCAAGAGCATGGAGTAGAGCTTTGGTACACCATTTTTGTAGGAAAATTTGGCAAAATAAATATACATAATTTTTCACTGGATATTTCCACATCTATGAATTTCCTTATGGAATTAATGATAAATATTTTGATGTTTATTGAACCTTGAAAATAACTTCCATGTCTTAAGTTAGAGTCATGTTTAAAGAAACGTTATAGTCATGTAGTAGAACATTATATAGATTTTAGAACTCCTGTTATAGAAGAGCTATTGATGAGAGAAATGTTCATGTGAATTATGATCCTGATCTTCAAAAAACATTACATATGTGAACTAAGACACCAAAATCATTACATATACTTGGAAATAGGACACCAAAAATCCTAATAGCTGGCATTTCTAAGTGTCAGAAGTATGTCTTATTTAAAATGTCTTGATTGTTAGATTTTTTTTGAATCAATGAACACTTATTTTTTTAGAATTCAGAATAATGAAAAACTAAAGCTTAGTATAAATTTTCACACAGTCCTACATCTTTCCTTTATGTTGAAATGCCTTAGACCACTATTTCCAACATCTAGTCCTAATAGAATGGAGTGTCTGTGGATTGGAGATCCTTTGTGGTCTTCCCTTTTTTGGAGCCTGCTATAGTTGAGGCAGTGGATTTTTTTCTTTTTCAAATATATAAAGCTTGGTACCTATGCTTTCCCTTAGGGTCCTCAGTCCTCTGGTGGTTCCTAAACCAGTTTTCACACCGAGAAGACTCAGGACTCCTAAGGATTTAAGAGATTATACCTGTTCCCTTTGGGAAGTCAGCTGGGATGAGCACTTGTGGTCCTAGGTCTATAAGGCAAAACCAGAGTGTCAACCTCACATACATTCCTAGACCCTTGTCCTGGCATGAGCACCTTCAACAAACCTTCTTGTCTGGAAGTACATTGTGGATAAGGAGTAATTTCTGCCTTCCTAACATTTCAATCCCAGGCTTACTGCATGACAAAGTCTAGTTTTGTCCCAGTCTCCCAGTGTCAAGACAAGGATCATGGGGCACTGCCCGACAGAGGACATTGCTGGTGATCAAAAGCATTCCACTTTCAAAGCAGTGACAGAACTGGCAATGTCTGTGTGCTCCTGTGTGGGCAAGGGACAAGTTAAATGCTCTGAAAATCTTCAGAATATAGATAACTCTTGTCTTCTTAGTTATTTGTTAAAATAAAATATATTGTACAATGCCAGAGACAGAGAACTAGATAATAACCCTGAGCACCCCTAAATTAAGGAATGATGACAGTATACACCCTCCTTCCTCCAAGTCATTAATCCAACCTTTCCCACTCCCTTTTCCTTCTTCAGTTTAGTCAATCAACTTGCAGTCAGCTGAGTCAACTACAAATTAGTGATTTTTTAAAAGCTAGGTACTGTCCTTATTCATGGGGTAAAATAGGTGGCTCCAGACAATAAAACAGTTTGCATATCAGTAAAAGGATATGATAAATATACAAACAGTTCTGGCACAGATTCCCAATTTTCATTATCTTGAAAGAGGGAGAAAGTTTGAGGGCAGAAAGAAGAAGAAAAGTGGTTTTTGAAGAGAGAGTTGGGTTTGGCTTAAAATATATGCCTCACCAGTATTTAGTGTAAAAGGCAGAGTGTGTCTCTTTGGGAAAGCTATTGGATATACTGAGTCCCAGTTAGATAAAATGGTTATAAAACTTTGAATTAGAGGTCATTATATGAATGTGATAAAATTCATGAAATCATTAAATAACAATTGATAAATATAGACAAAAAACAAGTACTACTGCTGGTTTTTCTCTAGGGATATGGACAAGTATTTCAGCTTATATACAAATTGATTATTTATGTGAAAGGTAAATCTAAAAGTATCACAACAGTTGCACAAAGATGCCTTCTGCTAAATGCCAAATGGTTGATTGCCTTACAAATGGGGGTTGCTTAATGGAATTTGGATTAAATTAGAGCCCAAGTAATTGATAGCACCTCCTTTTATTAAAGAGCTGGATTTTACTTTCCTGGAAAAACAGTATATCAGAAGATGAAGGGAACTTAGAACTTTATTCTGGATGTGCTTACCAGGGAGTTGACTTTCCTCTCTCAGGAACTGAAAGTTCCTGACAGGATTTTATTCTGTGGCCCAGTTCCTAGTTTCCTCTAGAAACTCTGTCCTAGATTATCAGTAGAGAAGCATACAACATAGAAGTGAAATTGGAAGTGAAAAAGTAAGTCTCATCTAGTTTCCTAGCTCCTAAGCAGTGCCTCACTCATCCTGATTGTTCTAGGGCTGCCATCAAGTGATGATCCAAAGGAGCCTCTTTTCTGTTTTAAACAGCCAGAGGCAACCATGGGTACTGCACAGAATTTGTATGAAATGGCTGCCCAGCGTAGGATGAGGACCCAGCAGAAGAAGCAACAGTGATAGCATCAATCCCTAAGCTCTCCACGAGGTTCTGGACCTGAACACCTGCATCAGGTAATGAAATGATTGTCACTGAGGAGAGAAGAGAAATTGTGATTGGCGTATGGAGGGACAATGCAGCATGTCTTGATGTGGTGAACTGCTTTGTAGCAGAGTGTGTCAGTTTATATCTTTCACTGAAAAAGTCTCAATGCAGGGCTGAGGCAAGACCTTGAGGTGGACATTTCTACCTGTGATTTTGTCATTATTTTACTTTCAACAAGTTCCTAGGGTCTGTCTCCTTATTTCCCTATAATCATGGACAAATAAATAAATAAATAAGGCCCGGGGAATTTCACAGTAAGTCTGAATGGTAATTCTTGTAACCGTATGTCCTCCCTTTGAAAGACACGGTGTAGGTCATGCCATACAATCCCCTTGCTTCCCTGTACAAAGATGGAAAGTGCATCTGAGGACTGGAATGTTGTGGTGAAGAAGGAAGGAATTCTAAGCAGCAGGAGTTGTTGAGGCCCCAAATTTGAAGTGCTAAACCTCATATTCCTCCAGAGAAATAATCAAGCAAAGAAATGAATAAGTAAAGCAAGTAAATAAGAAGAGGAATCACTCATACCAGAGCTTGTTAGCCCATAACTTCTAAATTAATTGCCTTTATAATGGATTTGGTTTAGAGGAACAGATGTGAGGTCTAAGATAGCAGAACTTGGATTTAATTCTGAATAAAACAGTAATAGCATTGGGCAAGCAAATTAAACATCCCATTCCAGGCCAAGGAATTTAGTGATAATAGCTCATCTTGCACTATAGAATGTACAGTGCTCCTCAAATCAAGTGATATTCTACCTCAGTGTTCATAGAAGACTTATCAAGATAAACATACAGCAGAAAGACTTACAAATAAGGGAAATGAGAAAAAGCAATGTATGTAGCATTTTGGGATTGGCAAATAGCCAAGTCATGTTCAAGCAATACATGCCAAGATATAGTTACCATATGATTCATCATCCAATCCGGGTACTTCTGGGTACTTAGGAAAGAAATTTATGAAAGGAAAAATAGACCTAAATTTTAAATTTCTTGATTGCCATGCCAAGGAATTTGAGCCCTGGCTTCCCTGAAAGTAATTGGAAGATGTTGAAGATTATTAATTAGGGAATTAAAATGTCTTCAAAATTATGATTTAAAATTAGATTTGAAAAATACAGCAGGTAAAGCAAATAAATAGGTGCATGTGTCCAGGTGGTCCAGGTGGACTCAACAATTATGACATAACTTATATTATAATATTAAGGGTCAGAAAATTATCTTAATATGTTTATATTTGAGTGCATAAGAGTAGAAATATTTCCCTAGGGAGTGAATACAGGGAGAGTCCAGAGAATCTGCTTCTCAAGATTCATTTTTTTAAAAAAAGGAGACGTAGAAAGGGAATAGATGTCCTGCATGGCATCAGGGGATCATAGGGCATTTGATGAAAAAGGTGATTTTCTTTTCCTTCTCCTTCTTGGGACAATTAAGTTAGATCTACATTAATGACCAATGTCCTGGAATGTCATATCCACATAGAATCTACACCTACATTTTGAAGTATTGTATGTCCAAATCAACAGCCGACTATGATAGGAGTGAAATATGTTTCTCATTATTTTTCAGAATTCTTGTGACAGTTTTGCAGTACAAATGAACAACAGGTACTTCAACAGTGAAGTAAATTTCACCAAGTCACACAGAAGGAGCTGACATTGAAATGAGGTCTTATCTGGTACAATTATATAAAACCTTCCAATTTCATCTTGCGACAAAAATTAATATTATAAATGAATTCCAAACAATCATGCAAATGCAAAACTTGCTGTCCTATGTTCTGCCAAGCCATTTTGTACAATAAAGGGGCTGCATGAACTTTGGAATTATATATGAATACAATGTCCAAACCTAGTTGTATGACCTTTGACATTTACTCAATCTCTTTGTGCCTCAATTTCCTCTTCTATCTGATATCTGAAAATAATAATAACTTTTTATTTATGGTTTTAAAATACATTTGAATTGTTCATTTAAAATTTAAAATAATTTACCTGTTATGTGCCATTAATCAATAAGTAGTATATTTTCATAGTCACTATCATTCAAAATTGTTGGTACTATTATGAATGTAATTTTATTCCAAATTTATGTTTTGCTTTGTGTGGAATTTCTTATTTCTTAATTCCTTCTCCTCAGGTTAGAGACTTCTGGAAAAATAGAGAGATCCTCTACTGAATTAGTTATGATGGTATACAACAGTTCATATGTGGCCCAGAATCTTTTATTCTTAATGGCATTCCTGGTTTGGAAAGAGCACACATTTGGATCTCCCTTTCTCTCTGTGCAATGTATGTCATCTCCCTTGTGGGCAACCTTGGTCTTGTGTACCTCATTCACTCTGAGGAGTCCTTACATCGCCAATGTACCTCTTTCTGGCTATGCTGTCCCTCGCCAATATCTTCACATGTACCACCATTCCACCCAATGCACTGTGCATTTTCTGGTTCAGTCTCAAGGAAATTAACTTCAACGCTTGCTTGGCCCGATGTTCTTTGTCCATGGTTTCACAGGTGTGGAATCCGGTGTGCTCATGCTGATGGCTCTGGACTGTTATGTGGCAATTTGATCTCCATTGCGTTATGCCACCATACTCACTAACCCTGTCATTGTCAAAGCTGGGCTTGCTACTTTCCTGAGGGGTGCAATGCTGATGATTCCTTTCCCATTCTTGGTTGAGCATTTGCCCTTCTGCCAAAGTAATATTATCTCTTATACATACTGTGACCACATGTCTGTGATGAAGTTATCCTGTGCCAGCATCGAGGTCAATGTCATCTATGGTCTGATGGTTGCCCTCCTGATTGGAGTGTTTGACATCTGCTGTATCTCGGTGTCTTACACCATGATCCTTCGAGCCGTGGTCAGCCTCCCATCAGCAGATGCTCGGCAGAAGGCCTTCAGTACTTGCACTGCTCATATATCTGCCATCATAATCACTTATGTTTCAGCATTCTTCACTTTCTTTATCTTCTATCCATATCTTCCACTCTTCTATCCATATCGGATGGAGAGTCCCTGATCCCAGTTTCTCCTCTTTTTGTCTTATTTTCTTTCTCATCTGTGGCACCGTTTTCACAGACCCAGGTCCTGACCGACAACACTGACCGGCAACATCGGTCAGTGTTGGGGAGAACACTATCCCCCACTCTCTTCACATTATTGTGGCTAATCTCTATTTGCTTCTTCCCCCAACTCTGAACCCTATTGTTTATGGGGTGAAGACAAAACAAATCCGAGAAAGTGTTATAAAGTTCTTCCAGGGCGAGAAAGGAGCAAGTTCATCCAGGACAACTGCAATTAGATAGGAAGAATAAAAATGTAAAACAACAAAGAAGAAAAGGGCTTTTCATGCATGTAGGTCATTATACATTTTCCATTATCTCTCCCAAAAGATGTTTTGCAAATGTGGTGAGGAATTTTATAGCTCATTCTAGATTTATTTCTCAGCACCTTTGCCTTTTTATTTCTCTGTCATCTGTTTTGATCTGGTCATTTGATGAGCTCACTGCACCTTTCCTCTAATATGTCAGCCTAATATATTTTCTTAATCTTTTGAGAGAATTATTTAGTGTTTTGTCTATTTTATAATCCTCCTTATAGGTAGGAAATGGCTTTTCAGTATATTTTCCACGTATGAAGCTAAAACTCTGTATATAAATTAATTTTAAGAACATTTCTCCCCTGTTCATCCAATGAAAAAGATGTCAATGTCACTAGCAGTCTCTAGAACCAACACACAAGACTTATGATGTCAACATTTAGAAGATTTACATTAACTCAGTGAAAAAATATTTTCCAAATAACAAATGCTTGATGTTACAAAATGATGCATAGGTAAGAGATTTATTTAAGTGCAAGATATATCAATGGGTTTTTATTTATTTATTTATCCCTACCCCTCCACCCCCCCACACACCCCCGTCGTTGTTTTGCTCTCACTTTCTGCTCTCTCTGTGCTCTTCTGTGTCTGCTTGTCTTTTCTTTAGGTGGCACCAGGAACCGATCCTGGGACTTTCTGGAGTGGGAGAGAGGTGTTCAATCTCTTGTGCCACCTCAGCTCCTTGGTCTGCTACATTTCTTATTGTCTCTCCTCTGTGTCTTTTTTTGTTGCATCATCTTGCTGCACCATCTCTCTGCATGGGCCAGCACTCCTGCACAGGCCAGCTTGCTTTTCACCAGGAGGCCCCAGGAATCGAACCTAGACTGCCTATATGGTAGACAGGAGCCCAATCACTTGAGTCACATCCGTTTCCTATATCAATGAGTTTTAATGTACAGAGTATAAAACATTCACTGTGTGGCTTCAAACTCTACTTCACAGTTAATCTTCAGGAAACGATCACTTTTCCATTTTGGGTATGATATCAAGAAGAATAACCACAATTATCTGAAAATGGTGTTAAAAAATGAACCCGTCCTTTTTCCAACTATATATCTATATGTGTGTGTGATCAGATTTCTTCACAGCATTTAAACTCAACAACGTATTTCAGCTGATTGCATGCAGAAGCAGATATGAGAATCTAGCTGTTGTTTCTCAAGCCAGACATTAAAAGACTTGCAAAATATTAAAATATTACTTGACTATATTTTATTTTGAAAAAGATAGTTAATTTTCATTAAAATATGTGATTCATAGTAATATGTAATAGATTTATTTTTATTTTTAAATGAATAAATATTTTTAAAATTTCTATATTTAACTTTGAATACAGAAAATATTTACAATTTTAACTCACATAAACAAAAACTTTATTTGGCCCCAATAATGTTTAATAGGTTAAACTGGACCTAAGACCAAACGCTTTGAGAACTATTGATCTAATATATTGGGAATAAATTTAACTATAATGAAAACCTTTTACTTGAGGTCTTCTTTTTATACCTATGTATTAGTTTCCTAGCTGTTAAAAACAAATGTTGTAAAATGGGTTGGTTTAACAGCAAGATTTTATTGGTTCACTCTTTCAGGGGTTATAAGGCTTGCTTCCTGGGTCAATATCTTCTGGCTGGCTGGCCATCTTTGGGATTCCTGGCTCTTCTATCACATGGCAATGTACATGGCTACATCTTCTCTTTCTCCTCTAAGTTCTGTTGGATTCCAGCTTCTGACTGCAACCATGGTTTCCCTTTCTGTGTACAATTTCCTTTGCTTAGAATAACTTCTGCCATATTGGATTAAAGCCTAACCTAATCAGTTTGGACACACCTTAACTAATAACATCTTCAAAAGTCCTATTTACAAATGGATTCCTACCCTCAGGACCAGGAGTAGTTCTTGAGGAACAGAATCTAACACATGGGGTATCTGAGGTGGTTCTAGGAGTTTTGCAATTCGCTCTCTACACTAATTGGACTTAAGGGTACTAATGACTCCCTTTCCAATAATGAAGAGGCTGCTAACAGTCCACGGCATGAGTTGGTAACAGAGATATACAAAATATCATCACTGGATCCCCCTACTTCCACCCTTATAAGAAGCAAGGATCTGAGTAAGAGTGTTTTCAACACCTGAACAGAGCTTTGTGGAGTCAAAAGGTGTAATGTGGCTCATCACCCTCAATGGATATACACATCCTGGGGCCTTGCCACCAAGCATAGACCACAGTTCATATCGTAGACCACACTCTCTCCCACACAGTTCAATTTTGGCTGGCTTCTCCTAAATACTCCAGATACAGTTACTAATGAAAGAGATGAGCGAGCTAAAGTCTTCAAATTTGAAATTTAAATGCTACATGAATGATGTAGAAGTTTCTATGTGTACTCTGAAAGAAAATCTTGTCTCCTCCAGCCACAGGCTTGAGATATTTGAGGACCAGACTCAAACTCTCATTGTACAAGTAGCAGAATTAAAAAGGAAACTAAAATCTCAACCCCTCAGGGTTTCTGGGTTTAAAGTGAAGGCATTGATCGGAAAGGAGTGGAACCCAGAGAATTAGAATGGAGAAATATGGGATGATGATAATATTGGTGGGGACATTGGAACACTAAATTCTGCTGAGACTTTACCAGCTAAACCTGCAATGGCCTGCCTTGTGGAGACCACACCTTGTCAACCTTGTATCACCCAGCCTCCAGCCTGCCCCAGGGAGTCCGGCCTCCTCCAGCCCTGAGGTTGGTGTCAGTCAATCTGAAACCTGTACTGCCCTGCCTCTGGCCTGTCCCAGGGAGTCTGGACTTCCTCCTACCCATGAGGCATGTACCATCCAAACTCCAGCATGCACTGCCCAGCCTCCACACTGCCCTGAGAAATCTGCCTTCCAACCACTGCCTGAAAACACTAATCCTGTCTCACTAGAAAAAAATGCAAGTCAGTAGCTTGCAAGACATTTCTAATCTTTCTCCTTACCCACACCCACCACCCCTCTTGTCTTTGAGACCTATTACTAGACTAAAATCACAACAAGCCCCCAAAGGTGAAATACAAAGTGTGACCCATAAGGAGTTATGCTATTCTCTGAAAGAACTGCATGAATTTTCCAGCTTATATAGACAGAAATCAAGGGAATATATGTGGGAATGGATTCTAAGGGTGTGGGATTATGGTGGAAGGAATATAAAGTTGGATCATGCTGAATTTATTGATATGGGCCCCCTAAGCAGAAATTCTGTATTCAACGCTGTAGCTCAAGGAGTCAGAAAGGGCTCTAACAGTTTGTTTGGGTGGCTAACTGAAACATAGACTAAAAGATGGCCTAGCATGTCTGACGTTGAGATGCCCAATTTGCCTGGCACACAGTAGAAGAGGGCATTCAAAGACTACGAGAGATTGGAATGCTAGAATGTATTTACCATTTAAGACTTGCCCACCCACCCCAGAAATGTCTAGAGGACCATGAGGAATAAGTTTGTAAGACTAACTCTACCTTGCCTGAAGAACTGTCTGTTTGCACTACTCTGTAGTTCAGATATTACTGTAGGGACCACTGTAATGGAATTAGAGTCCTTGAACATTATGGGGCTGATCAGATCAGGGACCAGTAAATGTCAAGTATCTAAAGACGCAAAGAATCACAGCCCCTTAATCAATTCCCAGACTTAAGACAGTTTACAGACCCAAATTCCCTTGAATGAGGAGAAGGGCAGGTCCCTTTGGGGAAGGATCCTGTTAAACTGCCAAAAATTTATACTGTTAATCTTCCTCCCACCTTTCCCCAAGGAGACCTACAGCCTTTATCAGAGTAACTGTGCATTGGGGAAAAGGAAATGATCAGAAATTTTGGGGATTATTAGACACTGGCTCAGAAGTGACATTAATTCCAGGAGGTCCAAAACATCACTGTGGTCCATCAGTCAGAGTAGGGGCTTATGGAGGTCAGATGGAGTTTTAGCTGAGGTCTATCTCACAGTGGGCCCAGTGGATCCCTGGACCCATTATGCGGGTATTTTCCCACTTCCAGAGTGCATAATTGGAATAAGCATACTCAGTAACTGGCAGAATCCCTACATTGGATCCCAAACTTGTGAAGTGAGAGCTATTGTGATAGGAAAGGCCAAGTGGAAGCCACTAAAACTGCCTCTGCCTAGAAAAGTAATAAATCAAAAGCAATACCAGATTCCTGGAGGGATTGCAAAGATTAGTGCCACCATCAAGAATTTGAAGGCTGCAGAGGAGAGGTAGTGATTCCCACCACATCCCCATTCAAATCTCCTATTTGGCCTATGCAGAAAACAGATGGATCTTGGAGGATGACAGTAGATTATCGCAAACTTAACCAGGTGGTGACTCCAATTGCAGCTGCTGTCCCAGATGTGGTATCATTGCTTAAGCAAATCAACACATCCCCTGGTACGTCGTATGCAGCTGTCGATCTGGCAAATGCTTTTTTCTCAATTGCCATTAGTAAGGACCACCAGAAGCAGTTTGCTTTCAGCTGGCAAGGCCAGCAGTATACCTTCACTGTCCTGCCTCAGGGGTATATCAACTATCCAACCCTATGTCATAATATTGTCGGCAGCGACCTTGATGGTCTTTCCCTCCCACAAGACGTCACACTGGTCCATTATATTGATGATCTTATGTTGATAGGACCTCGTGAGCAAGAAGTAGCAAAGGCTTTAGACTTATTAGTAAGGCATTTATGTGAGAGAGGATAGGAGATAAATCCAACAAAAATACAAGGGTCTTCCACCTCAGTGAAATTTCTAGGTGTCCAGTGGTGTGGGGCATGTCAAGATATCCCTTCTAAAGTGAAAGATAAGCTGTTGCATCTGGCCTCTCCTATGACCAAAAGAGAGGCACAATGCTTACTTGGTCTCTTCGGATTTTGGAGATAACGCATTCCTCATTTGGTGTGCTACTCCAGCCCATTTACCGAGTGACAGAAAATCTGCTAGTTTTGATTGGGGACCAGAACAAGAGTAGGCTCTGTGACAGGTCCTGGCTGCTGTGCAAGCTGTACTGCCACTTGCACGATATGATCCAACAGATCCAATGGTGCTAGAAGTTTCACTGGCAAAGAGAGATGCTCTCTGGAGCTTTTGGCAGGCCCATATACAAGAATCACAATGCAGACCCTTAGGATTTTGGAGCAAAGTCCTGCCATCCTCTGCAGATATCTACTCTCCTTTTGAGAAACAGCTTTTGGCCTGCTACTGGGCCTTAGTAGAGACTGAACGCTTAACCATGGGCCATCAATTTATCATGAGACCTGAGTTTCCTGTCATGAGCTGGGTATTGTCTGACCCACCAAACTATAAAATAAATTTGGGCATGCACAGCAGCACTCCATAATAAAGTGGAAGTGGTGTATACAAGATAGGGTTCAAGCGGGCCCTGAAGGCACAAGGAAGTTACATGAGAAAGTAGCCCAAATGCCCATGGTCACCATCACTGCCACATTACCTTCTCTTTCTCAGTACACAGCTTTGGCCTCTTGGGGAGTCCCTTTAGTCAACTGACTGAAGAAGAGAAAACTCAGGTCTGGTTTACAGACGGTTCGGCATGCTATGCAGGTATCATCTGAAAGTGAACAGCTACAGCACTGCAGCCCTTTTCTGGGGCATCCCTGAAGGATAGTGGTGAGGGCAGTTCCTCCCAGTGGGCTGAACATCAAGCAGTGTACCTGGTTGTTAATTTTGCTTGGAAAAAGAAATGGCCAGAGGCGTGTTTGTACACTGATTCATGGGCTGTTGCCAAAGGTTTGGCTGGATGGTCAGGGATTTAGAAGGAACATAATTGGAAAATTGGTGACAAAGAGGTCTGGAGAAGAAGGATGTGGATATACCTTTCTGAGTGGGCAAAAAACATGAAAATATTTTTTGTCCCACATGAATGTTCACCAGAGGCTGACCTCAGCAGAGGAAGAGTTTAAGAATCAAGTGCATAATATGACCCACTCTGTGGCTAATGCTCAGCCTCTTTGCCCAGCCACTCCTGTCATTGCCCAATAGGCTCATGAAAAAAGTGGCTATGGAAGTAGGGATGGAGGTTATGCATGTGCTCAGCAAAGGAACTTCCCCTCACCAAGGCTGACTTGGTTACAGCCACTAGTGACTGCCCAATATGCCAGCAGCAGAGACCTACACTCAGCCCCTGATATGGCCCCATTCCCTGAGGTTATCAGCCTGCTACCTGGTGGCAGGTTGACTACATTGGACCACTTCCACCATAAAAGGGGCAGCGATTTGTTTTAGCTGGAATAGACATATACTTCAGAAATGGGTTTGCATTTCCTGCATGCAATGCTTCTTCCAAAACTACCATCTGTGGACTTACTGAATGTTTTATCTATCACCATGGCATTCCATACAGAATTGCTTCTGATCAAGAAACCCATTTCACAGCAAATGATGTGTGGATATGGGCACATACACATGGAATTTACTGGTCTTACAATATTTCCTATCACCCTAAAACAGCTGGATTGATAGAATGCTTTTGAAGGCTCAATTACAGTGCCAACTAGGTGGCAATACCTTGCAGGTCTGGGACAATGTTCTCCAGGAGGCTATGTATGCTCTAAATCAGTGTCCATTCTATGGTGCTGTTTCTTCCATAACCAGGATCCATGGGTCCAGGAATCAAGGGGTGGAAATGGGAGTGGCACCACTATTACCCCTAGCGATGCACTAGGAAAATTTTTGCTTCCTGTCCCTGAAACTCTAAGCTCTGCAGGTGTTTAGGTCTTAGCCCCAAATGGATGAGTGCTACCACCAGGGAACACAACAATGATTCCATTGAACTGGAAGTGAAGAATGCCACCTAGCCACTTTGGGCTCCTCTTACCTCTGAATCAATAGGAAAAGAAGGGAATTACTGTACGGGCTGGGATGATTGATCCTGACTATCAAGGGAAAATAGGAGAGCATCTACATAATGAGGGTAAAGAAGAGTTTGCCTAGAATACAGGAGATCCTCTAGGGCATTTCCTAGTACTGCCATACCCTGTGATTAAAGTCAATGGAAAATTGAAACAAACTAAACCAAGCAGGACTAACAATGGTCCAGAATCTTCAGGAATGAAAGTTTGAGTCACCCCACCAGACAAAGAACCATGGCCAGCTGAAGTGCTTGCTGAGTGTAACGGTAACAGGAACATGGAATGGGTAGTGGAAGAAGGTGGTGATAAATATGAACTTCATCCACTTGACCAGTTACAGAAACGAGGAGTGTTATAGTCATAAATCTTTCTTCCTTGTTTTGTTATGAGTATGATTTTATATGTACACAAATTGAATTTCTTTGTTTTCTTCCCCAACCTTTTCCTTTATAATTTGACAAATTGTATTAGTTTCATGTCATAATATTTGAGGATGTCAAGTTTAAGAGTGAATATTACCCAGGTACTTGCACCTTATGCTGTAGGGAATTAATGTGTTTCTGGCTGTATGCAGGAGAGTTGAACATTGTTAGGCATATATATACACACACACACATATATATATATACATGTATGTATGTATGTATGTATATATATACATGTATATATATATATGCATGCCTGTTCTTGTTTTTACTTACAAACTAAGTATGGTTTAAGGTAATGTGCATGGCTGCCGAGTTGACAAGGTGTGAACTGTGATGGTTAGGCTAATGTGTCAACTCGACAGGTAATTGTGCACAGTTGTTTGGTCAAGCAAGCCCTGGGCTAATTGTAATACATGGACATTTATAGGCTTTAGTCATTGGTGATTTAACTGCATAGATAGCTGATTACATCTACATCAACCAGGGAGATTGTCCTCAGCAATGAGTGATGCTTTATCCAATCAGTTGAATGCTTTAAAAGGCGAAGTGATTTCAGCATTCAGGGAGAATTTTCCAACCCATCTTTGGACAGCCAACGTCTCCCAGTAACTCATCAAGGACTTTCATTGGACTTTCATTGGATCCCCTGGTTTGCAGCCTGCCTGCAGAACCTGGACTTGTGCACCCCAACGGTCACATAAGAGACACTTATAAAATCTCATAGTATTTACAAATATCTCCTGTTGATTCTGTTTCCCTAGAGAACCCTAATACAAGATTTGAACAAGTTTTTGGTGGGAGGCATGATTCAATCCCCAACACTCTTCTTTGAAAATTAAGTTATAATTTATGGAAGGTGAAGTGCACAAATCTCAATTATGTGGTATGTTGATATTTGCATATGTACGTACCTTTGCTGCCAACACCCACACCCAGATATAGAACACCTACAGCACCACAGTGGCTTTCACATGGCCCTCAATTGATAACCCCTATTCTGATATTAGCACCATAGATTTATGTTTTTTTGAATAATACAAGGTGTTGTCTTTTTTGTCTGGCTTCTCTTACTCTATAATATGTTTTTGAGAACCATCCATATCACTTCACAGAGCAGTACCTCATTGTTTTTCATTGCTATGTATTATTACATTTTAAGAATATATATAATTCCTGCTTTTGTGCACACCTTGTATTGTCGTCTTTTCCCTGCCTCACTTTTCCTCTCCAACCAGTTCTTCCCAGGGTTAACTCCCAAATGAAACACTTAAGTTTTTATCTCAGGTTCTACTTCTTGGAGAACCCAGTATAGGACAGTGCCTCTTTTATGAATTAAATATTAAAAATAAGAAACTGATAATACAAAAAGTGATACTCAGAATATTTATTTTATTCATTTACTATACTTTCTAATCCTTACAGATTAGGTAAAATAGATCATTATTATTCATGTTTTATATGAAATTCAATGAGAATGAATAATTGTTCTATGATCATTCTGCTAACAAGAGGACAAGTTAGAATTTTAGATCTGTTCTGTCTGATTTCAGGCCCAAAGTTTCTTTTTTGTTTTTAATTTTTATTTACAATAGTCTGTACCACCAGGCAAAACTTTTCCCTTCCACATACTCTTCTACATTCAAGTCTTCTCTGCAAACTTACTATTCTGGATATCTCATATAAGTGACATTATACAATATTTGTTCTTTTGTGCCTTGCTTTTTTCACTCCTGATAATGTTTACAAGGTTCAACATGCATGTTGTAGCAAGCTGCAGAACTTCACTCCTTCTTATGACTGAATAATACATTGTGTGTATGTGCCACATTTTGTTTATCTATTCATTTCTGGATAGACACTTGGGTATTTGGGTTGATTCCACATTTTGGCTATTGTGAATATTGCTGCTGTGAAAATATATGTTTGAGACCTGTTATCATTTTATTGGGTATATTACTAAGAGTGGAATTGCCAGATCCAATGGTTGGATGGATTTGATCTATTTTTCTTGCCTAATTGCTCAGGCAAGAACTTCCAGTACAATGTTGAATAACAATGGTGATAGTAGGCATCCTTATCTTGTTCCTTAGAGGGAAAGGTTTCAGTCTTTCACCAGTAAATAGGATGTTAGATGTGGGCTTTTCACATATGCCCTTTTATCATGTGGTGTAAGTATCACTCTATTCCTAGTATTGCTAGTATTCTAACAGTTTTTATAAAGAAAGAATGCTGAATTTTATCAGATGCTTTTTCTGATCCAGTTGAGATGATCATGTGTTTTTTCCCCTTTATTCTGTTAATGTGGGGTTATACAATAAATGTTTTTTTTTTTTTTTTTTTTTTTTTTTTTAGGAGCTACAAGAGATTGAACCCAGGACCTCATACATGGGAGGCAGGGGCTCAAACACTGAGCTATGTCCACTTCCAATAATTCGTTTTCTTAGGTTGGATCGCCCTTGAATACCAGAGATAAATTCCACTTGATTATAGTGTATAATTTTTTTTAAGTGTGGTTGGATTTGGTTTGCTAATATTTTCTTGGAATTTTTGCATCTATATTCATAGGGGATATCGATCTGTAATTTTCTTTTCTTATGGTATCTTTATTTGGCTTTGGTATTAAGATGACGTTGGCCTCACAGAATGATCTAGGAAGTGTTCCCTCCTCTTCAATATTTTGGAAGAGTTTGAGCAATTTTGGTGTTATGTCCTTTTGGAATGTTTGGTAAAATTCTCCTGCGAAGACATCTATCTGTTCCCGGGCTTTTTTTTGTTGGGAGATTTTTTTTATTATTGATCTATTTTCTTTACTAGTTATTGATTTGTTAAGATCTTCTCTTTCTTTGTGAGCCAGTATAGGTAGATTTTATGTTTTGAAGAATTTGTCCATTTTATCAGATTATCTTACTAATTGTCATATAGTTGTCCATAGTATCCTTTTATATTCCTTCTTATGTAAGTGGGTTCTATAGTAATGTTCCTCTTTTCACTTTTTATTTTAGTTATTTGTCTCTTCTCTCTTTTTTCCTTCATCAGTCTAGCTAAAGATCTGTCCATTTTGTTCATCTTTACCAAGTACCAACTTTCGGTTTGTTGATTTTCTCTATTTTTGTTCTCTATTTCACTTTTCTCTGTCTAGTCTTTGTTATTTTCTACCTTCTGCTTGTTATGGGTTTGGTTTGCTCTTCTTTTTCTAGTTCTCCAGTTTTGAGGATTAGTACTGGTTTGAAATCTATATTCTTTACAATGTAAGCATTTAGAGCTTTAAATTTCATTCTCAACATTGCCTGTGATACATCCTGTAAGTTTTGTTATATTGTATTTTCATTTTCATTTGCCTCAAAATAGTTCCTAATTTTCTCTTGTGATTTCCTTTTTAACCTGTTAATTGTTTAAATGTACGTTGTTTAATTTCCAAATATTTGTGAATTTTCAATTTCTCCACTGGTTATTTTTTTTCTAACTTCATTATATTGTGATCAGAAAAGATAGATTGTATGATTGCCTTTGCCAATCATTGAACAATATAATGAGTAAGTATATGGGGGGGGGCGGGAAAGTGTGAACACCTTCTGCAGATTAGTTGCTTTTCATGCACAGTTTAAAAGAACTTTGAACAAGCCCTGCCTGAGCTCCTTCTTCTTGAGTGCATAGACCATGGGGCTGAGGGCAGGGGGAATAACATTGTGTAGTACATTGAGTAGAACTCGAAAGAGGGGTACTGCTTCTGTTGTACTATGGGTGATGGCAATGTGTAGAAGAAAAGAATTAAGATGAGATGAGACATATAAGTACTCAGGGCCTTGGATGCAGCTTCTGCTGAATTCAGCCTTAGCACAGAATGAAGTAACAAAGCATATGATAAAATAATCATACCCAGGTCACTGCCCATGAGTGTCCAAGCCAGAAGTAGCTGGTAGATACTGTTGATCATCCTGTCATCACATGATAAGCTGGTGACCCCAAGGGCATAGACAGTGCTCAATTTGATTGTGAGAGCAGTAGTGTCTCTGAGCAGCCAGCACAGGCACTGGGATGGTAAGCAGGCTGTTTCTGAGTACCATGAACACAGTGGCTTTGACCATGAAAGAATCAGTAGTTATTGATGGATATCATGGGGGTCAGCAAATGGCTACATATCTATCAATAGCCATGCAGAAGAAGATGCCTGACTCCATGCCCACAAAACAATGTATGACATACATTTGAACAAAGCACTCAGGAAGATGGATAGTCTTAGCATTGAACCATAATATAGCAAAAATCTTGGGCAAGGTAGTGGTAGCCAAGCCCATATCTACCACAGCCAGGATGCCCAGATAATGATACATAGGCTGATGCAGTGTAACCTCTTGGTTGATGGTGATCAGTATAAGGATATTAGCACTGAGAGCTAAGAGATAGAGCAGAGCCAGGGGCAGAGAGAGCCAGTGCTGCCACTCATGAATGCCTGGGAATCCCATCAGGATGAGAACAGAGATCTGGAACTTATAGTTGTTGGAATCTCTGAGAACTTGGGTCATAGTTCCCTAAAAAGAAAAGTATTCAAGTTTATTATTCATTATTATCTCTAACACAGTATTTGAAAAGCATTTACCTACAATGATATTTGAAAAGGGGCTCAACAGAATCCTCTTTGTTCTTATCATCTCTCCATCATTTTTGGATATTTATTATGAAGCCAGAACTGTGGTATCATATTCTATGTACTAACTCAGATAATCATTCCAAAACTCCATAAATCAGGTCATAATATAGCCACCCTTTTATAACGGAGTGTATTAGTCAGATTCTCTAGGGAAACAAAACTGACAGGAAATATCTTTAAATAGTATGAGATTTTATAAAATTGTCTCACATTACTGTGGGGATGCACACATCCAAATTCTACAGGGCAAGCTGCAAGTCAAAGATTCCAATTAATTTCCTTGATGAATTCCCCAGGAGACACTGGCTGTTTGAAATAGAGATGGGAATTCTCTCTCTCAATGCTGAAATCGCTTCTCCTTTTAAGGCCTTCAACTGATTGAATGAGAAGTCACTCATTGCTGACAGCAATCTCCTCATTTGATGTTAGATGTAATCAGCCATCTATGCAGTCAACTCACTGATGATTAAAGTCCATGAAATGCCCTTGTATTAACAATTTGCCCAGTGCTTGTTTGACCAAGCAATCGGAAACAATTACCTGGCTGAGCTGGCACAATTGCTTAACCACCACACTGAGGAAACAGAATATTAAATGAAAATGATAGCCTTATTCATGATCTTCCAAGTAGTAAGTTTTAGGTGGGACAAGGTGACAGGGATCTCATATCATGGCCTGGATTTTTAAGTTTGTCTTTGTTAAGGGGTTGATTTCTTTAGAGACATACAGATTAAGAGTTGACTGATATATTCAGGGGAAATTTTCAAGAAATACATTGGGACTGAGGCCAAGATGGCGTTAGTGTAGGAGGGCACACACTGCAAGCTCCCAGAGCAAGGTGGATTGTGGACGGGGTCCTGCCTGGGGGTCTGTGCTGTGTGTGCATGGAATGAGAAGCTTGGGACATTTATCTGCGTGTATCAACGGTGTGGATGGTACGGTAGAGATTTGTGAGTTTTAAGCCTGCTGGTGGTGGTTGGCATGGATGGCTGAGCCCCGCGGTTAGGGAGAAAAAAAATAAAAATCAAACGGCCAATTGGAGCTGCAAGCAGGGCTCGGCAACCAGGAGTCAGGGCCTAGCAGGAGGGAGCACTCTCTGAGGCGGGGCTGTGGTAAAAGGGCGAGAGAATTTTATTTTCTGGGGATTTGACTGCCTAGAGCCCCTTGGACCTTGGGTGAACAGAACAGTCAGAGCGAATCGGCACCCGGCGGAGAGGAGGGGTGATTCTGATCGGGTAGGGAGTTGTTTCGCCTAGCTGCCCAGGGATAAGCCCCAGGCCGCTGCGGAGCCAGGAAGAGGGGACACTCTCCAAAAGAGGGAGGGTTCTGTTGGAGGACAGGGAAGGGAATTTTTTTTTTTTTTTTGACATCGATCTGGCTGCCTGGACTACCCCATAGCTTTGGGGAGCAGATAAGCCGACCTGAAGCAGCATCAGGCTGAGAGGAGAGGCGAATCTGCAGAGTCAAACTGATTTACATAGCAAACCAGTGACGCTGAGGCTCAGCTCCAGAAGGGGCAGAGTCAGCTGTCTTTAGCACACTGCACTGACTAACTTCAGAGCTACAGCTACCCTGGGGAGTCCAGGAAGTGGGACTGTGGTTGATTAATTTCCACAGGGTCCCGTCCATAAGTGGGTTGATCTAGAAGAGGAATTATTTTGGGTCCTGTATTTCACCAAAAAAAAAAAAAAAAAGTGAAAAGGTCACTTCAATAAATGAAAAATAAATTCTTTTTAATTTAGTTTAATAGCTAAAAGCTGTTTCAGGACCTGCATATAGAACCCTGTGGGGAAATTGATTGATAAATACAAGCAGGCAGAGAGGATCCACGTGGACCCTAGGGGAATCATTGACCCCCCTTAGCTCTATTTGACTGCTTGCCTGTGTGGTTCTTTGGATTTTCTGTGTTTATTTCTGGTTTCTTGCTTTTCTTTCTCTCTTTCCTCGCCCCTTTCTTTTTTCTTTCGTTTTTAAAATTAGGTGCTGCTAGCTTGTCGCTTCTTTGCTGTGCTTCTTCTTCAGTAAATTCCCACAAGCTGTCTATATTGATTTTGTATTCCAAACTATCGTTTATCCTTCCTTCATCTTTCTGCCTTCTGCTTTCTGTTGTGGCTCTTAGATACAACATTTTTTTCATAAGCCCACAACTTAAGGGCATCAATTTCTATTCCATCTATTTTGTTTTCTCCTTTTTTTTTTTTATGAGTATTAACTTTTTTCTTTCAGCCCTTTCTTTACTATTTCTCTCCCTCCTCATAATTCTAGCCTTCTAAATCACTATACATATATTCCTCCATTTGTTTTCCCAGCCCATTGTAGGAACTCCACTTTTTTTCCTATTGCTGTATACTGCCTACACAAGTTAAATATTCATCACATTAAGTCTTATTTGGCTCCTCTTCTAACTTTTATCAATATTACTATTATCTTTCTGCCTTCCTTACATCTTTTGATTCCTCTGGCTCTAATCTTTTGCCTTCAAGGGAACATAGAAAGAAGCAAGGAAATAAAATAAGAAGAAAAAATGCCAAAGAGAAAACTTAACTCACATGCAGAACCACCAGCTAAATAAAACTCTAGAGCATAGAGAAAAGCTAATCAACTGAAAAAAACCATCAAGATAATATGATGACCAGAAGGCAACAAAAAAATACAAATGACTCTGAGAAACAGGAAAACATGGATCAGTCCAATGAACAAATGAAAAACCAGGAAGTGATGCAGAACATTGAACAACTAATCAAAGCTATCCAAACAAATATCATGGACCAACTTAAAGAAGTGAAGGATTAAGGATATAAAGAAGACACTGGGAGAACATACTGAAGAAATTGGAAACATGTCTAAAAAGATAATGGATATGATGGTGAACAATGGCACAATACAAGAATTTAAAAAGACGCTGGATTCAATAGCAGCAGATTTGAACAGGCAGAGGAAAGAATTAGTGATATGGAAGACAATACAGCTAAAATCAAAGAGATAGTAGAACATAATGGACAAAAAGATAGAAAAAATCCAGCATGGACTCAGGGAATTAACCGATAACACAAAGCGCACAAACATATGCATTATGGGCATCCCAGAAAGAGAAGAGAAGGGAAAGGGAACAGAAGGAGTGTTGAAGGATATAATGGCTGAAAACTTCCCAACCCTATTGAGAGAGATGGATGTGCAGATCCAGGAAGCACAGTGCACACCAAATAGTATAAATCCCAACAGGCCAACTCCAAGACATATACTTGTCAAAATGTCCAATGCTCAAGACAAAAAGAAAATACTCAAAGCAGCAAGAGAAAAGAGAACCATCACATACAAGGGAAGCACAATAAGATTAAGTGCTGATTCCTCAGCTGAAACCATGGAGGCAAGAAGACAGTGGTATGACATAGTCAAAATACTGAAAGAAAAAAAGTTCCAGCCACAAATTCTCTATCCAGCAAAACTGGCATTCAAAAATGATGGAGAGTTCAAAATATTCACAGATCAACAGAAATTAAGAGAGTATGTCAATAAGAAACCAGCACTTCAAGAAATACTAAAGGAATTTCTACAAGTTGAAAGGAAAAAACAAGGGAGAGAGAATTGGAGGAGAGTTTAAAAAAAAACTGAAAAGACAAAAAGAGAAACAAAACAACATGTGATATACATTAACCCAAAGAAAAAATGGCTGAAGTAAGAAATTCATTATGAGTAATAACACTGAATGTTAATGGATTAAACTCACCAACCAAGAGACACAGATTGGCAGAATGGATAAGAAAATATGATCCATCTATATGCTGTCTACAAGAAACCCACCTTCGACCAGGGATTCAAGGAGGCTGAAAGTGAATGACTGGAAAACCATTTTACAAGCTAACAATAGCCAAAAAAGGGCAGGAGTAGCTATTCTAATATCAGACAAAATAGACTTTAAGTACAAAACTATTGTAAGAGACAAAGATGGACACTACATATTAATAAAAGGAGTAATCTCTCAAGAAGAGAGAACAATCATCAACATTTATGCACCTAATAGGGGTGCCTCAAGATACGTGCGGCAAACTCTGGAAAAACTAAGAGGAGAAATAAATGCTTCTACAATTATAGCAGGGGATTTCAACACACCACTATTATCATTAAACAGAACATCTAGATGGAGAATCAATAAAGAAACAAAGGCACTCAACAATACATTAGAAGACCTAGACTTAATAGACATATACAAAACACTACACCCAAATACAGCAGGATTTACATTCTTCTCTAGTGCACATGGAACATACTCCAAAATAGACCACATGGTAGGCCACAGAACAACTCTCAATGAATTCAGAAATATTGAGATTATACAAAGTAATTTCTCTGACCACAACGGAATGAAATTGGAAATCACTAAGGGCCAGAGAAACAGGTTAGGCACAAGGATATGGAAGTTAAACAACACACTCTTAGACAAACAGTGGGTCAAAGAGGAAATCTCAAAAGAAATCAGTAACTACCTTGAAACTAATGAAAACGACAACACAACATATCAAAACCTATGGGATGCAGTGAAAGCGGTCCTGAGAGGGAAGTTCATAGCCATAAATTCATATATTAAAAAAGAAGAAAGAGCTAAAATTGAAGACATAACTGCAAACTTGGAGGAACTGGACAAACAACAACAAACTAAACCTAAAGGAAGTACAAAGAAGGAAATAACAAAGATTAGAGCAGAACTTAAGGAAATAGAGAATAAGAAAGCCCTGGAAACAATAAACAAAACCAAATATTGATGACTACCCTTGTGAGTCTTTGCTCTTGTAAATGAGACTTAGCCTGCAGTTGTGGGGTGCCTAAGGGTTGCCACCTGAGAGCCTCCGTGTTGCTCAAATGTGGCCTCTCTCTAAGCCAAACTCAGCATATGATTGCATTACCTTCCCCCCAACGTGGGACATGACTCCCGGGGATGAGCCTCCCTGGCAACGAGGGATTAATACCAAGTGCCAACTGGCAGCTTTGCACAGTGGCAGTATCGTAGCCAATGAGGTTTATCCGAGGCACGATTATTGCTAATTGAAAACTTTTCTCAAGTGCCAACTGGCAACACAACTGGAAAAAGACCTTGAATAAAAGGGGGAAATGGTAAAGACAAATGAGTTCAATTGGCTAAGAGACTTCAAAGAGAGTCGGGATGTCATCCCAGAGGTAACTCTTACGCACACCTCAGTAGGAGCTCATAGAACATCTAAGTGCCTATCACCCCACTCAGTGGGGTTCCTGAGAGTTCGGGAGACACCCTGGTCCTATATAAGGGGGGATATCCCCAGAGACTGATGCCTTATCAGTGGGTTCTATTTTGGTATCTGTGCTCCTGAGAGTGACAGAATTAGACTCAAATAAGTCCTCCCTGCACATGGTTCACCAGTCCCTTCTATTCAAAACTATATGCGATGCTGGAGTTTTTTAGGTATACTTCCCAAGACTGGAGCCTCCCGCCTACCTATGTGCCAGGTGTGCATGAAATCTAGGTGGAGCTGCAACTCCTAACCAACAGCTCAATGGATTCATCCAAGTCACCTGGTGAGGAGACAATGATGGGAAATGGCCATCCCAGGGAATGGAGAGGGCCTGCATCTGCAGGCAGGATCATCCCACCCACCATATCCATGGGATATAAGCCCTCTCTCACTTGGAGTTGGAGTGGACATCACCATCCTAGTCCCCTCAGGATTGGGGGAAGAACTATGGACTAAGGTGGACTTGATGGTATTCTCTTGTTCACTTATGGTGATTCTAGCAATGCAAGAAATTATAACAATGAGGTGGAGCCAGTGGCCACTTGAGACTTTTGGGGTAGGGAGGGGACGAGCAGTTGAAATACAGTGGCTTCTTTGGGAGTTGGAGGTTGTCCTGAGTACTGTTGTGGCAACTGATGTAGGCCATTTTAAATCAGCACACACCACTCAGAACTGAGTGGGAGAGAGTGTGGTCTACAGTGTGAACTGTGGTCTATGGTTGGTGGCAAGGCTCCAGGATGTGTAAGTTCATTGAGGGTGGTGGTCCACACTGTGGGAGATGTTTCTGTGGGATGTGATGGGAGGTGTGCGAGGTGGGCAACATGGGAATCCCAGTGGGTTCCGTGTAATATTTTGGGTAATCTAAGCACCTCTTAAAATATATGTATATATATATATAAAAATAACATTTTTTGTAAGCAAATACACATATATGCATATATATTTATATATCATTTTGCAAATGTTTGTATGTATTGTGAGAATTTTGATTTTTACCCATAAAAAAAAATAAATAAAAACATTTCATATTAAAAAAAATACATAAATAAAAAATAAAACATCCAACACACAGGCCTGTGGGGAAAAAAAAAAAAGTAACATTTTAAATTTTAAATTTTGTTTGATGTTAGTATAGCCACTGCTGCTTTCCTTGCATTGTTTTTTACAAGCTATATTTTTCCATCCTTTTACATTCAATCTATTGTATTTTTGAATCTAAATTATATCTTATGAAGACCCTATATATTTGGATTGTTATGAATCTAGTAGATAATCTCTGCCTTTTTTTTTTTTTGGATTGCTTATTCTATTCACATTTAATCATATTTTGATAGTTTGATGTACAACTTCAATTTTAATACTTGTATTCTATGTCTATGTTTTGTTTTGTTTTTTGACATTTATCATGGTCATTTATTCAGGATCTGCATAAATAGAAAAAGAGACTGGTATTCACAGGGCAGAAGCAGGAGCCTAGAACACTACATGTTTTAAGCCATTGAAACTTTGATATTGTTATTACTCTAATTTTAATAAATTCTATTACTTAAAAAAAAAAAAAAAGAAAGAAAGGACAAGTCAAATACCCAGGGCATGTAACTATGAATCTTGACAATCCATGAGTCAAGACAAGGGAGTGTCATATGCCTCAAGGGGCTGGGGAGGAAGGGACAGTTAAGATCTAACAGGGTATTTTTCATTACCTTACAGTAATGGACCCAGGACATGGTAAATATCATCAAAACTTATTAAACTGTATCGTCTAAATTGTAAACTATAATGTAAATCAAAGACAATGTTTAGTTGCTATATTTTGCTATCTGTATAACAGTTATAAAAATGCTAACATCCAAAAAACGGGGGGGGGTTAATATGGGGTGGGGAAGGGGGGAGTTGGTATCTGGGAGTCTCTGGTATTCCGTGTGTGACTTTGCTGTGACCTAAAACTTCTTTGAAAATTAAATGAAAATTTGGGATACACTGGGGATTGTGAGGGGGAAGGTGTCACGGCACAACAGACATCCAATAACACAGTGATAAAAGGACAAAAAGAATATATATATATATTTTTAAAGGCATTTCTTTTACTTTTTTTCCCCCATTTTTTTTGAATGTCCCAATCCACTAATTATATTTTGTTTTGTTTTGTTTTTTGTTTGATTGTTTGTTTGTTTGTTTTTTCCTGAGTTTCCTTATGTTTGTCTCTTGCATGTAAGCTTACCATTGTTGTTTCTTTTTCCTATTAAGTGTATTTGATTATTATATGGGCTACATGTTCATGGAAGACTTAGATCACAGAAGGGTTACAATGGATACCACAGGGGATTATTGGTGGGGGGTGTCTGGAGGGATGAGTCATGGGAGTAAGTTCATCTGAATATACATGGAAGACATACAAAATTGTTCAAAAGATCAAAGAATGGTGCATGGTCACTGTGGGTGGACAATCACTCAATAAATGAGGGAATCTGAATTCCTAGCCTGGAGAACTCTGCCACATTCTCCAAGGGAGCAGCAACAGTCCTCTGAGTGCAGGGACAGTGTCTGTCAAAAGAGGATGGCCCACTGATGAGTTCTTGTTATTGATGACTACCCTTTTGAGTCCTTGCTCTTGTAACTGAAACTGAGCTTACTATTATGGGGTGCCTAAGTGTTGCCACCTGAGAGCCTCCTTGTTGCTCAAATGTGGCCCCTCTCTAAGCCAAACTCAGCATATGACTGCATTACCTTCCCCCCAGTGTGGGACATGACTCCCGGGGATGAGCCTCCCTGGCAACGAGGGATTAATACCAAGTGCCAATTGGCAACACAACTGGAAAAAGACCTTGAATAAAGGGGAAAAGGTAAAGACATATGAGTTCAAGTGGCTAAGAGACTTCAAAGAGAGTTGGGAGGTCATCCCAGAGGTAACTCTTACGCAAACCTCAGTAGGAGCTCATAGAACATCAAAGTGCCTATCACCCCACACAGAGGGGCTCCTGAGAGTTCTGGAGACACCCAGGTCCTATATAAATGGGGATAGCCCCAGAGACTGATGCCTTATCAGTGGGCTCTATTTTGGAATCTGTGCTACTGAGAGTGACAGAATTGGACTCAAATAAGTCCTTCCTGCACATGGTTCATCGGTCCCTTCTATTCAAACCTATATGTGATGCTGGAGTTTTTAGGTATACTTCCAGAGACTGGAGCCTCTGGCCTACCTATGTGCCAGGTGTGCGTGGAATCTCGGTGGAGCTGCAACTCCTACCCTACAGCTCAATGGACTCATCCAAGTCACCTGGCGAGGAGACAACAATGGGCAACGGCCATCCCAGGAAATGGAGAGGGCCTGCACCTGCATGCAGGATCATCCAACCCTCCATATCCATGGGATATAAGCCCTCTCTCACTTGGAGGTGGAGTGGACATCACCATCCCAGTCCCCTCAGGATTGGGGGAAGAACTATGGACTAGAATGGACTTAATGGTATTCTGTTGTACACATACGGTGATTCTAGCAATGGAAGAAATTATAACAGTGAGGTGGAGCCAGTTGCCACTTGACACTTTCGGGGCAGGGAGGGGATGTGCAGTTGAAATACAGGAGCTTCTTTAGGCTTTGGAGGTTGTCCTGAGTACCGTTGTGGCAACAGATGTAGACCATTTTAAATCAGCACACACCACTCAGAACTGTGTGGGAGAGTGTGGTCTACGGTGTGAACTGTGGTCTATGGTTGGTAGCAAGGCCCCAGGATGTGTAAGTCCATTGAGGGTGGTGGGCCACACTTATGGGATATGTTTGTGTGGGATGTGGTGGGAGGTGTGGGAGGTGGGCAACATGGGAATCCCCGTGGGTTCCTTGTAATATTTTAGGTAATCTAAGCACCTCTTAAAATATATTTATTTATATATAAATAAAATTTTTATAAGCAAATGCACATATATGCATATATATTTATATATCATTTTGCAAATATTGGTATGTATTGTGAAAATTTTGATTTTTACCCACAATAAAAAATTAATTAATTTAAAAAAAAAAAAAAACTGATTGAACTGAGAACAATTTCATAACTTTTTTGATAAATGTTTGCTAATTATTATTTTCATCTCTTTGGATATTCCAAGTATTAAGAAATTAATATAAAGACACTGTATTTTTAAAAAATATGCATTGGTGAGTTGAAATGATAGGCTCTATAGAGGGGGGAATATCAATGGAAACTTGGTGATATATTCATGTGAACACAGACAACAGTATTCCATAACAATTATCACATAATTTGCTAAAGTAAATCAATAATAATTGAAAACTATAAATTTTTAATATTCAATAAAATATAACAAGCAATAATTTTAATAAATATTCTAAATATCAAATTAAAATAAAAATACCTTAGTTTTATAAATGAAGAAGTAAATTTAACCCAGACCTCTAAACTTATGTATTGGTTCTACAATAGAATGGAGAATCATATAGGATAAAGGTCCTAATGTCTATTGTTTTGTCATTTTAATATTCAACAGTAAAAGGCTTGGGGTCATTCTTATAATAGGTACTAGTAATGGAATTGGTTCGCCAACTCGTGACCAAGAAATAGCTTCACCCTTAATGAAAAGAGCCTCTGGAAAAACTATTTCTATCTGTTCATAGATGCAAAAAAGAAGAATATCAATGTTTAGGGCATCGAATAAAGATTCATATCTCAGAAGATATGAACACAGTCATGAATCATGCATATTTCTGGAGCCTGTGCTTAACTTTTTTTTTTTCTTTTTGGAAGTACCAGGGATTGAACCCAATACCTTCTTTGTGGGAAACAGGGACTCAACCACTTGAGCTACATCTGCTACCCTGTGTTTAACTTTTTAATATAGGAAGTACCAAGACAAAGAAGTAACATAAAACATGTTTCTGGATGAGAAAACCAGTAGAATAAAACGAAATAATAATCTTAATAACAATTACCCTCTTGATGT
The DNA here is from genome assembly GCA_026826555.1 of Tolypeutes matacus. Taxonomy (NCBI): domain Eukaryota; kingdom Metazoa; phylum Chordata; class Mammalia; order Cingulata; family Chlamyphoridae; genus Tolypeutes; species Tolypeutes matacus. The sequence goes on along the minus strand of JAKSZT010052260.1, from coordinate 920,160 downwards.
ACATGGGACTCACAAATGAAATGAAAACCCACAGTGAAACATAAGTTTAAAAACAATATGAGAAAATAATCTTCAATAAAATCTACAGATGAAACAATAAGAATTTCTTGAATAAAAATTTTAAAATTGAGGAAGGGAGGCCTTTTGTATGACTATGAATAGGAGACTTATGGCAATAACAAGAATGAAGTACTACAAAAAATAGAAATTAAAAAAATATATATCTGAAAACAGAATGTGGTCATTGAACTCAATGTTATATAGAAGAATGGCTAAAGAACCAAACTACACTATGCAACTAATAGGGCTCCCAGAAACAAACAGCAACAGAAAAACAAACAAACAAACACACAAAAATAAAACCAAGATTGATGGAAAGAAAATATTTGAAAGTCAGATGACTGAGATTTCACAGAATTGATGAAAGGCACATATCATATTTTAGAAATACAAATGCTGAGTAAAATAAGTAAAATCATAATTAATCACATCTTAATTCAACTTCCGGATCCCACATGGAAAAATAAACATTAAGCACAAACTAAAAACTTAAAAGGCAATATAAATTTCAAAATACAGAAGCCAAAATATATTAACATCATGTCTTCAATTTCTCATAGGAATTAATAGCAAAATTGAAACTCAGATCTCATTAAAATTTAAAGATAAGGCAAAACATGGTGGTTTTTTTAATTTCCATAATTTGAACGTGATTCAAGTCATTACTGAGATAACTCATGACAAAAGAGTTAAATGTAAAGGAGAATTGTGGGAAAAATGCTTGAAAATATGAACAAATATAAGTAATTGTTAATTAAAATAATAATGCTTCAAAGTAAGAGAAGTTGTTACAACAAGATGGAAAAAAGATTTGACAGCAATTCATGATTTTAATTTATTTTCTATCTCCCCTGTTGGAATATGACATGCATTACAGCAAGGAGGATGGAAGAAGAGAGAGAGAGAGAGATAGTAAGAAAGAGAGAAATGAGAAGACAGAATAATGTAAATCAAGTGAAGAGGGAAAAGATAATGGAAATTTCATCAAGGCAAAAAAAATAAAAATAAAGAAAATCATTCGTATTAGAAAACAGGAAAATTGAAATCATACATATCTATAAACACTTTAATTATTAATAGATTGCACTGGACAATGAAAGACAAATATTTTCAGAATTTTTTTAAAAAACTACATACTATTTATCAGAGACACTTAAAACACAAAGTTTGAAAAGAAATGGGTAGAATGCATATTATATTCTTGCAAAAGAAAATAATTTAACAATATCATATCAGATATTTGGAAAAGCAATAATTCAATTAAACTTGAAAATTATACATTAATATAAGGAACCACTGACAGAATAATATAATATTTGTGCCTTGCCAGAACCTATATCAAATTAGCACAATCAAAGAATATAATGGAAAATTCACAATTATAGTAAGACACACAATTCCTGAAACAAAAAATGGTAATGATATAGATTTAACAGCACAGTTAAAAATGTTGCACCAAACGATTAATATATAAACCAGTATACAAAATATAGATATTACAGATTATTTTATGAACACATAATATTTATGAGTATCACACTTGTGAAAGGTTCCAACCAGAAATAACAAAAATTTAATTTAATAAAGATCACAAAGCAAAATACAAAAGCATTATTACTTTTGTATAAAAGAGATAAAGAAATGAAAATATTTGGAAAAACTGAAAAATTCTGTGAAATGATAAATCCCATGTATATAAAAATAATGGAAATCACAAAAAGTGAAGAACTGAAAAACAATGAGAACCATAAAATTTTGGATTATGGTTAAAAAGATATTTAAGAAATCTATCACTGTAAAGGCATATATTACAAACAAAATTTACTTAAATTCGTGGGCTAATCTTTTAATACAAGGAATTATACCAACTCACTTCACAGTAAACATGAAACAAAAAGAATTTTTAAAAATGAAGTACTGAAATTGGAGAAAAAGGTAATAAGAATTCTCCAAATATTAAAAGGCTTATTATCTAAAGAGACTCATTAAGCAGATAAAAGCTAGGAAAGGATGTAAGAAAAATTAAAGATAAGACACAAATATGCAATATAATTAAAAATCTGGATTTGGTATTTAAAAAATTAATTTAAAAATACTAAGGAAATGTGTGAATCACTTTATTTGAATCCATGCAATTACCAGATTTTGAATAATTAACTGTAACTGACAAAAGAGATAAACAGAAACAGAAATTGGAAATTTACCAGAAGAGTATAAGAAATTTGCAAAAGAATATTAATAATCCTTCAAAGAACAGATAATTACCACTCAATGTATGTTGTTCAGGGAATTATAAAAAGAAGCAAAACTGCCCATCTGCTAAACTAAGACAATTTCTAATGAAAAAGCATTTTTTAAAAAAGTATGACTATTTCTATTATGAATGTCCAATGTTAGGAAATGTCATCATGCAACATGTAAAAAATATATAACATGCATGACCAAGTGTGCTTTAACATTAGAAAGGTATTAATTGAAATTCACTATATTAAGAAATCAAAAGGAAATATCACAGTAGATCAGACAGATCAGAAATGCATTTGATTTTATATATTTATATTTCTAAAAAATGCAATTTACATTAGGAAAAAAAGGAAATTTTGTAATATAATAAGTATTATCTAGTAAAACTTCAAAGATAACTGCTTTTTTAAGTACATATTTTGGATGTCCCCTATCAATGTAGTTGGGGATGAAAGTCTAATGGATTATAAGAAAGAAAGGTAGCTGGCATCTATTTTGGAATATATAATAAGCTATGTTGAAATGCCAAGAACGTCTATAAACTTTTAGAAATGTGAAAAATTGCTAGGAAGATAGCTAATTTATTCTTAGAATGGATTATGTTTCCTTATTCAATCACTGATTTATGCTCTGTACCTTGAAAGGTATATAAGGGAAACTAAGTGCTTTTTCAATACTGGGGATTTCTTGAAGGCCACATGCAAGTATGTATCATTCTTACAATGTCCAACAGTTTTCATAACATTGTGGTGGCATGTGGCCCTATGATCTGAAAAATTGCCTTAACCTCTAGCATCTTCAATTCTAATCTATATAATAAAATAATTCATTTTGAGCTCCTGAGATTACAGTAAGGATTAATTTATCTGAAAATTTCTAACTAAAATCCTTGCAATATAGAAGGATAATTAATATTTATGTGGTCAATTTGAATGAGGACCTGGATGGCTATTTCCTCAGTGGAGACAATAGCCATCAACACTTGACTCCTTGAAACTGCTTCTAAAGAGTCAGGGATCTAAGAAAACAATTAACATGCATATATATATAAACTCAAAGGAACTGAAAAATGAAGAAGTCTAATACAGCCAGATAAGCATCGGGGTTAGAAATATGAGAATTATAAAACCTCAATCTATCTAATAGGATAAAAATCTGACAAAGCAATGAGTATGGTCCTAAAGATTATTGGTGCTAATATACTTTACTCTAATTTAAGAATTTTTATATTAGACCATAAAGGAAGTGGAAAATCGAGTATTTTGTCATATCAAGTTCCTATAAAATTTTCCAATACTAAGGTTAATTAGGTAGAGATTTCTATAGAGACACGATTTCTATAAAGAAATCATTGAAAGACTATTCTGTTCCTTTAGTATTATTTCAGTACTGTCCTAGTGGAACTCTTAAAATGACCTAGAACAAGGAAATCCCCAATTAAAGAGTAGGTCCTATGAACCTGTGTCTGCTTGCTAACATGCATTTGTACATGTAGCAGAATTAAGTCTGAAATGTGGCTTTTGTTTTTAATTACCATTGGCTGGCTTGGTTGGAGGTCAGGGTCCTTAGAGCGTGATCCAGCTCAACCCACTTAAGACTACAGATATTCACCTCCAGAGAACTCAATAAATGTGAAAAGACAAACTGACTTAGTAGGAAAAATGACTCTTGCAGGCGCTCCTGTCACAGGTGAATCATATCTTCTCTAATTATCCCCAAATCTATGCAGAAGTTTGAAAAGACCATCTCTGGCCCCAGCTATATACATACGGTGGGGGGTCCTGGACTGTACTCCTTTTAAGTAGCTATTTTCTCTATACCAGAGGTGTTCACAGCTACTGCAGATGGATTCTATGATTTTATGACAAGTAAGGAGAAACTCAGGGACCTGCAATGGTGGAGAGAAAGCATATTCTCCAGGGTATAAAACCCAAGTCAGCCTGAAGCTGGTCAAACCCAGGCGATGGAGGATATAATTAGGGAGAGTACTGAAATCACTTTATTTAGCTAACATCCTTACTTGACTATGGGTAAGCTAACTTTTATCAAATATAGACATAAATGGGTCAAATGTCTAAACTTTAGGATAGCTTTCTCTTTAAGGAAGATCTTTTGTGACATCTTTTTGAAAGAAAAGCAGAACATAAAACCTCTTGCTCCTTATATTTAGGTTTTGAAAATGCAGATTTCAGAGGGATTTTCTTTTAATTTGCATCTTGAAGACTTGTTCAAATAGGAGTAAGAGAAGTTACTCAGAAAATAACTGGGTTGGCCAGCTCTAGAGATCAGAAAATGCTAAGAGACTGATACAACACTAGACATTAGAGACTTAGAATTCTTGTATTGCGCTGTATTTGCTTGGGCAGGCCGAGCTCCACTAAAAAAAATGGAAGGGACGAAGATGCACTTAACTCTAGGCTGTAGATGCCTGATTCTCTTTGGGTGTTCCAGAAGTAATATTAAGGAAGAGTTTCATTAGTCAATTTAGTCTTACTTCTACCTCACACAAACACACAAAAAACCAGAAAATCACATGATTTTATAATATTCCATAGTCTAGTATTATCACCACATGCGTATGTTGATAACAGCATAGAGTGTCCATAACATGCTTTCCCAAACTATTTCCCACAATTGACTACATTTCCTTCTGGCAAGTTAGATTTAGAAATACTGTACCCAGATCACGAAGGTGGTTTTCCCAGGGCGAGGCTTATCCATTGCACTCCAGATGTGCTGACCCCTGCAATTTCCCCAAATGCAGGAAACTCGACTGCATAATTTGTGGTAGTGGGGGACTGCATTCACGCTCTCCCCTAAAAAAGAAAAAAAATAAAATACTGTACCCAATACATTAAAAGAAAACACTCATCTAGTACTTCTGATATACAAAAATTTAATCTAAGCATTTTACTTATTTTAATAAATTATCTTCATAATAAATGCTATTTTTTAGATATCATTATTTATTAAAGAAGAGTTATCTGAGGCAAATAAAAGTTAACAAACTTGCTTGACATCACACAGTGTATGGTAATGCTACACTTTGAATTTATATCCTTGCTCTTTCCCCTAGAACTTACTACACCAACAATTCCAGGGTTTCAAGAATTTATTATTTATCTGACTAGATTAAAATCTCTTAGCCAAATTTTGCCCTACTTTGAAGCCTATGCCAAATTCCATTTCTAGGACAAACCTTTTGTTTTTTGAGAATGCACTTCCCACACCGCTAGGACCTATACTGTTGAATTTTTTATCTTTTCCTTTTCTTCATCATTCCTCCCCTCTGCCTCATAATTGTAAAATTTCCAAGGACAGGGGTTCACTTTTCTCACATCTGTGTGTTGAGTATCTAAGAAATTGTTTATTACTTTGTAGATGCTAACAAATATAGATTTTCAAAATTCCCAAAATATGCTCCTTCCAAATATTGAATTTTGTTACTTTTGTGATAGTTTTACTTACATATACAAGGTAACTTTGAAAGATCCACCCTTTCAGCCACACAAGTACACATATTTAATGAATATTTGGTGAACTTTAGGCCCTTGTGGTAGATGATTGCATTAATGACTCTAATGATGGCCTCCTTCTAGCCACAGGCTGTGCTCCATAAATTTGTCATCCTCCTCAATACTATCCTAGAGTTCGCTTTGTGACTTGTTTTCGTCAATGGCACAGTAACAAACATAATGCAATTATAGACTTTCAAAAACACATGAGCCTGTTTTCATACATGTACCTCCTCTCTTGAAACCCTGCCAATGACACCCTGAGAACAAGAGTAGGCTTTTTGGCTAAGGATGTGTGGCCACAGGTAGCAGAAATGAGTGCCCTCAGATGAGACTGTCTTACTCTAGTCGTCCCCCAGTCAAGGCCAGCTGATTACTGGAGACATCAGTGAGTTCATATGAGATTAGGCAGATAATTCAGACCCAGATTAACAGAACTGTTCAGGTGACTCCCCGGCTCATGAACAAAAATAAATATTTATTATTGTATGCACCTGATGTTTTGTGGTTGTTTGTCAAGCAATATTATTGTGGCAAAATACAATTTATCTAATCCTTCCTCAGAAAACACTGCCTTCCTTTGGATTCACAGACATCATCAACCTGTATTTCCTTTTATACCTTTGATCATTTCTTTCAGGCTCCTTATATGGGCTTTTATTCTAATGTCCAGTCTTTAAATATAGCTGTTCTTCAGGACTCAGATTGAAGATTTCTTTCCTGAAGTCCCCTTTCTTCTCGTTTTACCACTGCCACATTTTTATGAAATTGATAAATTCATCAATACATTTATTTATTCTGCAAAAAATGCTTTGAAAATTCTCTGTGTTTGCACACACACATGTGCACACCATACATTTTGTCGGATGGTTCAGTTGCTTTACCTAACAAGATAGGAGATGATCCTGCCCTTAGAAAGGTTATGATTTGCTTGAGGAGAATTGATTAAAAGATTATAATTAAGAATATTTAAGGAAATAAAATCTTGATGAGATAGTAACAGGAGAAGCCCTTTTACACACATTTGATCTTAGCATTGACAGAGGATAATAAATAAGCCACAAATAACATGATTAACAGGTATGAACAGAGAAAGAAATAAAGAGCCCCACAACAACCAAAGAGAGAACACACATTTTAAAACAGAAATATGTAAATCCATATCAGAACAATTTAGAAGATTAATTGTGAATTCTCTTATGGTGTCAGACCATGTCATAAATAAGACTCACAGATTATGTTTAAAATGATGAATCAACCACATTAAAACAGATACAATATATGTAAAAATCTGAAATAAAAGGAGGAACTTGCAAATGAGGTTGTAAAAAGTGTTCAGTAAAGGTGGAGAAAAACATAAAACATATAGTGTTTCTGAGATTTTTTAAAAAGTGATTATTTCAAGACATTAAAATAAATGAGTTACATTCCTTATTCCTGAAATGTAGTATTAGATGAGAATAGAGGATGAACTTTTCAATTTGTCAACACTAAGGCAGAGGTGGAACTGAAAAAAGTATCAGGAGGAGTGGTTTGGGGTAAAGAAAGTAGAGAAAGTGAATATTGACAATTTGTTATTAGAAATTTTGCTTTTATGTGAGTAGAGACATGGGTGGTAACTGGGGGGTAATAATATTTGGAGGAGTAGATAATTTTTTAAGTAGGATTTTAAAATGAGAAATAGTAAATGACATCTCAAAATGATTAAATGCAATTTAATGAATACAACTAAACTTAATTGGGGGAAACTGTTCGTATTCTTGTTAGTTGGACAGGGAGGGATTAGAATTTTTCAAAAGTGAGTTTACTCTATATTTTTGTTTAATTCTTGGCATGATTTCTGTGATGTTAATATAAACATCTTCAATCTTTTTCCTTGTTATTAATTTGTAACAAACAGAAATTAAAGAGAATGTAGAATTAATTCCTTGAATTTCATTCTCAAATGTAAAGAATACAAGGCAAGTACATTTTGCTTCCCCTTACCGTGTGCTAATGAAAAGTAATATTTATTATGATGATTCCTATGTTTGGTTAGCATCTCTATCATTCTTTCCAGAGGGCCTGTTTTTTGAACGCCATCTTGAAAGTAACTTTATATTCCACTAGTCTGTAGAAAGCAGTTTTGTATAGGGTCAGGCTAAGAGAGTTGTGGTTGGAAGACTAATTTATTTTCAAATTAGAAACCTAAAAGCTGAAACCTCATTAGATTAATTAACTCTTGGGATATGTCCTAACTTCTCTATTAGGAAGACACCGTTGAGAAAACAGAGGGCTTTTGGTAATGATGAGGAAAATACAGAACATAATTTCCAGAGGAAAGTTAACAACTGCCTTTCAATCAGCAAATTCCACGTACTATTCAAAAATAGGACAAAGTGGTATCTGGCTACAGATTATCTCCTTCCATAAGAAGAAACAAAACCACAGCATCTACCTCATAAATCACCAGAAAAAAAATAAATTTCAAAATAATTCCTTTTTAAATAGAGAAAATAAAGGCTATTCCAAGAAAACGGGAAATGTAAGGCAGTAGGGAAAATGAATATGCTCATTTGAGCAATAAAGGTCAATTATTTAACTATACTACAAAATTACTCAAAATTCAGAGTGATTTTTGGTATATATATATATATACACACACACTAAATTGAGGTGCATCAGAAGGAAAACAAACTTGAAGTATGCACAAAGTCTATTTGGTACCAAACATACCAAAATCAAACCCAGAAATGTGGGAGGGAATATTAATATTGGAGAATGTAGGAGTCAAAGCAAGAAAATATTGGATCAAGACCACTTTTGAGAAACAATAGATGAGATTCTTGACAGTGCAATTAAGCCAACTGTATCAAATTGTTTCATCTCCAGGTTTGATAAGGTTTCTCTAAAACCAAAAAAAGAGAACACTGAAATGATCTTTCTCACCTTATCAGTACATTTTGTGAGAAGTTTTTAAAATGGGGAATTCTCTTTAATCATATCACCGATAATTTAACTGATCCTCGAGTTCTTATGTCATCACTGGTGGGCCTTAAGCAAATAATTGTAAGGCTATCAAGGGGCTTGCAATTTGCATTATGGATAAAATAATAATATGTGTTTATAGTATAAGAATTATGTTTCCTTGAAGATCAAAATTACTATCAAGAATCTTTCTGTCTAGATTTTATATGCATACTTTTATGCTTGTATACATTACATTTTTTTCAGATAGTTTTTAAAAACATCATTTAAAGAAGCAAAAATTACAGCAATTCATATACAAATATATATACATATAAACACACACAAGTACAAATATATATGCACATATACATATATAATTACACAATTGATTGCCATGAAAACAAATATACTTTTACAGTTATTTCTGATAAATATTTGGTTAGTGTATACCAAATTATTACAAGTAGTTGAAAAAATAAGATCATAACTCTTAACTCTTAACTCTATGTATCCATGCAACAGAAGCAAGTAGAGAAATTAGAGGAAATGTAGCTAACTCTAAACTGAAACAGGAAATACATTTTTGCAATTACTTCTGCTCTATTCTGAAAAATATCTATCTGAAAAATGAGATAAATTTCCTATTTATATTCTTCATATTTCCTTTTTATAGTTATAGCTTTAAATATTATGTTTATAATACCAAAACAAATTTTAAATGATTTCAATCCATCATAATTTTATTTCTTCTGCAAGGAATATTGACTGATATTGTGATGTGGCTGTGGGCAGGGATGTTAGAATAATAACAATGATACTCAAATACCGCCATTTATAAAGTAGAACTTTGATATTATCTGTTGTCTATCCTAATTCCCAAACCTCATAAGAAATAAGTTTGTTTCTTCTCTAGACTTCCCTCAATCCTTAAGATCCAAGTTTTTCTGTATATATGATAGTGGGTTCATACTCTTCAAAAGTGGATGAATTCCAGTCATAGCTAAGTCTCTTTAGAAATTAACCATTTTGAGGAATAAGGGTAGGGAAGACAAGAAACGAGTAATCTGCCCATTAGCCTCATGATCAAGAACTATTCTCTAACTATCCCCCTATTCCTCCTTTTCATGGGGTTGATTCATACTTGCCTTGCACTACTATAAGACCAAGGAATTCTATTTGGTTAGGAAAATAACATGGATATTCACAATAATCATGATAAATTCCACTGAGTTGTAATCTGAGAATTGGGGAAATAAGCATTTTCTAAGGAAACCCAACTTCCCACAACATTTCTATCTTCAAGTACATATATGGAATCAAACCTGCATTTCTGAGAATAGCATAAGCAGTTAATGGACATTCAAAGCCCCTTTCTACTTTATCTTACTTCCATAGAAACACAAGCCTTGTTATCAGTCTTTTTGTATGTCCTTTAATATCTTAGTTTCTGGATAGTCAGACAGTGAACTGAATGCAATCTGGTCCAGTTGCCCAGGGCCTTGGTTGAATAGTATACCAATCTTAGAATCAATGTACATGCACAGCCCTCCACCTCTAAATTTCTTGATTTCTGTGTACTATTTGCCTGAGCCTTTAAAGGAAAATATATATTATATATTCCAAGGGAATATTTCAGAGCATCAAAGATGCAAGTACTGTTGTGGGAATCAAGTTGATCTCTATGGAAGAAGGAAAAAGAATAAGAGACTTCTGTTCTTAATGCTCAAATGATGAGACACAAATAAGTAAATAATTTTGTTTGTATGTATCTATATGTGTGCTTGAGTGTGATCATTTATATATTGGGGAAAGATGAGAATCAATGCAAATATTTTTTATTTTAAACTTTTAATTTTAACAATACACATCACAAAATGCACCATTTTAATCACATGCAAGTGTACAATTCAGTAATATTGATTATGCTTACAATATTTGGCTACCATTTCACCAATAATTGATGAACCTTGCATACATCATGGTAAGTAAAATAAACCAAACACAAAAAGACAAATACTGTGTCATCTTGCTTATATGAAATACCTAGAAGACACTTCATAGAGACAGATGTGCTTTATAGGTTACCAGTGGCTAGGATGGGGAGCAGGAAGAAGGAATTATAATTTAATGGGTGAGTAGATTCAGTTTGTGGTGATGAAAAAGTAGGGGAATTGGATATCTGTGATGATAGCACATTGTAAAATGGTACATTCATTAATCAGTTTGAAGTTCTCTCAGAAAGTTAAACACAGAATTATCATGTAACTTGGCAAGCCTTGTTTATACCCCCCAAAATTGAAAGCAAGGACTTGAACAGATATTTGTACAGAAATGTTTATAGCACCATTACTCACAAAACCAAAAGGTGGAAGCAATCCAAGAGTCCATCAACAGATGAAGAGAAAAGCAAAATGTGGTATGGTCACACAATGCAGCTGTGAGAAAAGATGACGTTCTGGTGAAAGCTACAACATGGAAGAGATTTTTAAGACTTCATGTTGAGTGAAATAAGACAGATTCAAGATGACAAATATTATATGGTCTTACCTACAGTAAATAAATTTCCTAGAGTCAGATTGTAGATTAGAGGTTACCAGGATCCTGGAGCAGGGGGAGACAAGAGGGAGTTATTGCTCATTGGATGCAGAGTTTATGTTTAATATAATGAAAAAGTTAGGGTAATAGGTATTGGTGGTGGTGGCACAATATTATGAATGGAATTAATAGGACTGAATTGTACAATCAATAGTGGTCAAAATGGTCAGTTTGAATTTTATATATGTTACTATAATAAAAAGTTTTTTAAAAAGTGTTGAGTGAAAAAGTAAGCTATAGAATGAGATTTTTAGCACAATAAGATATATTTAAGGGAAGTGGATGTGGCTCAAGTGATTGAGCTCCTGCCTACCACATGGGAGGTCCCAAGTTCAGTTCCCAGTGCCTCCTGGAGAAGAAGAGCAAGACAGTGACCTGGCACAATGGGCTGGCATGGTGAGGTGATGCAACAAGACGATGCAACAAGAGACACAAGGAGGAAAAACAATGAGAGAGACAATGAAGTGGAGAGTGGAAGTGGCTCAAGCTATTGAGTATCACTCTCCCACATGGGAGGTCCCAGGTTCTATTCCTGGGGCCTCCTAAAGAGAAGACAAGGCGACACTGAGAGCACACAATGAATGGACACAGAGAGCAGATAACTAGCATAAGCAATGAGGGGGCGTGAATAAATAAATCTTTAAGAAAAGATGTATTTAAGTTTAAACATCATTAAGTTTAAAATCATTCAAGTTGCATTTTTAAAGATATTCACATATCCAAAAATATATGCCAAAACATTGGAGAGAGTGGAAAACGAGAAATAGGAGTGGAGTCAGAGGGGGGAAAAATTTTGCTCTGTCAGAAGATAGAGTGTCATGAATAACGAGTATGCAGAAAGCAGCTCTCAGAACTTCAGCTTCCTCTTGAGAATCATTAGTGACAGACAATACTTAAGACTATGGATCTGAAAGAGAATTCCTAGGAAGAGAATGTAGGAAAAAATCAGGGTTAAATCCAGTGCTAAATACATAAAAATCTGGCATAATGGAGGATCTAGAAAATGAGGTTGTAAAGAAATATTCAGGAAGAATTCAGAAAAGCATAAATGTGTAGTGCTTCTGTGGTTAAAAAATGGGAGTATTTCAAGATATCAGGAATATTGACTGCAATTCAAGTATTTCTGAGAGATAGTGTTATGTGAGCACAAAGAGAGCCTATTTTATTTGTAACGTGGAAAACACTGATGAAATTGATAAAAGCACTTTCAGGTGATTGGAGAGATAGGAGAAAGAAGGGGAAGAATGATTTTGAATTGAGAAAGTAAAGGGAAAGAATGTTGAGAACATGTTCTAGAAGTTTTGATGTTAAGATTAGCAGAGAAATTGGAGGATGCAAGGAAGGCAGTTATATTATATGAGATAGGATGGTTTTTGTAGGATTTTAAAATTATAGATAATAAAGGATGACTCATGAAATAATTAAATATAATTCAATGAGTATAATTAGCTGGATTGAGAAGAAAAAAATGTCTATTCTTGTCCATTCAACAGGGAGAAATGAGTTTAAAATGTTTATTTTATATTCCTATATAATATCTTATTTTATGAAACATTAATATAAAACTACTATTTTCTTCAGTCTCATTTCATTTAGAAGAACTTTAAGTATTAGAGAGAGAAATTTAATTTTTCTTTTTTAGTTTCACAATTGGAAATAAGATGAAACAAGTACTTTTTGCTCCCCTCTCGTGCTGCTTTCATGAAAAAAACGCACTGTTTCTTACATTTGGTTAAGATATCTATCTCTCCCTACAAACTGTATCCTTTAAAGATCCTCCGAAAGGCAACAAAAATGCAATTATTCTATAATGAAACAATTATGTATGTGACCTGGCTTGGGGAAAACTTTTCAGCTGAATAACTTGATTTAGTAAGATACCCAGAAACATGAAAGTTATTATGCTTAAGATTTCATGGGATACTTCCTAGTTTCTCCTACAACAAGAAGTTATTGAGAAAACAGAGGTATTTAAGTAATGATGAGAAAAATATAGCATAGATATTCCAGATGAAAATAGTAAATAGCTATAAGTCTGGAAATCACTGCCACTATCTGAAAATGGGGTCCAGAAAAAGATGTGGTTCCAGAACATCTCCTTCCACTTTATTCACTTGCTCATGAAAAAAATGTCTCATTAAGTTTTGTTCCAAAAAATTTGGGTTAATAATGAAGTTAATTTTCCCCAGAGGTAAAAATGTCCAGAATTCAAAGAGCAGATGTTGATCATGCCAGGGATGTGGAGAGTCACAGGACACTTATTTTCAATGCATCATTTCCCATCCTCCCTTTTCATGGTCAAAATAGTACTCCCAGAAACATTTTAACAGCTCCTGAATAAACAGGCAGATGGGAGTAATCCGTCCCTTCTTTTCTGATCAGTGGCAAATGTTTCTTCATATGCTGTGGGATTTGGTGTCCTTAGAACTCGAAAAGATCCTTATAACACTGACTCGTATCTGCTTGGTTTTCACTCCATAGACAACAGGGTTCATAGTGGGAGGTAGGAGAAGATAAATATTTGCCACAATGATGTGGCAAGATGGAGGGATAACATGGTCCCCAAAGCGATGGGGAAAAAAGGAGAAGAAAGCTGGAGTGTAGGAGAAAACAATGGCACAGACGTGGGCAGTGCAGGTGCTGAAGGCCTTCTGCCGAGCATCTGCTGATGAGAGGCTGACCACTGCCTGGAGGATCATGGTGTAGGAGACTGTGATGCACAGGATGTCAAAGCCCCCAATCAAGAGGGCTACCATCAGACCACAGACAGCATTGACCTTGACATTGCCACAGGATAATTTGGCCACAGACATGTGGTCACAGTAGGTATGGGAAATTATATTGCCTCTGCAATAGGGCAGGCGTTTAGTGAGGAAAGTGAAGGGAATGATTAGCAACACCCCTCTCAGGAATGTGGCAAGCCCAACCTTTGCAATAACAGGGTTGGTGAGGATAATTGAGTAGCGCAGAGGGTAGCAGATGGCCACGTAGCAGGGAGCATGAGGACCCCAGACTCCATGCCTGTGAAGGTGTGGACAAAGAACATCTGGGCCAGGCATTCATCAAAGCTGATTTCCTTGAGACGGAACCACAAGATACTGAGGGCTTTAGGAATTGAACTAGAGCACATGACAAGGTCAGTGAAGGAAAGCATGGCCAAGATGTAATACATGGGCCTGTGCAGAGAGTTTTCATAACGGATGAGGTAGAGGAGTCCATAATTCTCTACCATAGCCACAACATACATGGAGCAGAATGGGAAGGAAATCCAGACATGCATGTCTTCCAGCCCTGGGACTCCGTTCAGAATGAATGATGCTGGGGTCAGGTCTGTTTTATTCAGCATTAGCATGATCAGGTATTATGATCATCAAAATATTTTAAAATTTATATGGGTTTTCTTAGAGTAAGCAAAAGAGACAGGAAAAGACAGGTTATGGACAATTTCCCCTCCTCAATTTTCTTTTATTCATCAATGCATTTTTTTTTTTTTTTTTTTTTTTTTTTTTACCGGGAGGTCCCGGGGATCGAACCCAGGTCCCTCCATATGGGAGACGGACGCCCAACCAGTTGAGCCACATCCGCCCCCTCATCAATGCATTTTAATGATCAAGCACCACGTTTTCTGAGTGGCAGAGAATAGGTCTTTTTTTTTTTTTTTTTTTGCTTGTTTATGTGTTGTTTATTCACTAATTAATTGACCAATTAATTCAGAAAATTCTTTTTTAGTATCTACTATGTCCCAGTTCTCTTCACAGACACTGATTCTATATTAATTTAAACAAGACAGAGTTCCTGTCCTCTTAAATTTATAATCAAGTGTAAATCTGTCCTGACTTTTGTAAAGTGATTTTATTACTCATTTATTCCTCTATAGAACTTGGGATCTTACAATTCAGTGGGAAGATTCTGTTCAGTTTTCTTACTTCTTAAATGCCTTATCCTTGTCCTTGACTTTGGCTGGCATAGATATATTTAGAGTACTGTTTTTAAATTTCTCCTCAGAATAATCTTCCAGCCATGACTGGGGACTAGTTAACATTAGTTATGATGGTGACTATATCATTAATTCACACTATTCCCTTTATTCTATCTTTTTGTCAATCTCTTTTACCATCAGATACTGATTGCCCTCTGAAATTTCCTGGAGTCTGTGACAAAAAAAAAATAGACCTCCTGTTATTAATATACATTACTAAAGGCATAAATATACCTTATTTCATTCTTCTAGTTTCTCCATCTAATACTGATAATTCAGTAATATCTTGGCATTTCTAATTTTTATTGTTTCCTTACCTGTTGTTCTCCCTGACCTTTTGGGCTTACAATATTTATGATTTTTAAAATGGAACTCATTTTACTTGGTTTACAATATAAATATAGATTGCCATGTGACATTCCTAATCACATGTCAAATTTATTTCTACTCCAAGAGCAAAATTAATCAATCCCAAAATCTGTATTTATTTCTAAATCTTATATTCAAGTTAACTAAATATTTGGGTTGAAGAAATAGCCTCTTATTATTTCACTAATCTCTTCATTTCTCATGAATATTTATTGAATACCTACAATGTCACAATATAAAGAACATACAGGTTTTTCCTTTAAGAATACCAGAGTATAATGAAGAAATCAAGATGCATATAAATAATCACAGTAATGTGACAAGAACTATAAAAATATGTGCAAGATTATAAATGAGCACTAGACCATTAAAGTGTATGTGGATCGTTGGTGATGGAGTGTTTGGAGGAAGGATTGGTGATTGTCAAGATAGGCTATGTTGAAAAGAAGGTATTTGATATCTATTTTGAAGGAAGAAAAGTTATAAGAAAGATACATTTGTGGAATGAGTCCCAGGGAGAAGAATCTACATGTGAAAGCACAAAAGTCAAAACAATCAAGTTTGTGAGAATTCAAAATAGTGATGTGCCTGGTGTGTGGGCTGTCACATTGCAGGAGGGCAGCTGACAAAGGCTAGTCATTCTTGTCCTATTACATTTTGGCAGGAGCTGTATCACAAAGGATCTTGTAAATATCAGATAACAGGTATCCCTTGAAATGAAGAAAAATAATAAAGAATTCACAAAAATCCTGAAAATCATGAATTAACTGAATGGTGCTTGGGAACCTTATCAGGCAGTATAGAAGTCTGAGTCCTCTTTCTCTCCAAGGAAATATTCATTCCTCTTAAACAGTGAGGGCAGAAGATGGAAGGAAAAAATGTATGAGATATTACAGTCTTTCTGATAAGTGGTAAGCAAAATAAGTGTCAATAATAGATAGGAAAAATAATAGCTTATCATTTAGCTAGCCAGTGCCAAGGCATCAGAAATTTGATGTAAGCTTTCTATTCATTAGAGTGAAGGGAACTATTTGTAATCAAATTTCCCAAACAGCCCAATTGGCTATCACTAACCGTCATCCCTAAATTGCAAATGGTGTACTTTATTTTCCATAAAAATATCATCAAGTAATGTAATGGTAATTCCACCAATTTGTTAGGCAGAACACCTGGGTTATAGAAATGATTTTCTCAAGTCACTTAAACTCGGTGAAACGTTTTTTTTTTTTGACTTCTCAATTTCTCTAAGTCAGATTAGAGCAACAAGAGCAAGATCTTAGTGAAATATATGGATTTTAACCTGGTTTTTCCAATTCCTAAAGCTGTGTATGTGGACAAATTATGTAACTTCCTTAAAATTCAGATAACCTAGCCTTTAAAATTGTTATGGAAAATACAGAGTTCAGAAATCAAGTCCTAAAGCATACATTCAGTCACCTAACAGACAAAGAAACCCCGCAGATTGTGGGGCAAAATGGTATTTTCAACAAATAGTGTGGGTTCAACTAGGTATGTGAGTGGGGAAAAAGAAACATATTATCCCCTAACTCATCCATATGCAAAAATCAACTTCAGAAAAATGTTAAATCTAAATGTAAAAGACAATACACACATCCTCTTTGATATTTGGAGTAGGCAATTATTTGAAATCAGGACACAAATAGTGCTAACCACAAAAGAAGACAGATTAGATTAAATAAAAATGAAATTTTTTATGAGAAGACACTCTTAAAAGTATAAAAAAGATAAGCCAAACTAGGATAAGATATTCTCAATGCATATATCCAACAAAAATTTTGTGCCCAGTATATATAAAGTACTCCTATAACACCAATAAGAAAAGGAGGGGGGTAGCAAAAATCTTAAATATACACTTTACAAAAGAGGAATAAAAGTTCCAATAAACATGTAAATAGGCACAGACTTTTTAATCATCAGGTAAATAAATGCAAACTGAACCTCTCATGACATAACAGTATATAGCAAACAGAAGGACTAAAACATAAAAGATCACAAATACCAAAAGTTGGCAAGGATGTATGAGGATTCTCATAGGAGTATAAATTAGAACAATGGTTTTGAAGTATCCTGGAATAATAAATATATTCATAAACAACAGTTCCATTCCAACAAAAGTAGGTACATACATTAACCAGAACATCGCTTGAACTAGGATGCATATTGCAGCAGTATTTGTAGTAGACTAAAACCGGAAAATACCTAAATGCCCTTCAACATTAGAATGGGTAAATAAATTTTGGTACATTCTCACAATGGAATACTGTATAACAATGAGAATAAAAGGTCTACTATGACACGCAACAGCATAGAGGAATCTTACAAACATAGCATTAATTTATAAAAGAATATGTAATACTGATGCCATTTATATAAAATACAAATTGGGTCAAACTAATCTGCTATTACAAATAAGACACTGTTTTCCCTAGATGGGAGAGTGTAATAACTAGAAAGAAGCATAAAGTAGAGAGTTCTTGAAGAATGTGATAAAATTCTTTATCTTAATCTAGTTGCAGGGTATATAGGAATTCAGGTTGCAAGAATTTAAAAAGGTGTAATTTGATTAATTGTTCATATTTCATATGTATATTATAATTTATTAAAAAGAAAATATATGGCAGAAAGCAGTGAATGAAGCAGCATGTTAAATCATCCTATTGCATTTTTAGGTATTCAGTATCCAGATTTTTATATTCTTCTCAGGCTAACAGCCATTTTGGCATAGCTTACACAAATTAATGCTGCAGGAAGCAATTAAGTGCCATCAAATAAATGCTCTCATGTGCCCCATAAGAGGAAAGATTCCTCCTGCCCTCCATTAATAACAAAATAAACTATTTTAAGATCATTATCCCATAAGAGCATAGGGTCACACAGAAATTCTGTCATAAAGTGACACCAAGAGATGACATTATTTTTATCAAAAGGTGACTTGTGTTGGCAATGGTAAAGCATCACAGGTTGAGCAGTTTAATAAACATGCCCTTCAAGGACTCATCTCATGTCATGACAAAATATTAGAGTTGTACAGGGCATGTGACAAGAACACCTGTGTATTTAACCTAGTCTTGGGTTAAATAAAAGAAATCTTGCCAGAGGACTGGACAAGTGCTCTCAGATCCGAAGAATGATTAGGATTATGACAGATCACAATGGAAGAAACAGCGTAACTCCTGCTTCTGTTTGCTATTTTGGTGCTTCTGCTGCCAAATCCCTCCAACCTGCTACTCCTGCCAAATGTAGCTAATCCTCCCTATCCTTAAGGAAGACCCAACTGTCCCCTGGATGTGATAGTAAATCGTCATCTAAATGAGCTTAAAATAATGTGTCTTCAGCAATTCCAGACTTAGAGGTAAGAAATTGATTTGTTGACAGAAATATTTTCTTTCATTATATTTACTTCATGGTACTATAAAAATCATTTCATTTTGGGGAATTCTCCACAATTCAATGAATTATTTGATATTAGGGACAGTTTGTATTTACATTTACACATTATTTGGACCTAATTCTAATTAATTTTTAAAAATTATATATATAGTACAAAAGAGTGCATCGGAATGAAAACTACTCACAAAGCCTTAAAAAACACAGGTGCAACCTTTTTAGGTAAACAGAACTATATCAAAGAATTGAGGAAGATGTATTAATGCCAGACAGAGAATTCAAATAAAGAACACTTGGGTCAAGAACACTTTGGGGAAATAAAAGTTGTGGTAGAGTGCAATTAAAGTGGATTGTACCAAATTCATTCATTTCCAGGCATGAAAAGGTTTTTCCACAACTCAAATCATGAAAAGCACTAAAACTCAATTCCTTACTTTAATATAGACTGGAGGTTTTAAAATGAGGATTTCTCAAATTTACATTTAAATCATATGACATTTTAAAATCTGACTTTCAATTTTCTATTTAAGATAAGTGGTGTCTTTCAAGTTAATATTTTAGTTTTGGAAATCCAAGGAGTGTATTAATTTGCATTTTGGATAAAAGCATAAAATATGGTGTTTGCAATATAAGAAATGTTTATCCTTGAAAACCAAATTTCAATCAATTAACAATCTATGTTTGTAATCTACATTTATATTTCAGGTTGCTTTCACATACATCAACAGAAACATAAATTTACAATGGTATAAATATATATATATATATACACACACACACAATTAATTACTGTTGCAATAAGATAGATTTGTAAAATTACTTCTCAATAACTTGTGATTGTTATAAACTAATCAAATAGGATTACTATTCTTTTTTTCTCTCAGTCCCTCTTTAATACATTGAAATGTTTCAGTCCATACAGTGTATTGTAAATAACAGTGCAATTTTGCAGCTTATCTTGTAATTAGAGGGTAACATGGCAAGAGTGGACAATGTTAGTTCGATGTTTTAATGATTTCTGCACAGAAAAAATTATCTGGGTTGGAGACAAAGATACTGTATGTTTTTTCCAAGTGTCCTTAGCTCTAATGCATTCTAACCATTTATCTATGTATTAGAAGCAAGTAGAGATATTGAAGGAAGCATAGGTATACGTTAACTGAAATCAGGAAATATTTTTCTGGAATTAAGCGTGCACTATTTTGCATAACGTATATTTTTTAATACTAAATGAACATTCTGTTTATATTCCTCATATTTCCTTTTTATAGATATATAGGTTTTAATAACTAAAAACGAATTTATTCTATCTCAGCAATTTGGGTCCCATCTTAAATACATTTGCAAAGCACTCAGAGATCTAAGCATTGGCTACACATTTAAACAAGTTTCTTTTTTGAATCAAATTTAAAGTTTTTTCACTACCTTATAATTTTAATTTCTTCTGCAAGGATATTTAACTTGTTCTGCTTGGGTCTAGGCAGGGTTATTGGAATAGTAATATTGACATTACTATTAATAGTAATTTTAGCTGTTACAAGTTAAAAAGTACAATTTTGCTATCATTTGTTGTCTGTCCTCTTTCTTAAACCCTCTGCCATCTTCAATCCTTTAGACCCATGTTCTTCTTCTCATATAAAAATTGTTTATTCTGTGTTAGTGTTGCTATTCAAAATGGATGAAACAAAGAAATAATTAAGTGTCCCAAGAAAATAACTGAGAAGTTTAGCATCTGATTTTGAGAGATAAAGGAAAGACAGATACAGAGCAAAAGTGTTCTGACCATTTGTCTCATGAGCAAGGACTATTCTCTCACTTTCCCCCATTTTTCTTTGTCACAGGTGGAAAATTCACACTTGACTTCTACCACTACTGAACTAAGGATTCCTATTTGGTTAAAAAAACACCATAGCTGTTCATGAACATCATGAAATGATACATGGAATTTTAATGACAGAGTTGGGAATATAAACACTTTCCAAGAAAGCCCAACTTCACACATTTCTGCTTTCAAATTGGATAGATAGAGTCATACATTTCTTTCTGGAAAA
Organism: Tolypeutes matacus; assembly: GCA_026826555.1. Lineage (NCBI taxonomy): Eukaryota > Metazoa > Chordata > Mammalia > Cingulata > Chlamyphoridae > Tolypeutes > Tolypeutes matacus. Next base: position 898,990 of record JAKSZT010052260.1, on the reverse strand, counting down.
ATAATAAATAATTGATTATATATATATTTATATACATATACACACATATTCAAAGCCTCTCCAATTTTTCTTGCTGCCTACAAAAAAAATTCCTGTCGCTACTCCACTTTTTTACATCCTTTAATACCTTAGTTTCTGGATATCAATACAGTGAGCTGAACACAAATCTGGTCCAGTTGTCCAGGGCCTTGGTTAAAAAATATCATAATCCTAGAATAAATGTACATACACAGTCCTCTACCTCTAAAATCCCTTCATTTCTGTGTACTATTGCCCTCAGCCTTTAAAGGAAAATATGTGCTCTATATCCCAAGGGGACATTTCAGAGCATCAGAGTCAGAGCTGCTGGTTGGGAATCTAGATAACTTCTGTAGGAGGAGGAAAAAAATAGTGAGAGCTTTCCATTCTTCATGCCCAAATACTAATACATGAATATTTAAGTGAATAATTTCATATGTGTGTATCTATGTGCTTTTTTATGATAAGCATTTATATATGGGGGGAGGGAAAATGAAAATTAGCAAAGGCTTATTTTAATGAAAACTAGTGATTTTAATCTTTATTGCAGATTTGTGTTGCCTTCTTTCCCACTGGACTGGGGAAATAGGTTGAAAGTGCTTAAGGAGAGAATGTTTCATTCATTTACCAACTGATTCGTTTTTTTATTAATTATTTTATTTGTGTGTGGTTTCACTCTTGATATATATATATAATATTTATTGAGTACTTTCTACTCCCCAAGTTTGACAAGCAATTACATTATGTAAATATGGCCCCTGGGTCAAAAAGTTTATTTTCAATGAGGAAAATGATGGATCTTATGGCAGTCTAGAAAGCCATCAAGTTTAGGTTTATTACACATAGGTATTAAGTTAGGAATAATTAGATGAATGTCCAAACCTTGAAAAAATAATGATCATTAATGATATTAAAAAGACACAACTAATTCTAATTTTAGATTCACTTAACATAGGTAATAAAAGTAATGCCTATATATTTTGAACATTATGGTAACGTAAAAAGGAGCTTTGAAGAAGATTTAAAAGCACCCAAAGATCTTTAAGTTAGAGGGAAGTTCTGATGTATACCTATCCTGATTTTTAAACCATATAAGTCAATTTCTTAATACACACATTTATTATATATTGTTTAACAAAAAATTTGTCATAACATGTTACAATATGAATATTGATATTTCCATTTAACATATGATTGTATCATTCTAAAGTGGGATTATTATGATTGAATAAAAGTTCATCATGGATGTATATAATACATTTAAACATGTTCCTATTATTACATAGAGAGAGAACCTTTTATTTTTAAGGAATGCTCTAATAAATGGACATGTCTGTGAAACTTTTTATAATCTGATTATTTCCTCAAAATAAATTCCTATTGTGTATTAGAGTTCCCATTTTTTCATGCCAATAATTACGGGCAAATTTGATGAGAGACTATTATCTCATTGTCATTTTTTTTAAATAAATTTTTTTTTTATTTTTTAAAAGATACTTACATTACATAAATGTTACATAAAAAATAGAGGGCATTTCCATATGCCCCACTCCCTGTAACTCCCACATTAACACCATCCTTCAGTGGTGTGGTACATTCGTTATAATTGATGAACACATTTTCATTGTAATTTAACTATGTTGTTGCTTATTTACTAATTTTACTAAATTAACTTTTAAAATATAATATTGCTGGTTGTAATGCATTGTGATGAGAGAAAGTTGCTTGTGTTATTTCTCTTTATAGGTCTTCTTAAGAATATTTTGTGACCTCCACAGAGTATGGTCTGTTTTAGTTAATGTTTAAAAAGTGCTTAAGAAGAGTAAATATTATCTAATATTGGGTTCAATATATGGCCATCAGATATACCTTATTAATTAAGTTTACTTATTTTTTGTAATATTTACTGGTCTTGGACTAAAAGTAGTGTATTCGAATCTCACACTATCAGCCTTTCTGTTTTCCTTTCCTTTCCTGTAGATTCTGATTTATCAGGGGATTGCTGTCTTTATGTGTGTGTGTGTGTGTGTGTTGTTATAAATTGTAAAACATTATATAATATCCATCTTTACATCTTTTAATGCTGTTGGTGAATACATAATTATGCCCTTATTTTTTCATTATCTGACTATATTTTTGTCATATGTATTTGTATATGTAAATATATTTTTCTGAACAACCAATTCCAACACTATCCATTTTTGTACTGTGATGTTCATCTTTATTATGCTTTTATTATTTGTGATATTTTGTTTCTACTTCATATATGAAAATGCATTAAAGTTTTATTAAATAAAAATGTAAAAACAAAATTATCATTAAGATTTAAAGGAAAGTAGTAGGACATTAATCATAGGCATGGAAATATTCTAAACATGAACAAAATTTTTATAAAAGTATGAGAGTATACACATATTCAGAGGCATTTATATCATAGAAGAAACACATAAAATTGACAATTTTTAAGACATAGAAATCAAATGATGGCAAGTATTTTTGTCTGTTTTGTTCAGTTTTGCTTTTAACATCTAACAAGTATCTAGCATAGGAGCTTTAAAAATATTGATTGGAATAGTATTATATGATAAAAAATTATTTAGAATTTTTGAGGGTTGGCATACTAGACATGTATGATGATATAGATAGTGCATTACTTTTTCTGCCCTCCTCTCATTTTAGAGTTGTAGATGTAAAATGAAATGTAAATAAAAGTCCTTTCCAAACTATAAATGTGTTATCAAGGCAATCAATTTACAGAGACCATTCCATTCTCTGTCTCCTTCAACCACACAGCTAACCACTTTTTTGTATTTTTCATTAGAAAAGTTAGGAGCTTACCAAAAAACCCAGCTAATCACTTTTGAGTTTGAACTTGTTTGACCCTGTGTGACAAACTGAGAAATAAGTAAAACAGACCTACTAGATATTTCTTTTCTTCATTTTCTTAGCTAAAAATCACTGCATACTATAGTATGCTACCGTTGTAATTACTATGTTAAAAAACCATTCATATTATTTTACTCAACAACTCAACAAGACAACTCAACAGAAAAGATTTTATACCCATTTTGCATGATAGGGAAATTGATGCATATAATATAATCATACAGCCATTAAATAACAAATTTGAATTTTAACCCCAATCCATCTGACTTATAATCATGAAGGACTGCTTCTATTTTACATCAAAGCAATTATTAATGAAGCAAAAGAATCAACTGATTCTAATATAGGAATTATTAATCATTAGTGGATTCAGTGAATGCTTTATTCTATTGTCTTCTCAGTGGGTTGTATATTAGAAACAGCTCTAATCATAAACTCAGAAAATGTGAATTTATTCCAACTGTGTGTCTTCTAATTATGTATTTTAAATCCATTATTGAAGGTTATTCATCTCAATTACTTCATTCTTCAAATCAAAATTAATATTTGAAGTATATTCAACAAATATTTATTCCAGATATTCCAGATATTAACTGGCATTTGGAGATACATCACAAAAATAATAATTTATTAGAAGCTGGTACACTGTTCCTTAATTCATTATCCAAGTACTAGTACCAGAATTACCTGGAATGTTTGTTTGAAATGCATATTCCTAGGGACATGAACACATACATGCACATCAATGTTAATTGTGGCATTATTCACAATTACCAAAAGTTGGAAACCACCCAAGTGTCCATCAATGGATGAATGGATAAACAAAATGTGGTATATGGATATGATAGAATATTACTAAGCTATGAAAAGGAATGAAGTATTGACACATGCAACAACATGGATGAATCTTGAAGATCTTATGTTGAGTAAAGTAAGCCAGTCTCTAAAGGAGGAAAATTATATGATCTCCCTGATATGAACTAAGGATATTGAGCGCACACACACACACACATTCACCTATCTGGAAGATATGTTACCAGGAGACAGAAAAGGAGTAGAGAGTGGCGAACTGATGCTCAATTTCGGCAGAATCTACGATAAGGGGGACTGGGGTAATGGTTTGGCAGTAGATGGGGGTGATGGTTTTGCAGGGTTGTGAATGTGAACGGGATCAAGGTTGCTGAGGTATTAGGGTTATTGGGGTTCGGCAGTGTGTTGGGCTATCCATAAAGCTGGTGGGAGGGCTAGAGGAAGGAACAGGTGAACTCTAGGGAGGCAGAGGAATGTGGTTGAGAATAAAATTGTGGGAGTGTTCTTTCGGCAACTATGGCAGGCAAGGGTCATTGGTGCAGGGTGTTGGAGGTGAGGGGATGTGTGGGGAAAGGTGCACCTGGGGCAGGCCTCTATGAAATATGAATGGGTTCATGTGGTCAAGGGTCAAGGGTTTCAATGGGTGGAGACCCTCACAATAGCCAACAAAAGATTAAATCCCCACCCTGGGGAGTCCTGCTACAATCTCAAATAGAGTGGCAACAATCTCTAGAGTAGATAAACAGTGCCTGACTAAAGGAAACAGACCAATACACCAAACCCTCAATATTAATGCTTGTACTAATGGACATTATTCTTGTAAAATTGAAAATTAGCCTAGTAATATCTATTCTATAATAGTTACCTCCTGAAAACCTCCTTGTTAATCAAATGTGGCCTCTTTCTAAGGCAAAGTAAGCAAATAAACTCAACACCTTTTCCCCATATGAGACATGACTCCAGGGGATGAAACTCCCTGGTACTGAGGGAAAAAGACCTTGACCAAAGGTTGGAAGCATTAAATACAAAAGAGTTTTTGAGGCTAAGAGATTACAAAGTGACTTGGGAGGTAATTCCAGAGGTTACACTTATGCACATCTCAGGCAGATCTCACCCACTGCCACAGTAAACAAAGCCTCAAACAGGGGTCCCCCAAAGGCTTTAGAGACACCTGTACATTATAGGCAAAGCACACAACCCCATGAAATCAGTACCCCATTATTGGGCCTTACCTTGGAATATATGATAACCTACTGCCCCAAAGTAATAGAATTAGACTCTTTTATAATTTCCCTACACATGATTCTTCTACCCCTTTTATTTGAACATATAAGTAACACTACACCAGTTAAATATATTTTCCAGAGACTTAAATCTTTGGTCTGTACATATGCCAGTTGAACCTTGAATCTCAGCGGAGTTGCGACAAATTCCTACCCTCCAGGTCATCAGACTCGCCCAGGACAACTAACAACCCCCATCCCAAAAAACAAGGAGTATCTATAAATGCAAGCAAATAAATTCCTTCCATATGTCCCATAAGATCTAAGCCTACTCTCAATCTGAAGCAGAGCAGCCATCACAATCCTCGAATCCTCAAGATTGAAGAATGAACAAACAGAAGATGGGAATGCAACCATGGACCATTGCTATTATTGTAGTAACATAAGAATTTGTAACATTGATATAAACATAGTGGTTACTAGAGGTTCTGAGGGGAGGAGGAGAAAAGAGTAGGTAGAACATAAGAGCATTTTTAGGTCATTTGAATTGTTCTGCATGATAATGCAATGACAGATACAGGCCATTATAGATTTTGTAGAAACCTATAAAATTGTATGGTACAAAAGTGTAAACCATAATGTAAACCATAGACCTTGGTTAGTAGCAATGCCTCAATATTTCTTATAAATTGTGACAGATGTATCACACTAATGTGAGATGTTATTAATGGAGGAAAATGTGAGAGGGGTGGAGGTAGATATAGAGGAATCCCCTATACTTTTGATGTAACTCTTTTATAATCTAAAACTTAGAAAAAATATAGTTTATTATGTGGGAAAAAATAAAATGCATAGTCCTTAGCCGTATTTTTCAAGAGTTATTATTCAACAAGTTGAAGACTAATCCTAGAAATCAGGCACTTAACTTTGAATGCTGATTCAAAAATGATAATAATTCATATGTAACTACCTACTTCTAAGCATTTTTATGGAAATGAAATGAGAATACGTGGGGAAATTTTTACACATTCAAAAGCAGCTTACTGCAAGTTAGCTCCAACCATCTGCCTCCATAGAATTTAAGCTCCCACTCAATTAGAAGCATCATCATCCCCAAATCCTCAAAACTGGGAAATGAACAATGGACTAAATTAGACTTATTATTATTCTACTATAGACTTACTATTATTCTAACAATGGAAGAACTCTTATCATTCATGTAAAGGCAGTGGTCACCAGAGGTTCTGATGAATGGGAGAGGAAAGAATAAGTGTAATATGGGGGCATTTTCAGGACGTTGGATTTGCCCCGCATACATTGCAGTGACAGATACAGGCCATTGTATATTTTGTCAGAACTTACAAAATTGTGTGGGACAAAATGTAAACTATAATATAAACTGTGTTCTGTGGTTAGCAGCAATGCTGCAATATGGGTTCATCAATTGTAACAAATGTAGCACACTAATGAAGGATGTTGTTAATATGGGAAAGTGGGGTGGAGGGAGTTGGGTATATGGGAACATTTATGTAATCTAAAGTTTCTTTAAAAATAAAGAAATTAATTATTAAAAAATAAATAACTTTATATGGGAAGGCCAAATAATCTTACTCAAACTGTGGTTCACTCTCCTTGCCAGTACATGAAGAATTTGTTACTAGTCAGTGATGAGAAAAGTACAGAATTGAGACTAATTTTAGGAACTCTAAAGTACCTTTTCAATGTGATAGTTTTAGAAAAACTGTTTCATATTGTGTGCTTTTCATTTGTTCCTAGTAACTCATTTATCCTTTTTTGTCTTTGACAAAATTATTCATCCAACATGGATTGATTTTTAAAAAAACTGAACTTCCATTATAGACAGCTTTAAGAAAACAGTTTTCATAGTTTTGAGAAGCAAAAAGTCAAAGTATTAATATATCCATTTAAATATTTATCACATATCTTTATTTTGCCTGACTCTCTGTCACTCTAGGAGTGAAAAAGTGAATAAGTTGCAGTCTCATTCTTTAAGGAAATCAATTTCATGGAAGGATTACAGACAAATGAAGAAAAGCTACACACTTTATTATAAGTATAATGAGAGTGGTTAGTAAAAGTGCTGTGGGAACTTGAATGAAGGGCACAAATTTGGAAAGTAAATCATGGTATAATATGATACTCCAACTTCTGAGATTTAATTAAGTGACTCATTAGATATTAGAATCTAAGTTCTGGATGAAGATGGAAATATGAGAGAGTTGCTTTAGATCAGAGTAGAGTAATTTTAAGCTACAGGGGAAAAAGAGTTTTGCAAAGCACATAAGGAAGTTTGTAGTATATATTTATGTTTAGATATATTACTCTGGCTATAGCACAGATAATATCTTGAAAAAGTTGAAGAAGAATGTTGGTGTCAGAGAAGTTTGTGAGCAGGATAGAGGGTAATCCAAGCTAGAAAGATGTCCCTGAATCTTACATCACCTATTTTCTTTTCCCTCAACACTCATTTGGCCTTCCTACAGAGAGTCCAACAGGATTAATCCTTTCATTCATTCAGCTTTCCCATAATTATATGAGAAGTTATAAATATCTAGAAAAAAACTATCACATGCTTGAGAATTGTTTGGCTATGGGGTAAAAAAAATATACAAATTAAAAAATTAAAGGTCTTAGCCATGGAAAAATAGCATAATCAGTGTATCAGAATACCTACCCCAATTGTCATCATGGAGTGGATGACACGAGGAAGCTTGAAAAAATAAAAATAGGTAAAGAGCACACCCAAAATGACTACTGACAGGGATGTCATCTTGTGAATGGGAGGTCACTAATCATAAAGGTATTAACTAAAGTGAGGTCAGAAGATGATATAGGAATAGGTCATTGAAAATGTGTGGAGAGGATGAGCTAAAAGAGAAAGAAATTAGATTAATTAATCAAGTTTAATACTCTAATTTTATTATATATAGGATGAATGACATTCTTACTAATCTTAGATTCAGTACTATTTCAAGAAACTACACAAAAGCTGTGGTCTCTAATAAATCTGTTGATACATCATATGTCAAGTTGGCTTTGGTGACAAATGATGTTAACATAAAAAAAGGAAGGACAGATTGGAAAGGAGGGAAGTAAAAGAGGTTAAGTAGATTTAACAACACAATGTTATCAACCACTCTAATCCTGGAGAAAACTTTAAATGAATATATTTGTTCATTCTACTTGAATCTGCACTATTTCTTATCTTTTTTGATTGAAATAGAAAAGAATCAATAGCTACATACCATGTGTCTGGGACCTTATTAATCAGTTCCTGCATGCATACAATCTCAGGCACAGCAGTTGCAATTTTGGCTTCTACTTGATTGAGGCTGCAGTAGTGCACAGTCATTGTCCAGGATCCATCTTGTTTCTTTAGGGGTCAAACTGGAGAATTAAATCAAGATAGGGCAGGGACCACATCACTGCCTTCTTTAGATCTTTAATGGTGGTACTTTCTTCCATCCTCTCCAGGTGATACGGTTTTTTATTTCCTTAATTGGCAGTGGGGCCTGGGGTCAGCTTTATTGGCTTCTCCATAGCCTTCTTCACTATGATAGCTCTTACTCCAGAGGCCAAGGATGTAATGTGGATATTATCTCCAGTTATATACTCAGGGACCAGGGAAATATCCAATAGATGCATCTATGACTCACTGTATCCACTGAAAGTGAAACTTTAGCCAGAACTTCATTTGTTATCTGTTCACCTTAAGCATTCATTCTTACAAAGGGGCAAATGATGATATTTTGAATCTCCAGTTATCTATATCAACTCAAATGCTATAGCCCAAAAGTTCTCAAAATGTCGGAATATTTCCTTTACCTCAAGATAGTCACCCAAGTAAATGGCTGTGAGTTCATTTGTGAAAGGACTGAAAGGATCATTACAGATTATACTTGCTACAGTATATACTCACAGGAAAAGTCTTTCCCCCTGGAGACCTGGACACCTCAGTTAAAGGGTTCTGAATAAGAAAATCGAACCAACCTGGGAACTTGGCAAGGAATCAAAGCATTTTTTGTGGCCACTGCCTGCCACCTCCTGTTCCTTCATCCTTTCTTTGTGTGTGTGTATGTTTATGTGTGTAAATGGAACTTTAAAAAAAATCAATTTTATTGAAATGTATTCACAAACCATTACAATTGATCCAAAGTGTACTCATTACCCACAAGAGGATTTGCTATATTGTGCAGTCCCATATTTCAATCTTTAGTTTTCCTTCTAGTGATATACTTTACCTTAAACTTTCCCTTTAAACCACTATCATAACCAAATATTAGCACTGCTAATTACAATCACTGTAATATCCTATCGTCACCTCTATCCATTTACAAACATTTACAAACAACCTTTTTACAATCTCTGCACAAAGTAATCTTCAGATTTCCATTCTCTATACTCATTCTATCTTCTAGTGTCATATATTCTACCTTTTAAGTACATGAGTTTGCTTATTATAATTAGTTCTTATTTGTGAGAGCATACAAAATTTGTTCTTTTGTGTTTAGCTGGCTTCACTCAACATAATGTCCTCAAGGTTCATCCATGCTGTCATTTGCCTCACTACTTCATTTCTTCTTACAGTTGAATAATATTCCATTGTGAGATATATATATATATATATCAATCAAAATTTATCCATTCATCAGTTGATGGACACCTAGGTTGTTTCCATCTTTTGACAATTGTGAATAATGCCACTATGAACATTGGTGTGCAGATGTCTGTTCATGTCATTGTTCTCAGTTCTTCTGGATATATACTTAGTAGTGGTATTTCAGGATAACATGGAAGATCTATATTTAACTTCCGCAGGAACCACCAAAGTATTCCACAGCAGGTGCAACATTCTACATTCCCACCAACAGTGAATAAGCATTCCTATTTCTCTGTATCTTTTCCAACATTTCTAGTTTTCTGTTTTATTAATAGTGGCCATTCTAATAGGTATGAAACGATATCTCATTGTAGTTTGGATTGGCATTTTCCTAATAGCGAGTGATGTTGAACATTTTTTTCATGTGTTTTTCACCAATTGCATTTTCTCTTTGGAAAAATGTCTGTTCAATTCTTTGGCCCATTTTTTAAATCAGATTGTTTGTCTTTTTATCATTGAGTTATAGGATCTTTTTACGTATAATGAATATTAAACTATTATCAGATATGTGTTTTCCAAATATCGTCTTTCATTGAGTAGGCTGCCTTTTCACCCTATTGACAAAGCCTGGTGAGGTGCAGAAGTGTTTGATTTTGAGGAGGTCCCATTAATCTATATTTTCTTTCATTGTTCAAGCTTTGGGTGTGAGTTTTAAGAACCTACCTCTTACCATCAAATCTTGAAGATATTTTCCTACATTATCTTGTAGGAGTTTTATGGTTAGGTCTATGATGGATTTTATGCTTAGGTCTATGATGATTTTGAGTTAATTTTTGAATAGAGAGTGAGAAAAGGGGCCCTCTTTTATTTTTTTTTGTTTAAGGATATCCAGTTCTCCCAGCACCATTCGTTGAAGAAACTGTTCTGTCCCAGTAGAGTGGACTTGGTAACCTTGTCAAAAATCTTTTGACCATAGAGATGAGGGTTTATTTCTGAACTCTCAATTAGATTCCGTTCATCACTGTGTCATTTTTATGACAATACAATGCTGCTTTGATCACTGTAGCTTTGTAATATGCCTAAGGTCAGGAAATGGGAGTCCTCTGACTTCACTCTTCATTTTGTAGGATGTTTTTGGCTATTTAGGGCCCTTTCCCTTCCAAATATATTTGGTAATTGTTTTATATATATATATATATTTCTGTAAAGTAGGCTGTTTTTGGAATTAGGATTCAAGATGCATTGAAGCTATAAATCACTTTGGGTGGGACTGACATATTCACAATGTTTAGTCTTCCAATCCATGAACACAGAATGTCCTTCGATTTGCTTAGATCTTCTATGATTTATTTTGGAAATGTTGTCTGGTTTTATGAGTATTGATCTTTTACATTCCTGGTTAAATTAATTCCTAAACATTTTATTTTTTTAGTTGCTATTTTAAATGGAAGTTTTTTCTTGATTTCTGTCTCAGATTGTTCATTACTAGTGTATAGAAATGCTACTGGTTTTTCCATATTAATCCTGTATCCTTTCAACCTTTCCCCACTGACTATGAGGTTTTTCATGTATGCCCTTGTATTAGTCAGCCAAAGGGGTGCTAATGTGAAATACCAAAAATGGGTTGGTTTTTATAAAGGGTATTTATTTTGGGTAGAAGTCCACAGATACCAGGCCATAAAGCTTTAAGTTTCTTCTCTCACCACAGTCCATTGCCACGTGTTAGAAAACGAGACAGCTGCCGGCATTTGCCAGGGTTCAGGCTTCTGGGGTTTCTCTCTTCCCGGGGCTGCGTTTCTCTCCAGGCTTAGCTCCTGTTTCCTCCACAAGGTCAGCTGTAGACGATCAGGTGAACGGCTTGCTTCTCTTCTCCTGGGGCCTTCTTTCCAACATTAAAACTGCTTCTCAAAAGACTGTTTCAACTGTCCTTTGCCTTGCCTTTTATATTCGATTCCCCACCCACCAAGGGGTGGGGCTCAATGCCCTAATCCTAACCTAATCATGCCCAGATTAAGAGATCAGTTTACAAGCATGATCCAATTATATTTTTGGAATTCATAATTACATCAAACTGCTACAGCCCTGTATAATGTTGAGGACATTTCCTTCTGTAGCAGTTTGGCATTGTTTATGAATTCCAAAAATAGATATTGGATTGTGTTTGTAAACTTGTCTGTTCCTCTGGGCATATTTGATTGTATTAAATTCAGAGGTTTCACTTTTACTAGATTAAATAATGATTAAGGCATTGATTAGGCCTCAATGGGTGGGGACTCACAGAGAAAATGACATGGCAGTGGAGTTCATTGGAGTTTTGGATGCAGGATCCCTGGGAAGTAAACACACAGGAGAAAAACACAGAGGAATAGAGACAGCTCCAAAGACACAACAGAGTTCCTGGGAAGAGAGAGAGCCTGATAGTCTACAGCTGACCTTGTAGAGAGACCTGAGCAGCTGAGCCCAGAAAGGAATGAGCCTGGGAGAGAGACAAGACTTATCCCAGCCTTCAGCTGATATTGGAAGAAGCTGGGACCACGGAGCCTTAAGGGGAAGAGGAAGGCTGAACCCTGGCATATGTTGGCAGCCATCTTGCTCCAACACATGGCAAAAGACTTTGGTGAGAGAAGTAACTTATGCTTTATGGCCTCATAAATTAAGCTCTTACCCCAAATAAATACCTTTTATAAAAGCCAACAGATTTCTGATATTTTGCATCAGCACCCCATTGACTGACTAATACATCTTCTACTCATATCTTTTGAAGTGTCTTTATCAAGAAAGGATGCTGGATTTTTTCCAATCCCTTTTCTGCATCAATCAGATGATCACATGGTTTTTCACTTCGATTACTTAATGTGGTGTATTACATTATTTGATTTCCTTATGTTGAACCACCCTTGTATATCAGGAATAAAACCCAAAGGATCATGGTGTATAAGTCTTTTAATATGTTATTGGGTTCAGTTTGCAAGTATTTTGTTGATAAATTTTGCATCATATTCTTCAGAGAGATTGGCCTATATATTTTTCTTCTTGTAGTATTTTATCTGGCTTTGGTATTATATTAGGCTGATGTTGTCTTCATAAAATGAGTTAGGTAATTTTCCCTCCTCTTCAATTGTTTGGAAAAATATAGGAGGATTGTTATTAATTCTTCTTGAATGGTTGGTATAATCCACCTGTGAAGCCATCTGGTCCAGGGATTTTCTTTATTGGATTTTTTTTATTTTAAAGAAACTTTAGATTATATAAATATTACATAAAAAATATAAGGGAGTTCCATATACCCTACTCCCTCCCCCTCCCACACTTTCCCATATTAACAACATCCTTCATTAGTGTGGTAGGTTTGCTACAATTGATGAACACATTTTGAATCATTGCCACTATCTATGGTTTATAGTTTACATTACATCTTACACTCTGCCCCACGCAATTTTCTAAGTTATGACAAAATATATAATGGTCTGTATCCATCATTGCAACATCATGCAGGACAATTCTAATGTTACAAAAATGCCCCCATATTACACCTATTTTTCCCTCTCCATTTCCCCAGAACCTCAATGATAAAAGTTCTTACATTGCTAAAATAACAATAAATTTATAGTAGAATAATAGTAAGTATACTTTAGTTCACTGATCATTCCCCAATTTTGAGGATTTGGGGATGGTGATGACAATCTGCCTCTCAGTGAGAAGGATTTATATCCCATGGGACAGATGGATGGAACTAACTTGCTTGCAGTTTTAGACTCTCTCTGTTTTTTTGGATGGGCATTGCTCATCATCATCACCTTGTTATTTGTCCTGGGTGAGTCCAATGAACTGGAAAGTAGGTGTTGCAACTCTGCTGAGATTCACGGTCCAACTGGCACCTGGATGGACCAAATATTTAAGTCTCTTTGACATACACCTATCAATTATAGTACTAAGTATTGGTTCAAATAGAAGGAGCAGAAGAGCTATGTTAAAGGAAACCACAAGTGAGTCCAACTCTGTCACACCAGGGAGCATAAGTTCCAAGGTAAGTCCCACTGGCAGGGCACAAAACTCCTGAGCTGTCAGCACCACCTATAGTGTCGGGCTGTCTCCAGAGCCCTCAGGAGCCCCTCTATTTGAGGCAACATTTACTGTGGCAGTCAATGAGATCCTGCTGAGATGTGCATATGTGTAACCTTTGGAATAACCTCCCTACTCATTTTGAAGTCTCTTAACACTATAAACGCTTTGTCTTTACCCTTTCTCCCTTTTGGTCAAGGTATTTTTCCAGTTGCATTGCTAGTTGGTGCTTGTTAGTATGCCCTCAGTGCCAGGGAGGCTCATACCTGGGAGTTATGTCCCATGCTGAGTGAAAGGTAGTGTGTTTATATGCTGAGTTTGGCTTAGAGTGAGGCACATTTCCACAACAAGGAGGCTCCCAGGATGTTAGGTAACATATAATACTAGGCTATTTTTGATGACTGATTCAATCTCTTTACTTGTGAATGATTTATTGAGGTCTTGTACTTCTTCTAGAGACACTGTAGGTTGTTTATGTGTTTCTAGGAATTATTCCATTTCATATAGGTTGTCTACTTTGTTGGCATACAGATTTGTACAATATCTTCTTATGATCCTTTTGATTTCTTTGAGGTCAGTAGTAATGTCCCTCACTTTCATTCCTGATTTTATTAATTTGCATCTTATCTCTTTTTTTCTTTTTCAGTCTAGCTAAGACAGAAGAACAGATCAAGAAAAAAAATGGAAAAAATTCATCAGAAAGCTCATGGAATTGAATAATACCACAAAATGTTCAATGTACATGTCTTGGGATTTCCAGAAAGAGAAAAGAACAGAAAAGTGGCAGAAAGAATATTTGAAAAAATATTGGCAAATAATTTCCCAATGCTGATGAAAGACATGAAAATATGCATCCAAGAATCCCAGGATACTCCAAACAGAACTCATCCAAATAGACCCACATCAAGGCATATACTTATCAGAATATCAAATGCTAAAGATAAGAGAAATTCTTAAAGAAGCATGAGAAAAGCAATTCATCACATACAAGGGATCCACAATAAAACTAAGTGCAAATTTCTCACCAGAAACCATGGAGGTGAGAAGGCAGTAGTGGGATGTAGTTAAGGTACTAAAAGAGAAAAACTGCTAGCCAAAAATTCTTTATCCAGCCAAACTGTCCTTCAAATATGAAGGTGAGATAAAAATATTCAAAGATAAACAGGAACTGCAAAAGATTATCAATGAAAGACATGACCTACAAGAATACTAACAGGAGTTCTGCAGGTTGAAAGAAAAGACAGGATTGTGTGCCTTGGAGTAGTGTGAAGAAATGAAGAAATCAATAATAAGTGGGAAATGGGAAAATTCATAAATATATGGAAGATAAACAACATACTCTTAAACAATGAGTGGGTCAAAGGAGAAATGGCAAGAGAAATTATTAAATATCTCAAGATGAAGGAAAATGAGAAGACACTTAACAAAACTTATGGAATGCAGTGAAGGCAGTACTGAGAGGGAAATTTATAGCCCTCAATGCTTACATTTAAAAAAGAGAAAGTGCTAAAATGAAAAACCTTACTGCACACCTGGAGGAACTAAAAAAATAGCAACAAACTAATCCCAAAGCAACAAAGCAAGCAGAAGAAAAGAAATAATGGAGATTAGAGCAGAAATAAATGAAATTGAGAAAGAAAAAAACCATGGAGAAAATCAACAAAACCAAAAGATGGTTCTTTGAGATCAATAAACTTTCCTTCATTCTTGCTTTCCTCCAATTGTAAGTATTAAGCAGATCCCATGTTGACTGTCTATCTAATTTTCTCCTAATGCACTATGTTCTACTATTTCCATATCTCCCTGCAGATGAAGTCCCCTTACCTTCCCCTCTGACCTTGCTTGTTGTTAAAATATTGCATTTCTCCTGGCTTCTGGTAATTACTTGCCTCCACGTGTCCTATATTACTTCAAGGCTCCATCATCTATATAGATACCAATCAATCTAGCTCTCTGGCTACCTCTTCTACTGTCAGATATGAAGAAAGACACCATCTGAACATTCTAGTGATGCTGGTGCTCCTTTCACTAGTTAATTCCTTAGCAAATGTTGTGTCCTCCAGGTACTTCCAAAGAATATAATCCTTAAATGACTCTTCTGGCCTTACATAATATATATATATTCCAACATGCCCACTTCCTTCGGCCTTTTCATAGCATTCTCTGTCAGCTTCCAGAGAAATTCAGGCATTTCCATTTAACTTATCATGGGCCATCAATTTCTCCATGCTTTGAAGAGCTACTCTAGCAATAGTTTGGCCCATCTCCTGGAGTTGTACAGGATGTTAAGGATAGTATCACAAGTCAATAAATTCTTTCTTATCTTCTCATATGTTCTGCTCCCTTTAATTACGCTCTACCAGTACATGCTGTCTATTTTTTGCAGCTCATTCAGGGTGCAATCTCACTGAGACTTAACCCTAGATACTAACTTGGAAACCTGGAGAGGAAATGGGGGAAGTGCATGAGAGTGAAAACCTTACCCTTGTATGGGAGAGATCTCTTCAGTGTCTTTTTGCAAAAGGTTAGCTTTAAATCTTAAAATGGAGCTAGGTACCACTTTGCAAACTATGAGGGTTTCAGGTGGTATGCAGAACCAAAGCATCAGGACCATTCTTCCATGTATCCACATCGCATGTTTCAGGGGCCCAGGCTTTCCCAATCAGGGCCTAGACCTAAATATAACACACTTTTGCTGTGTATTAAATGATTATTGAGTTTGTGACTCAATTATCAAGCCTAGAGTTGGCTCCTCAAATGTGTCCTCTATGTTACTGCAGGATATAAGGGTCCCTTTGGAATGTCATTCTTAGTTTTCACTATTTGTTAGCACCTTTCAGTTTCTCATTATCTCTCTGCATGGTGGCTATACAATATAGTAATAACAAGGCAGCTATGTTGTTCTTCTAGTCATTATTCCCCCATATCTTTAAAATACTTCAAATCATTACATACGGAAGGACAGTTTCCATCACAAAAATGTTTTCCCACATCATCATTAGTGAAATATTCAGCAATTGGGCCAGTGCTTTTGTTATAGGGACTAAAAGTGTCAACATTCCACTCAGGTTGGGTTCTTCTTGCTAGCTTTGAAGTGTGTGATCAAAATCTTCTTTTACCACATGCTTTCATGGACAATTCCACTCCCTTTAGCATCTGTATTGATTCTAGTCCTCCAAAAAGCAGACACCAAGATGGGATTGGACATTCAATAGATTTATTGGGGAAATTCCTGTGATGTATTAAGGTTAAGGAATAAGGAGAGATTGAGTGAGGCCTTAGACTATGAGGTAGGTCTGCTACCTGTGAAGTGGAGAGGGTAAAAAAGACTAATAGCATCAGCCCTTAGTGCAGCTCTGTGAAGGTCTCAGCCAGGCCCATGGGGAGTATTACAGAAAAGGTTGCCCATTTAATGACTCCCACTTCTGGCAGGAATCATTCAGCTCTAGATCCCATGATGTGTACAGTCATTGGCTCAGAGCAGTCAAGAGAAGTGTGAACTTTGTGTGAATGCCATGGTATAACCAAAGGTGCAGCAATCAGAGGCTGTCAGTCAATTCTGCTACCCACATTGGTTTCTCTTGAAAGGACAAGTGAGAGGTACATGTGAATGGCCAATATACTCATCATGAGGAAACATCAGGCAATTCCAGATTGTGGGATACCTAAAAAAATAGCTGGCATGTAGTCTTAAAAAAAAATCAAAGTCAAAGAAATATGAGAAAATGTCACATATTAAAGTAGAATAAAGAGACATGGCAACAGAGGCCGGCAAGATGACGTCGGTTTAGGTGGACACTCACCATCTCTCTCGCAGTGGACAGCTGATTGGGGAAAGGATCCTGCCCGAGTGGTCTGTTCTGGGAGCCCACGGAGTGAGAACCTTAGGGACATTGATCTGGAAGGAGCTGGACAGTGAGATGGATTGCTCAAGATAAAATCATGAGTTTGTTCCCAGCTGGAAATCCTGAGTGTGGATAGCTAGGCCCCACCCACAGGGCAAGGGTTAGGGTGAGTCCCAACTCCCGCCGGCAACCTGGTGAGAGGGAGAATTCTCTGAGAATGGGAGGGTTCTTGCAGAGGGTGGAGAGGGGTTTCCTTTCTGTGGGTTTGGCTGCCTGGACCCCCTTGCTGCTTTGGGGGAGCACACCAGCCAGCTTGAAGTAGTGCCAGGCTGAGGGGAGAGGTGAATCTGCTGAGGAAGCCTGATTTACCTAGCAGCCCTGGGATGTGGTGGCTTGGCTCGGGAGGGGGCGGAGTCAGCCAATTTTATAGTTTCTCACTGAGGAGTATCAGAGTTTCAGCTCCCCTGGGGGGGGGGTGTCAGTCAGTGGGAAGTGTTTGATAAGTTTACATGAGCTTATTTAGGGTTCCCTTGGCAGAGGGGGTAGTCTAGAAGAGGCCTTCTTTTGGGTCTTTTATTTCTCCAAAAAAAAAAAAAAAAGGTTACTTAAAAAAAAATTAACTTAGTTAACTCGCTACAATCTGCCTCAAAACCTGCAAAGAGAAGACTGCAGGGTAATTGATTGATGAACACAGGCAGGCTGAGAGGCTCCACAAGGGCCCAAGAAGGAAGGCTGTTTTTCCTTAGTTTTGTTTCACTTCTTGCTTGTCTGTTTGGTTTTTCTTTCTTTGTTTGTTTCTTGCTTTTCTTTCCTGTTCCCTCCCCCTGTTTTTATTTAAATTAGGTGCTGCTAGCTTGTTTTTTCTTTGCTGTGCTTCTTCTTCCTTGATTTCCCATTCTCTGTGTATATTGATTTTGTCTACCAATGCTATCTCTTTTCCTAACTTCATCTTTCTACCTTCTGCTTTCTGGTGTGCTTCTTACATTACAACTTTTTTCATTAGTCCTCAACTTCAAGGGTGTCGATTTCTATCTTGTCTATTCTGTTTTCTTTTTTTTTCTTTTTTTTTTTTTAACTTTTTCCTTTCAGCCCTTTCTTTACTCTTTCTCTCTCTCCTCATCATTCTGGCAAGACAGTACATCTGAAAGCAAACAGATAGTAGAACAGATAGACAAAAAGATAGAAATAATCCAGCAGGGACTTAGGGATTTAACTGAAAACACAAAATGCACAAACATACACATTATAGGTATCCCAGAAAGAAAAGAGAAAGGGAACAGAAAGAGTGTTGAAGGAAATAATGGCTGAAAACTTCCCAACCTTATTGAGGGAGATGGATGTACATGTCCAGGAAGCACAGCGCACCCAATCAGTATAAATCACAACAGGCCTACTCCAAGACATATAATTATCAAAATGTACAATGCTCAAGACAAAGGGAAAATACTCAAGACAGCAAGAGAAAAGAGAACCATTACATACAAGAGAAGCACAATAAGATTAAGTGCTGATTTCTCACCTGAAACCATGGAGGCAAGAAGACAGTGGTATGACATAGTCAAGGTACTCAAAGAAAAAAACTTCCAGCCATGAATTATCTGTCCAGCAAAGCTGGCATTCAAAAATGATGGAGAGTTCAAAATATTCACAGATACACAGAAATTAAGAGAGTATGCCAAAAACAAACAAACAAACAAACAAAAAACAAAAAAAACCCTGCATTTCAAGAAATACTAAAGGAAGTTCTACAAGTTGAAAGGAAAAAACAGGAAAGATAGAGTTGGAGGAGAGTGTAAAAACAACTAAAAAGACAAAAAGAGAAATAAAAACAACATACTACATACATAAACCCAAAGAAAATATGGCTGATGTAAGAAATTCCTTGAGAGTAATAACACTGAATGTTAATGGATTAAACTCACCAGTCAAAAGACACAGAATGGCAGAATCGATAAGGAAATATGATCCATCTATATGCTGTCTAAAATAAACCCACCTTATACCCAGGGATTCAAGGAGGCTGAAAGTGAATGGCTGGAAAATGATTTTATAAGCAAACAATAACCAAAAAAGGGCAGGAGTAGCTATCCTAATATCGGACAAAATAGACTTTAAATGCAAAACTATTGTAAGAGACAAAGATGGTCACTATATATTAGTAAAAGGGGTAATCGTTTAAGAAGAGAGAACAATCATAAACATTTATGCACCTAATCAGGTTGACTCAACATCCGTGAGGCAAACACTGGAAAAATTAAGTGGAAACATAAATGCCTCTACAATTATAGTGGGAGATTTTAATACACCATTATCACCATTAGACAGAAAATCTAGACAGAGAATCAATAAAGAAACAAAAACTCTGAATAGTACATTAGAGGACCTGGACCTAATAGATATATACAGAATGCTACACCCAAATACAGCAGGGTATACATTCTTCCCGAGGGCACATGGATCATACTCCAAGATAGACCACATACTAGGCCACAGAACAACTCTCAGTGAATTCAGAAAGATTGAGATTATACAAAGTAATTTCTCTCACCACAGTGGAATGAAATTGAAAAACACTATGGGCCAGAGAACCAGATTAGGCACGAAGATATGGAAGTTAAACAACACGCTCTTAGACAAACAGTGGGTCAAGGAGGAAATCACAAAAGAAATCAGTAACTACCTTGAAATGAATGAAAATGACAACACAACATATCAAAATCTATGGCATGCAGCCAAATCTGTACTAAGAGGGAAATTCATAGCCATAAATGCATATATTAAAAAAGCAGAAAGAGCTAAAATTGAAGACCTAACTGCACACCTGGAGGAATTGGAAAAACAGCAAACTAACCCCAAAGGAAGCAGAAAGAAGGAAATAACAAAGATTAGAGCAGAACAAAATGAAATAGAAAATAAGAAAGCACTAGAAAAAATAAACAAAACCAAAAGCTGGTTCTTCGAGAAGATCAATAAAATTGACATACTCTTAGCCAAACTAACACAGAAAAAGGGAGAGTAGATGCAAATACACAAAATAAGGAATGAGGAAGGGTATATCACTACTGACCCCACAGAAATAAAGAGTTATCATAAGAGGACACTTTGAAAAATTATATGCCAACAAGAATGATAATTTAGAGGAAATGCACAAGTTCCTAGAAATTCAAAAGCAGCCCACATTGACAAAAGAAGAAATTGATGAACTCAACTGTCCAATTACAAGTAAAGAGATAGACTCAGTCATCTAAAACCTCCCAACTAAGAAGAGCCCAGGACCAGAAGGCTTCACAGCTAAATTCTGCCAAACATTCCAGAAAGAGCTAACACCAATCCTGCTTAAGCTCTTCCAAAAAATAGAAGAAGAAGCAACATTGCCTAATTCATTCTATGATGCCAACATTACCCTAATACCAAAGCCAAACAGAGATACCACAAGAAAGGAAAATTACAGACCAATTTCTCTAATGAACCTAGATGCTAAAATCCTCAACAAAATACTTGCTAATCGCATCCAAGAACATATTAAAAGAATTATACACCATGGTCAAGTGGGTTTCATCCTGCATATGCAAGGATGGTTCAATATAAGAAAATCAAACAATGTAATACACCACATAAACAAATTGAAAGAAAAAAATCACATGATCACCTCTATAGATGCAGAAAAAGCATTTGACAAAATACAGCACCATTTCCTGATAAAAACACTGCAAAAGGTAGGAATAAAAGGAAACTTTCTGAACATGATAAAGGGTATACATGAAAAACCCAAAGCTAACATCATCTTCAGTGGTGAAATCCAAAAAGCCTTCCCTTTGAGATTGGGAACAACACAAGGATGCCCACTATCACCACTCCTATTTAACAGTGACTTAGCAGTACTTGCTTGAGCACTGAGGGAAGAAAAAGATATAAAATGCATCCAAATTGGAAAATAAGAAGTAAAAATTTCATTATTTGCAGACGGCATGATCCTATACATAGAAAGCCCTGAGAAATCTACAACAAAGCTTCTAGAACTTATAAAGGAGTTCAGTAAGGTCGCATGCTATAATATGAATGCTCAAAAATCAGTAGCATTTCTGTACACCAATATCGAGCAATCTGAGGAGGAAATCAAGAAAAAAACACCATTTACAATAGTAACTAAAATAATCAAATACTTAGGAATAAATTTAACTAAAGATTTAAAGGACTCATATACAGAAAAAAACACAACACTGTTAAAAGAAATCAAAGAAGACTTAAATAAATGGAAGAATATTCTCTGTTCATGGATAGGAAGATATCATCAAGATTTCTATCCTATGCAACTAATGTACAGATTTAATGCAAACACAAGAAAAATCAACACTATATTTTTTAAGGAATTGGAAAAACTAACTACGAAATTTATTTGGAAGGGTAAGAGGCCCCGAATCACCAAAGACATATTTAAAAAGAAAAATGAAGTTGCAGGTATCACGCTACCTGACTTTAAAACATACTACAAAGCTACAGTGTTCAAAACTGCATGGTAATGTCACAAGGATAGACCTACTGACCAATGGAACCAAATTGAGTGTTCTGATATAAATCCTCACATATACAGTCATCTGATATTCGACAAGGCCACCAAGCCCACTCAGTTGGGAGAGAATGGCCTCTTCAACAAATGGTGCATAGAGAACTGGATATCCATATCCAAAAGAATGAGAGAGGAACACCATCTCACACCTTTTACAAAAATCAACTCAAGATGGATCAAAGATCTAAACATAAGAGCCAAGACAATAAAAACCTTGGAAGATAATGTAGGGAAGCATGTAAAGGACCTTGTAATAGGAAATGGTTTCATGAACTTCACATCCAAAGCACGAGAAGCAAAAGAAAAAATTGATAAATGGGATGTCCTCAAAATTAAAAACTTTTGCACTTAAAAGGGTGTCATCTAGAAAATAAAATGGCAGCCTACCCAATGGGAGAAAATATTTGGCAACCATATATCTGATAGGAGCCTAATATCCTGCATATATAAAGAAATCCTACACTTCAAAAATAAAGACAAACAACCCATTTTAAAAATGGGCAAATGACCTGAAAAGAAACTTCTCCAAGGAAGAAATACAAATGGCTAAAAAGCACATGAAAAAATGCTCGATATGGCTAGCTATTATGGAAATGCAAATCAAAACCACAATGAGATACCATCTTACACCCGTTAGAATGGCAGCTATTAAAAAAACAGAAGAGTATAAGTGTTGGAGAGGATGTGGAAGAATGGAAACCCTCATCCATTGCTGGTGGGATTGTGGAATGGTTCAGCCACTGTGGAGGATAGTTTGGCGGTTCCTCAAAAAACTAACTATACATCTCTTCCATATGATCCAGCAATTCCAGTGCTGGATATATACCCAGAAGAATTGAAAGCAAAGACACGAACAGATATATGTACACCAATGTTCATAGCGGCATTGTTCACTTTTGCCAAAAGTTGGAATCAACCCAGGTGCCCATCAACAGATGAATGGATAAACAAAATGTGGTACATACATACAATGGAATATTACTCAGCTTTAAGAAGGAATAAAGTGCTAAAATATGGGATAACATGAATGAATCTTGAAGACATTATGTTGAGTGAAGGAAGACAGGCATTGAAGGATGAACAGTACATGACCTCACTGATATGAATTAAGGAAATTGAGCAGTCCTGAGAACTATTGTCTAAAAGATAGGTTTTCAAGAAAGAGAAAGAGAAGAGAGAGTTGTGAGCCATCACCCATACGGATGTAATCTATCATAAAGTAATAGAGTGTAATTGCGTATTGAAGGGATAGGACATGTGGGTAGTGATATTATTGGCTTTGGTGGTGCAGGGTTCACAGGTGGGTATTTTGGGAAGGGTGGGTGAATACCCAGGATACTGTGGGAAGAGGTGGGAGAGAACAGGTGAATGCTTGGGATTTGTGGGTATAAGT
The DNA here is from genome assembly GCA_026826555.1 of Tolypeutes matacus. NCBI lineage: Eukaryota > Metazoa > Chordata > Mammalia > Cingulata > Chlamyphoridae > Tolypeutes > Tolypeutes matacus. Next base: position 875,565 of record JAKSZT010052260.1, on the reverse strand, counting down.
TTGAAAGTACAGAGGTAGGAAAGCTCTTCTGGCAATATGACAAGAAAGTGGCCCTGGTTTAGGGTATTGGTTGGTGGGCATATGGAACAGGGCGCATCTGGAGCAGGTCCCTAGGGAGTGTGTGAGTGTTCATCCTGTTATAATGTGTTGTAACAGTGGGTGTGGACCCAAACAATGAGCGGGAAGGAGATGGACTCCCATCTTTGGGAGGACCGATTCGCTCAAAAATAGACAGGTGTGCATCTCTTAAGAGCAAGGGTGGTTCCTAATAGAGGAGGACAAACCAGTGAATCAAGACCTCTTGTTGCATGTAACTATGAATCTTGTCTCCAATGAGTCAAGCCAAGGGGTCATCATGGGCCCAGGGGGGATGGGGAGGGAGGAAGAGAATAGATCAAACAGGGGGTATTTAGTGGTCAGTGAAAATGTTTTTCATTACCTTACAGTGATGGACACAGGACATGGTAAATATCATCAAAACTTATAAAAGTGTACAATCTAAAATATAAACCAGAAGATGGCCAGGATCTTGGGCATGATGGTTGTGGCCAGGCCCATGTCCACCACAGAGAGTATGCCTAAGAAATAGTACATGGGTTGCTGTAGAGTAGAGTCCTGGCAGACGGTGGTGAGGATGAGGGTGTTAGCACCAATTGCTAATAGGTAGAGGAGTGCAAAGGGCAAGGAGAGCCAGTGTTGCCATCTGTGAATGCCCGGGAATCCCATCAGGATGAAATCAGACACCTGGAATTTTGAGCTATTAGAGACTTTAAGAGAACCAGGCATATTTTCCTACAGAAAAAGAAAAAATTCAATGTTGCTGTCTCCAGGCATAATCACAATTAAACACCATTTTAAAACTCTCTCTTCAGAATGCGATTTGGTGCTGTAACAGAATTAATTCTATAGTCCATTTCTTATAGTAATTGAAGGTAAATAATAAGAAAATTCTGGGATTTTACCAGCAGAAGACAAACTTAAAGGTAATTACCAATGTTTCCAATCAGAGAGGAAATTCAATGTGGACCTCAAATCTCTATTTGTTTTGTCTTCAGTTATCCCAGTTTAGGGCTACTGTAAAAACACAATTCGTTTCAGTTATTTTTAAAACCTTTCTTAAGTCTCTTGAAATATTTTGTTGAATCAAATTATGTGTTTGTTTCCTTCACATTTTTCCCAATCTTACTTGAATCAGACTTTTATTAACTGATTATTGCTGGAGTTTTAAAAATGATGAATTATTAGAGCTTCAGTTTTGTAGCTACACCATTCCATGTTCATATGGATGACCATTAATCATCTATATAGGCTTCTAAAACCTTGAAAACATGACCTTTAAAGAGTTGCAGAAAAGAAGCTTGTTGCATATTGGGAGAGAGGAAGTTATTCTTGAATATTATACTCTGTGTGGACTTCTGAGCAGGTTGCAAAAGAATAGCTTAAAAGAAGTTAAGCTAATCTGGCTGACTTTGTAAATTTAAGAAGCCATACAATGGTGACATAAATAGGAAGTAATTTTTTTTTCTGGTTGAGGCTTAGAGAACCTAAATAAACATATAAATACAGAATTTAGATACAAGTAATAAGATGCTTTATATCCTAGAAACAAGAAACAAGAATTACTTGAAATAACTGTCATGGCATGTTCAGAATCATGTTCAAAACTAGATTCATTTTCTTTCCTCAAATTCTGTTGCTCTTCGGATACTTTTCATACTGCACAGGGGCCTAACCAGCCACTCAGTCAGCCTAACCTAAATCAGAAAATCAGATGCCCCCTTAGCTCATCCCTCACAAACAATTGCTTCCTTAGCCTGCAGAAGTAATTCGAGGAAAAGTTGTGCACCCTTTTCCTACAGTACTACTGCTTCTGATGGAATTCAAACTTTTAAACAACAACAAAAAAGGAATTCAAACTGCAAATATCTCTAATGTTGTCTATTCACACTTGTCTCTTATTCTACCTGCTTCTTTTTTGCCAGCACTTTGATCTTTCTAAAACTGGTATTCCCTTGCTTAAAACACATCCATGCCTTCACATTGTCCTTCAAATAATGTTCAAGCTCCTTCGTAGCATATAAGGCACTCAAATATGATACAAACCCACTGAGTGTCATCTCTTGGTATACACCTCTTTGGATCCTACACTTCAGATACACATAATACTTGCTGTTAAAATTATAGATTTTGCAAGACATTTCATTGTCAAAATGTTTGCCATATTGGAAACTATTACAAGTTTATGAACAACAACAAGAAAAACCTGGTGCAAAATAGGTACCAAAGTTAAAACGGCATATTAAGATTAGGATTGTTAGCAATTTTAATTAAATTTATTGTAGGTTTATTCGAGGTATAATTACTTTTAAATACAGGAAAAAAATCTGAAAGAAAGGAAAATTCCCCTGTGATGCAACCAATAAAAAATATTCTTATTAACAACTAGATGCATTTCCTTTCAGATATTTCTTGCTGCCCTTATGTTTGTATGAACATATACTTGCTAATAATAGATTAAATCATCTTTCTTTAATGGCAGATGTAAATTGAGGAAAAGTCAAATAAAATATATCCATAGGAAAATTTAATGTATAACAGGCACAAACAGGCTTGGTGGTGAATCTAAGTTTACTTTGGACATTTAGATAGGAATTCTGAAGAAGTTCAGCATAGCAATTCCATTTGGAGAGCTTGGAAGTGCATAAGCCATTTAACTATGCAAGCCCAGGTGTTTCTGCCAAACATTCACTTATTATCACATATCCTCATATTAAAAACACAGCCTGTATCTTTGAGTTTTTCTCTACTTTATTTTAAATGTCATTCTCAGTTTAATATTTGTGTGAAACAATTAAGAGAAGGAGCAGGTTTTATAGCACAGCAGGAAAATAAACTGTTTTTAATGTTTCTTACCAATTTGTGGTGAGAAAAAAATAGAATGAGGCTCTGTTATATAAAATTGTTATTATATTAACCCTGAAGATAAGACAGCAAAGACTAAATAACAACTAGCCAGTTGTTTTATAGATAAGGCAATTTCTAGAACGCTATATGACCCTGATGTTTTCAAATTTTAGGTCCATCCCCCTTTGTGGCTAATCCCAGCTGCAGCACGTTCCCAAAACAACATAGGGGAAAGCTTGGGATGAGCCATTGGATGTTCTAAGATTTAGCCAGTGACTACGCCAAGGTTTCAGTACTTACTGTGCTTATGAGCAGAAACTCACAGTCTGATGTCCTGTCACTGGTAGAGGTTTTGTAGGGGGTGAAAACAAACTTTCTGAGAAAGGGGTTTACACTTGAGATGACATATTCTCTAGCTGATACAGGACACAGAAATTATGGGCTTCTGGAATTTATGTTAATAATGAGTTCAATGATCTAAGGATAATAGACCTCCTTTGGAGACCTGAGGATGGAAAGGCCCACAGAGAAACCTGAAATCCTAAAATGTTAAATCCCAAAAGATGAGAAAGGAGATTAACTTGGAGACATGTTTCCTTCGGAAACATGCAAGAAAATGTTTTCATTATGAAACCATGGTGAGCTTATATTATGTGGACAATTTTATTACAGCGTTAGAATTCTTCTTAAGTACAAGACATAGGTGGATAAGGTGTTTCTTTAAATATTCTTAAAGTGGAAAATATTTATACATTCAATAAAAATATTGATGAGCTCCCATGGTGTTTGAAAATGTGGTGGACATAAAATGATACATAAAACAGTCATGGTTCCTGCTACCACGGAAAATGTGTTCTAATGGGAAAGGGGTAAAATACTAAATACTAAATACTAAATACTAAATAAATAGTGAAACATATTTCTAATTATATTTTGGGGTGAGTGCTTTAAAGCAATAGTACATAGGGTAATGAGATCATAGAACGGGGGAAATTAATCTAGTCTTGGTGTCATGGAAGGATTGCCTGAAGAAATACTGGTATGTACTGAATCCAAATGTTTGTCTAGGAATTAACTATGGTGTGTCTGTGTGGCAGAATTCCAGGAATTTGCAGATGCTGAAATGAGAGGAGTCATGGCATATTCAAGATAATAAAAGAGGACAAATGCTGCTGGATTGCCTAGATGTGGTGGAAATGGGATATGACATAAGATGAATCTGTTTATGTCACAGGGGCCATAAACTTGTAAGCAAATTTATTCTAAAGTAATAAGAAGACACTAAAAGTTTCTAAGGAGAATTAGGACATAGAAACAATATGGGGACCAGATAAAAAGTGTCAAGAATAAATATAAGTAAATCAGATAGGCAGCTACCAAAGCAGACCTAGGGAGAAATGACTATAACTTGAACTAGCGCTGTTAGTCTCCTGAGGATCAAATAGGATGAAGTTTAAATTTTCTGTTTAGTTAATTATTATTATTTTATGTAATCAGCTTCCTGGAGTTTATAGATCACTTTTCAGAGAGAACGATTTATTTTTGGAGTACCTAAACCAAATTCATACTGGGGTGGGTTAAAGAGTAAAGGAGAGACTATTAAAGGGAGAAATTGATGCAGAGAATGACTTCAGGTAAGTTTAACTGTAAAAGCAAGGAAATATAGAGAAATTGGGTGAGTTTTTGGCATTTAGAGTCGGGGTTTTGTTTGTTTAACTCTTAAATCTTTGCTTCTTGTAAGGTTGTAGAAAATAATGCATCTTTAGATGCTGCTATAAATTATTTGGAAGAGAGAAAAAGAGATTGGTAATACAGTGAGAAATGGATAAATTAGCCTATACATTTGCTGAGAAAAACGTGGTGTGGTGAGAGCCACCTTCCACAACTCACACGTAGACACGCAGGGATCTACCTCAGCAAAATGGACTTGTCAATTAATATCAGGAAAGGAGGATAAGATGTTTGCAGATGTAGGTGGGTGTATTAGTCAGCCAAAGGGGTGCTGATGAAAAGTACCAGAAATCTATTGGGTTTTATAAAGGGTATATATTTGGGGTAGAAGCTTATACTTACAAGGCTCTAAAGTTTCCAACTCAAAGTACCATAAGAGGTACTTCTTCACTAAAATCTGTTGTAACGTGTTGAAGCAATTTGACTGGTGTTGCCTGTGAGATTCAGCCTTCCTCTTCCTCTTAAGGCTCCGTGGGCTCAGCTTCTTCCCATCTCAGCTGTAGGCTGGAGGGCTCATTTCTTTTTGGGCTCAGCTGCTCTGTTCTTTTCACAAAGTCAGCTGTAAGCTATTAGGTGAATAGCTCATCTCTCTGCCCCGGGCCACGGGATCAAAGCTGACAAGTTCTCTCCTATTCCAGGTTTATGGAGCTCTCTCTGTTTCTCTGTGTGCTCCTTGAATGAATATCCATATAAATAGAGCCCACAAGGGGGCAGGGACTCAAACTGTGTCACCCTAATGATGTGGTCAATTCATAATTTAACATAATTTAATCAAAGGCATCTCAGCTGAATATAATACAATCAAAGGGTATCATGCCCAGAGGAAGAGACCAGTTTAAAAATATAATCTATATCTCATTTTGGAATTCACAAATAATATCAAACTGCCACATTAGGTTTGATATTTTGTTGTGTTTAGTTAGAGGAAAATAAAAGTTACTATCTGTTAGTATTTCAGAGGAATGTTTGGATAAAGAACAGGAGGGAAGTTCCAAATTAATGAACCAATTCTTTTTATAATACCGAGAACTAAAGGCTCACAACTCTGAAACATGGATAACAGTCATGGAAGACTTTAAAATAACTTTACTGCTTCATAAAATCATTAGTGGCCTAAATGAATGTTATTTTCTAATCCACTAGAAGGAAGAGTCACCCTGCACTCCACAAATGTAGGAGACTATTCTAATATATGTATGTTACCTAAGATATGTACATGATAAAGTCATAAACTCACCCCAAAATTCAGCAGGGCATGACCCAGACTGAGTCTCCATCCCCCCAGTGGGTTGACATAAACAGACACTCACTCAAGAAGACACACAAGAAGAGAGAGAGAACTTTGTCAGTTTTTATCCTGAAGCCATGGTAGGAGAGGTGAGCCATTTGCCGGATGATCCACAGCTGAAGAGAACAGAGCAGCTGAGCAGCTCAGAAGGCTCAGAAAGAAACGAGCCCTATGCCAGAGACCAATACAGAAAGCCCCAAGAGACCAGGCAGAGATTGCCCGCCATCCTGCCTCAACACGTGGCAATTGACCCTGGTGAGAAAGCAACCCCAAGCCAGACTCTCCAGGCCCTGAAACTGCAAGCTTCTACTCCAAACAAACACCCTTCATAAAAGCCAATAGATTTCTGGCACTCTCCACCAGCACCCCGCTGGCCGACCAACACAAAACTTGGCACCGCACTGGGAGTAGGATGGTGCTTTTACAATTACCAAAAATGCTGGAACAGTCCTACAAATGGGCAAGAGGCACTTTTTGGAGGAACTGCGAAATGCTTGATGGGAAAAGCCCAGACTGCCTCGAAGAGACTGTCAGCAGGAATATGGATGCCAAAGAGACTCCTAATGAGGCCCCAGAAGGAAATGATGAAACTATTATTGGAAACTGGAGGAAAGGCGACCCATGGTTTAAAGCTGCAGAGAACTCAGCAAGACCAACCCCCGACCCCCGACGCTACATGGATGGCAGAACCTGAAACTACAAGCCTGAGTGCCTAGCCTGATGAAGAAATGCTGCAGCTCTACTCCCCCTTCTCCTAAGGCCCACAGCTTCAGGGAGATAACAGCCCTTCTCAGCTGCAGCCCTATTCCTCCCCACCCCCAGCAGAAACCCACAGCTTTGAGACATTAACAGCTCTGGGCTGTCTCCTCCTGCTTCTCCCAAGGCCCTCTGCTTTAAGAAAATAAGCTAAACTTGCCTTTTTCTTTGCTTTTGTAAACCCCACCTGCCCATTTGCTTCAGGAATTTGCCCACTTGCCCAGCAACCCACTAGCCAATAAACAGAAACCTATATAACCCCACGAAAGCCAATGCCCAGGGCTCAGAATTTGGAGACTTGACTCTCCGCTGGGTCCACGCATAATAAAACTCTGTTCTTCCGTCTCTCTGAGTGCATGCTTGGGTTTCCTCATCATCTAAGTTTCATCTGCCGCAACAAGCCAAGGAGACCTCCAAACCAAATGTGGAAAATGCAGCCTGGCCTCTCCCCACAGCCTACAGCAAAATGCTGGATAAGAGACAAGCCAAGAATCGAATTGTTAGAAGAGCAGGTTTATTTTTAAAAAGTCTGTATCAATTTTATTGGCAAAATTGGTATATATATATATATATTATTGCATTTAAATCTATGGCTGTTAATAACTAAAGATGTTGAATTTTTATTATTTATTCCTAGTTTTATTGTACTAAGTTCTGAAATTTTTAAATTATTTCTTCTTTATGGACCTTACTGAGGTTTCCCTTTTGATCTAATATAATTTCTTTGGGATTATAAATTCAAGATGTTTGCTTTAGAAGCAGTAGAGAAGAAAGAATATTTTCTCTCATTGGAAAATAAAGTACAATTTGTTTTTCTTTTCAAGTTTTATCTATTTTTCTACCTTTTGTGCTGGGCAAAATCTCTAGAACTATTAAGTATTGCTTTTGAAATTGTGCATACTTCTAATCATGATAATAAGAATTTCACTTTTAAGAATGGTGCTGAGGCAGGCCAATTTAGGGAATGGGAAGACGAGTTGAAAACCTGGCAGAAAGACATGGCTGCAAAACACATAGACATGGAACCCCACGTGGAAACCCCCTAAGGGAAAGACCCCACCAGAAGGCTGCCTGGAGAACCTGGCCATGAGAACTCCATTTGGAACAAGATTTCGTCCAGGTTCAAGGGAAAGCCCCTGATATCCTTAAGGGACCTCACCATGGGGCCCCCTGGGGAACTGATGGGTTGGGTAATCAATCAGAACAGCAAACATCTAGGACCTCTCCCCTGTACATTAGCAAGGGAAGGAATAATTAATAGCTGAAACATTAACCACACAAGCCAAATCTTTCTGTGCTTGGAGCAGCCGGCAGCTACACCTGCAGATGTGTGATCTCTTATTGTCTCCCTTGTCTATTCTCTTCTCCCATTTTTCTCAATAAACTACTGGCCTAACTAAATGGGCATGTTGTTAAATTCTTTTATGTAACATAGCCAAGAACCTAGAGGAATCTGGCTTCAGTGCTGTTCAACCAGAGAAGTATTTCAGACTATTAAATTACTTCTTTGTACTGTTTGGTGACATTCCATATATTCGGTCCGTAAAATGATAATGAAATACAGTTTATTTAAGGAGTTTTGAGTCCAATAAACCTGAATTCAATTTTCACTTCTCCTACTCATTATCACTGGTCTTTGGGCAACCACTTTTGCTCTATGACCCTCTAAGCATTTATTTGTAAAATTAAGATATCTTTCTCAAATAATTGTTATGAGAATTTTAAAAGGTATAAATTGATATGTCATCAAATTCAGGACCAAACAAACAACTTTGATACTCCAATTAAGGTTATTGTTGTACATTAAAATTTTTCCAAAAGTATTTCCACACTTACCTAATTATTAAGTTATGTAAAATATGTTGTATATTTTCTTTTTATTTCTTTTTCTCTCTCCCCTTTGTACTATTACTGGTTTACAAACAAAACTCAATCCTTTCTTCTTGTGTTTTAATCATTTTTCATATTTAATTCTCTCAGCATATTTTACTGGGGAAATCAGCACATGGTCAGACCATATCCCAGTTTTTGCTTACCTCCTACCCCCATGCCCCTGGCCTTTTCATTGTGTGCTGATGTTTATTTATTGTTTCCTTTCTGCAGGCAGGAAGAGAAGAGAGTAGTTTGGTCTATTGGAAAGTCTTTTTTTTTTACAACTTTTCATTTTATTCCCCAGTATGTTACCAACCTTTTAAAGCAGAGCAGGATCTGAGCACTGCCTTACCACCACTTAGGGGCTGGTAATTGGGCTACTCTACAGACTTTTCTTTGGAAACCAGCCCTATGGATATTTGCTTCCACTGAATTGGTTGTTTAACATACTAATTTCTAGTAGCCTAGGACATGCAAAGTTGTTAACTACAGGGAATGGAAGGTTTAAAAAGGACATCCCTACTTTGAACCCAAAGCCAGAAACAAGCAGCACCAGCAGTTTATCAGGTTGGGAGCTCTGCACAAAGGTTTCTGGATAAATGCTTTTTCATGTACATTTTCTCTTTTGGCATTTAAACAACATATACTGTTTTTAACTAAAATTTAATTTTTGTTTTAAGTGGTTTTGAGTGAGTTTTAGTTTCCTACAGTAAAGAAGAGTTCTCTTGATTTCCAGACTTGGTACCGTATAGAGTAAAGGCTTTTCAATTTATATTTCAATGAGCATTTCTATTTTATTTTCTGTTCTGTAATAACTCATGTTGCGTTTATCTTGGCTCAATCTTCCTTAAGTGCTATCCTCATGTTCTTTCCTTTTTTAAAAAATTTCCTGTCTGCTTATTTCTTTAATGAGGGAGGAAGAAAAATCATTTCCTAAATGGTGAAACAATACTTTATTCCAAGGATAAACTCAACTTGTTCAGTTGTATTTATATTGGAGATTGATTTATTTATGGATTCAATTTTCTAATATTTTATTTAAGACTTTGTTTTACATATGTTCTTAAGCAGTATTTTATTCTTGTCATTTTTTTGTACTGACCTCTGTTTTGGGCATATGATAATTCCAATTTTGTAAAATGAATTCTAAAGCTTTTCCTATTTTTTCCGTTTCCTAAAGTTGTATAATAAAGTGTTCTTTAAAGGTTAGAAATTTTAAAATTAGTCTAGGACTTAAACTCTGTTAGAGCGCCTACCACCTTCTTTGAGAAGCCTTGGCTTGCAAAGACTAAAGAAGACTCTTTTATAAGGATAAGGTGGTCATGGGTGGACAATATGTACAGTAGGTCACCTGGTACCCTCAGGGCAATTTCCATAGTGGTTGAGTAGCAGTAACTTAGCCTTGATAGGTGTGAGAAAAGAGATAAAACAAAAGAGAGTTACTGTACTATAAAATTGTGTGGAACAGAGTGTAAACTATCATGTAAAGTATACTCCACTGTTGGTGGCAATGCTTCAATATGTTTTCATCAATTGTAACAAATGTACCACACTAATGAAGGATGTTGTTAATGTAGGAAGGTAGGGAAGGGGGAGGGGGTTGGGACATATGGGAATCTCTTATATTTTTTATATAACATTTATGTAATCTAAAGTTTCTTTTAAAAAATTAAATTAAAAACAGAAACAAAATGAGAGTTACTATAGTGTATAGTGAAGAGATTTAAAATTGAGTTGGGGGGCCATTCAGGAAGTTAGTATTATAACTGCCAAGGTATGCAAAACTAAAAGTAACAGTGTTTCTGAGGACATCTGGACACCATGAACCAATTTCAAGATGAAGACATCAGTAAACTGTCTAACTTGAAGGACATTTGGAAAGCCCCAAATATCCACCAATCAAAATTCTTTACAAACAACTTAAGTAATCTTTTTATTTAAAATCTTTTGCTTAAAAGTCCCAAGACAGGACACAGTTTGGGTTGCTATCCCGAACCGTAATTCTAAAACCTCAGATAAATGCTAATGTTACTTGCAGCTCAGTTTCTCAGTCAATAGGTCAAAATCCTGCCAGCTAACAGGAGTATATTTTCAAAAACATTTCAGTTAATTTATTGCTTATTGATTTATTAAATTCTTCTCTTTTCCCTGCATTTTTAAACTTTTTTATTGGAGTTTATCATTCATATATGAACATACATAAACAATAAGTATATAATAAAAGTAGTGAGCTTACAAAATAAATGTGTATAACATCATAAACGGCTCCCATACGTCACCCCCACACCTTGCGTTGCTGTGAAATATTTGTTACAAACTATGAAAGAGCATCTTCAAAACATTACTACTACCTATAGCCCATATCTTACATTTGGTGTCAGATATTTATCATATTCATCAACTCTCATATTCATCAAGAGTTGTGCTATCATCATCCCGGTCAATTTTAGAACATTTTCTTTACTTTTAAAGGAAAAATACCCTAGCACCTGGGGGTCTGAGCTGAGAGGTGTGCTAAAAAGCACCATCTGCTGGCCAATCAGAAAAATGCATGAAAGGGAAAATATTAATACATAAAAGAACCAATCAGGTGCCTTTACTGCCCTCCTCTTGAAGGACCATGGAAACTGGCCTGTACCTCATTACAGGGTCCTTAGCTTTGGTTTGAGCAGTTAAACAGGGGCAATTCTCAATATCTAGAGCAAGTTGAATCAAGAGTAAGAGAAGAGTGGTAGCACAAAGCTACTTTCCAGTAAATCCTTAGGCAAGAGAGAGAAACTGAGTATCAGAATAAACTCAGCATCATCATCAGATGTCTAGACATCAGCAAAAACTTACATGTCATACTAAGAAAAAGAAATATATGACTCAGGCAAAGGAATGTATCAAAGCTCCAGATGAGACACAGGACTTGAAATAACTAATCAATGCAGTTTACACACATCTCCTAAATCAAATCATGGAGTTGATGTACAACATGGCTAAAGAAATAATTGACACTGAGATGTCATTGTGTGAGTAAAAAGAAAAAGTTGAAATCTTAGGTAGAAAAGTAACAGAACTTATGGGAATGAAAGACACAAAAAAATGAGATTAAAAATACAATAGAAGCACACAACAGATTTGAAATCATGGAAAAAAAAATCAGTGATGTAGAGGACAGAACAGCTGAAATTGAATTGAGAGAGGAACAGAGAGAGAAAAGAATAAAAGGATCAGGTGTGCAGGTAGTTTAAGCAGAGCATGAAGCACACCAACATACATGTGATGGGAGTTCGAGAAGGAGAAGAGAAGGGAAAAGGGGCAGAAAGAATATGTGAGGAAATAATGGCTGAACATTTCTCAACTCTCATGAAAGACATGAATATTTGTGTCTAGAAAGAACAACATACTCCAAACAGAATAAATCCAAATAGATCTCCACCAAGACACATAATATTCAGAATGTGAAATGCCAAAGATAGAGAAAATTCTGAAAGCAGCAAGGGAGAAAAGAAACATCACATACAAGGACAGTGAATAAGTATGAGTGTGGTTTCTCTTCAGAAACCATGGAAGCAAGAAGACAGTCATATGATATAATTAAGGTACAGAAAAACAAAAATGGCCAGGCAAGAATTCTTCATCAGGCAAAACTGTCTTTTAAATATGACAGTGAGTTTAAAATATTCACAGATAAGTAGAAACTAAGAGAGTTTGTTAAAGAATCCTACACTGCTGGAAACAGTAAAGGGAGTGAAGAGACAGAGGCTTGGAAGAGAGTGCAGAAATGAATACTAACAGAAGGGTAAACAAAAGAGTGAAAGGATGGACAAAATAATATAATATATATGAAAGCCAAAGGATAACATTGTTGAAGTAAGTAGTGCCTTTACAGTAATAACACTAAATGTTAATGGATTAAACTCATCAATCAAAAGACATAGGCAGTTGAGGGGGTGGAATTCAGTGGTTGAATGCCTGCTTTGTATGTACGAAGTCCTGGATTCAATCCTTGGTACCTCCAAAAAAAAAAAAAAAAAGACATAGTATATTATTCAGCCTAAGGGGTGCTGATGCAAAGTACCAGAACTATGTTGGCTTTTATAAAGGGTATTTATTTAGTGTAGAAGCTTACAGTTACAAAGCTCTAAAGAGTCCAACTCAAGGTACCATAAGTAGTACTTTCTCACCCAAAGTCTGTTGCCACGTGTTGATGCAAGATGACAAGCGATGTCTGTGAAGGTTCAGCCTTCCTCCTTCTTCTTAAGGCTCCATGGTCCCAGCTTCTTCCATTCTCAGTTGTAGGCTGGCATAAGGCTCGTCTCTCTCCCTGGGGCTAATTTCTTTCTGGGCTCAGCTGCTCTAGTCTCGTCACAAGATCAGCTGTAGACTATCAGGCTCATCTCTCTTCCCAGGGCCATGTCTATGGAACACTCTCTCTTCCTGCGTATCTGCTTCTGTGTGTCTGCTTCCATGTGAGAAACTGTTTTATCAGCCCAAGGGGGCTGATACTCAATGCTGAGTCACACTCTAATGACGTGGCTGAATCAAAGCCCTAATCGTAACATAATTTAATCAGACATCTAGCTGAATCTAATACAATCAAAGGGTATCATGCCCAGAGAAACAGACCAGTTTCCAAACATAATATCTCTTTTGGAATTCATAAATAATATCAAACTGCCACACACAGGTTGACAGAATAGATAAGAATATATGAGACATCCATATGCTGTCTGCAAAAGACTCGCCTATCACCCAAGGATGCAAATAGATGACAGTGAAAGGGTGGAAAAAGATATTCCATGCAAATAGTTACCAAAAGAGAGCAGGGGTAGCTATACTGGTGTCAGACAAAACTTTAAATGCAAAAAAGTGATAAGAGACACAGAAGGCCACTATATACTAATAAAAGGAACAATCCACCAGGAAGAAATAACAGATATAAATATCTATGCACCAAACTGGTGTGCCCCAAAATACATGACACAAACTTTGGCAAAATTGAAAGGAGAAATAGATGTCTCTACAATAATAGTTGTAAACTTCAAAACACCACTCACATCAAAACAAATAGACAGAAGATCAAAAAGGAAACAGAGAATTTGAACAATATGATAAATGAGCTGGACCTGACAGACATACATAGAACATTGCACCCCAAATCACCAGGATATATATTCTTCTCAAGTTTTCAGGGATCTTTCTCCAGGATAGATCACATACTGGGCCAGAATATAGCTGTCAATGAATTTAAGAAGATTAATTGTAAAATAATAAAGTTGATGAACCATGGTGTCCAAAATTGTTTATGATGCTTAAAAATGAGTTAAGAATATTTCAGCTTGATAGTTAGCATGAAAAATTAAAACTAGTGCACTGACACTGACAAGCTTCCTATAGAATAATGTTGATTGTCTTTCTTCTGAAAATAGACAAACTATTTATATTTCTGAGACTGGAAGTTTTAACAAGTTGAAGCCTGATTTTCAGTCTTCATGAATGATACCTTTCAAGGGTGGGAAGTTCTGTGAATTTCCAATAGTGGGGGGTTATGGCCTCTTCTAATAGAATGAGTTATACTGAGTGGATGACAAGCAGACAATTTGAGCATCAATAAATTCAAAATTAAAAGTGCTCATTTGTTAATGGATTGTGTTAGACCAATTTTCTGAAGTTATTCTTCCTGGAGAATAGAAGATTCAGTACGTACAGCAAACGGTCTCCAATCGCAGTATCACAGGTACAGTTAAGAGCTTTCCATCTAATGGTATTAACTGGGATTGAGAAACTAAGAACAACTGGCCCTTCCTTTCCTTGTGAATAAATGGATGAATACATAAATGATAAATGAATGAAGGAATAAGACTCCCATTTTGAATGGTTTGGATAAATGAATATCCTTTATAGATTCAAGATCTGGAAATCAATTACTTCTGGAAGGCTCTTCCAGTTACAAAAATGTATAAGAATATTTGGGAATCTCATCTTGGGAAGGGGGTACTGGAGGTCATTTGAATTTTGGTTGGTTCCATAGAGACTGAGGATTGGAATATATCTGTGGGACAAACAGCCCAAGTTTGTCTTTTTTTTTTTTTTGTAATTATAGTGTTTTTTAACTTTATTTTTTAAGAAGTGTTATACCACAGAAAAGTTACATTAAAAATTTAGGGGACTCATCCCCCTCACCTCATCCCCCTCTCACATTTTCCCCTATTGACATCCTATATTAGTGTGGTACATTTTTTACAATTGATGAACACATATTGAAGCATTACCGTTCTTCATGGTCTACAGTTTACATTAGGGTTTACACTTTGCATCATACAATTTTATAGGTTTTGATAAAATGTATAATAGTCTGTATCCATCATTTTAATATTATGCAGAACAATTCCAATGCCTCCAAAATTCCCCACATTCCACCTATTCTTTCCTCCCCCTCCCTCTCCGCTCCAAGTTTATTCAGAAATGATAGTTATTCCTGACCTCTGGTGTACCTTCATTAATAGAAATCCTTTTGCTTTGTACCAAAGGACTGTAACTTTCAAACACTTGCTCTGAAACTACCTAATATTGTGGATACTTGTGAGTCCTTTCCCTTTATTGGCTTCAAGCTCTTTTGCTGGAAATATATAGAATTCCTGAAAAAGTATAAAGGTCCCTTATAGCCCTTATTGATTTAAATGTGGCTTTATGGTCCTGTCTTCTGATCCTTGCAGATTGCCCGACAGAAATTATAGCCTAAAATATGGGGTTGGAAATCCATGCTGGGATAATTGACAGAGGGTCAAGAAGTAAGGACAGTCTCTGTGGCAGTGAAATGCAGAATTTCCTAAACTAGGGGAAAGACAGAAACTTTCCATGGCACCTGTGATTATTTTCATGACTGGACCCTACTTAGGTTGGGTCCATGCTTACACCTCCTGGATGGAAAGGAAGAATATTGAGCCTTGACCTCCTTTGTGATTTATAATTCTTGGAAATAATCTATATGACAGCTGTGGAGGACATCTTCCCTCTGTTAAAACCACTTTCCAGTCTAAAATACTGAAGATTTCCTAATCTTAAAAAGCTTCTTTTCTTTTGGACTAAGTCCCCTCTATTCTTCTAGATCACTCAGATGCCTTGACCCAGATCCCTGGCTTCTCTGAAATACCCTAACAACCCTTTCCCGAATCTCCTTGGTCTTGACTCCATATACCACAGGGTTAAGAGCAGGTAGGAATAGCAGAGACATTAGCCAAAGGAATGTGAATATGGAGTGGAACATGATGGCCAAAACTCCAAGTTTTCTATAATCCATTCAAAGTGTACACTCAGTTGCTCTCATTTTCATCTCAGAGTTGTGCTGTCATCATCTCCGTCAATTTTAGAATGTTTCCTCTACCCCAAAAGGAAAAATCCCATACCTTTTTACACCCCCCTTTAGTTGTCTCAGAATTGATGTACTGTCTTTGTCATGGCTGCAAAAATATTACAATATACTGTTAACTATCATCCATACACTACATTAGTTGTGTGACATTAAAGCGAATGCCTTCAGTAAGATGACAGCTCCAGCATCACAATGTGGAACAGCACTGGGGTGGAGAAGACTTTCTGTGTCATGATCCTGTACCACAAATCAAAGACTGACACCGTCTCTGCACGAGAGCATAACTGAGCCTGGGCTACCTCTGTCCCTTGTGAGAACACTGGACAGTGAGAAAGCTCAAGGTATTCATCAAGACTCTGCTGATTCCCCCTACCCAATTTCCTGCTGTTGGTCTCCGTAGTGTCTGTCTTACTAGGCACACCAGTTTCTCTCCGGTACTTAGTGACTATTTCTGGTAAGTGATTCCAGGACCTTCATAGTAAATGTCCCATATTGCTTAACAATGCCTCCTGTTTTCTTGGTGTAGTTAGTCACTTGCTTCTCCTTCACTCTCCTGTTAAACCTCTTCTCTACTTTCCTTTCTAATCATTCAGCTTAACACCAAACTAAAACTCCTGTTTTAGGAATTGTGCTAACTAAAACTCCTAATCAGACTATTCAGAGTTGTTGTTCAACAAAATCCCCTTTCTGGCCTCCATATTTCATCTCCCTTGCTTTGAAGCAACTTCCAGCTGCAAAGATAAACTTCTATTAAAGGTTAAACAATGCTTTTTCTGAATCTTCCCCAGGTAACCTCACCTGACTGCAGAGCAGTAGAAACAAGAAGGTACAGAACTGTGAAAGCATCCTAAAGAAACTGGAAGAACATTCCTGGTCTCTTCCCACTCTTAGCTATCTAAATGCTGAGCCAAGAGGTTGTTATACTTATAAAACCTACCTCAGTTCCTCCTGGGAGTTTGGCAGGTTGCTCTGGGTTTAGGGCTAGTACCATCTAGGTTTAAATCTCTCCCCCTAGGGAGCTCCTGTGTTCTCTAGGAATCTGGGCATTCAAGCTTATCTCTCCTGGTTGGCCAAATCAGAATACAGAGATGAAATCGCAAGTTCTTTCGAGAGATTCAGGAAAGGAGTATTTGTATTCCACTCCCTTGGAACCATTTCTCTGGTATTTTTCCCACATCTCAGTACTGGGATTCTTTACCTAGGGGATCTAATTTTTTAGGGCCATTGAGATTACAAGTACTTATGGGCATCTGATCTGGGTCCCTCTCTGTGTCTGATGCACCTGCTTCTATGATTATCCTTGTCCAGTTCTGTACCTTTACTTCTTCCTGGGACTGTACTATTACAGTTTTCTGCACATGTCCCTAGACTGGTTGTTATGCAGCTACCATCCTTTAACAGGTCATTTTAAAAACCTAGAACAAAGCAGGTGTATAGCAACTTTCCTTTCTCAGTACTCTGTCCTGACTGAGCTAAAGGTGACTCCAAAAAGTCTTCAAACCACCTCACTCCTATTAAGGAAAAGAGTTAAATAATAAAGAAAGGAGGAAATGAATTTTGTAATTCCTTTGTCCATTCCCCCAAACAAGTCTACGCCACAGCACGTTTTGAGAAAAATCCTGGACAGTGCATTCTTTGGGGGGATATAATTGCTTTGTGGTATGTCAACTTGAGTCGGCTAAAGTATGTTTCTCAGAATTCCCCATCTATTATGATTTTGATAGGGTGGGCTGCTACACACTCCTATTCCCAATTATTCAAACACTAATCCAGGTGCTGCTGCAAAGGGATTTTTGCAGATGTACTTGAAGACCCTAAGCAGGTGAATTTAAATTAGGGTGATTATCCTAGGTATGCCTGATTTAATCAGTTGGCAAGCTTTACAAGTGGGCCTTTGATGGGAAAAGAGACTTGCCCTGGTACCTGTGGAAACCAGCTTCAGCCCAGGCCTGCCAGATTCTGGCCTGCTGGTGTTTCTTTTCTTCCTGATTGGCTGCTCTATGGAATTCAGACTTGCTTAACCAGCCCTCACAATTGCTCAAGGCAATTTCTTGACATTAACATCAAGAAATTGCAAAGCAGACGTATGGATGTTTGTCATATTACTCTATTTACTTTCCTGTACTTTAAACTGTTCAATTTAAAATATCTAACTAAAGTCCTGATATCTAATAGGAGATTTCCCTGAAACTTTTATGTTTTTCTCTAATTCTTCTAGGGCTGAAATATGTATCATAGCACAGTCTTATAAAACAGTTCTATTTACTTGCTTCTTTCTTCAGGTGACAGTAAAATCTTTTAGGGCAAGGAGATTATGTGTGTGTGTATGAATGCGTGTGTAAAATCATACTGGTTCAACTTCCCTGGTTGAACCCTGACTGTATCTGGCATAGGGGACCAATGTGTTTCTTAATTTATTTCCTTGTGTCACCGATGTATGTCTACAAGGAATTTAGGGTGTTTTGAGGAAGAAAAATGACAAATAAAATGAGTTTTAGAAATGCAAAATGGGACATAAATCAGACATAGAAAATATGAAAGTGTTATATAATGTTACTACAGAAACCTAATAAATATGAAATGCCAAAACTATATATTTATAAGAAGATATAATAGGAAGCAAGTGGTGTCAGATATTAGCAAGTCAAAAAATTAGAAATGTGTAATAAATGGAGAAAATTTAAAAGCATTCCTGATGAATACAGGAAAAGTACAAGGGAGGCCACTAACCCCCCCAACTGCTTCCATACTGAGCCTGTTCTGGAGGTCGTATCCATGCACTAAGGAAGAAGAAACAATAAAAGGAATAAGAATTGTACATGATATGATAACTTGCATAGAAAGTGTAAAATAACCCTACAGAGAATTTGTTAGGACTATTATAAGAGTTCAGCAATACTGACAGCTATAAGATCAAAATAAATAGATGAGCAAAACCTACAGAATAATGTAAGAGATTTTTATGAATATAAAATGTGTGATTGAAGAGAACACCACACTAAAATCATGTGATTATAACCCTAAAATGTCTAATCTACTTAAGTGATTTTATATATTACAAGTAACTAATTAAATCCCTAAGAAGAGTTTTGTAGAAACTGAAAAATGATGAAGTTCATATGAAAAAAAGGCCCAAGAATAGCCAAGCTGATAAGAGCAAGCTGGTGAGACTTACCCTACTAGAACTTAAGAATAATTAAAATATATAGATGCGAATATTCTCACTGTCCTGATTTTGGGATAATCTGGGTAGGCTAAACATTCACTATATTAGAAGCCATGCATGTGTCTCCTAGTTTTTCTCCCTAGTTCTGGTTTTTAGAATGCTGGTGATAAACCAAGACTGATTTTATTATATGACCATCCTGCATGGGAAATGACTATAATTTTATGTATCTTTGGTCAACCTTAAAAGATATAGCAGGGGGACATGTGTGCGAGGGTGTGCCATCAGGCCCTGCAAGCAGTGAGCCCCTCAGGCCCCATGCACAGGTGCGCTGTCAGGCCCCGTGAGCCACACAGCAAGATGATGACGTAACAGGAGAGTGACACCAGGGAGAGCCAAGAAGAAATGTGCTGAAAAACTAGGAACTAAGGTGGCACAGGCAGTAGGATGCCTCTCTCCCACATCAGAGGTTCTGAGGATCAAATCCCAGGGAAGACAGGAGGAGAAGGATGAGGAGAGGACAGGAAATGGATACAGGGAGTTGCCCAGCGAATAGACACAGAAACAGGAAAAATGGGTGGAGCAGGTAAAATGGATAAAAGTAAATAAATGTATAGGGGAGTAAGATATGGACTATAGATAGTAGGAATACTTTGACAAAGCTTCTTCATACTTTGTCAACAAATGTTTCACAACAATGTACAGTATTTGTGGTTTGGTGATGTGTGGGAACCCTGTATGATGTTATACTTGTTTGTTTTGTAAGTTCACAATGTTTACTAAACACTTATTGTTTATGTATATTCATGTATGAATGATATACTTCAATAAATTGTTTTTAAAATGAAAAAACATAAATATAAATAATACATATATATATATAGACGTTTGTGTCAAATTGTTACTGGGATAATGTATGGATAAAAATAATGTAATGAAGATCCCAGAAATAGTCCCATATATTTATTTGACATTGTGGAATTATCAATCAGAAAGGATACAATGTACTCATCAATAATTGGTAATATTTGATCCTTTTATGATCCATAAACAATATAAATACTAGATGAATTAAAGATAAAACATTAAAATTTCACAAGAAAGTATCTTTATAGCACTGGGCAAACAAAAACATGTAAGATAGAAAAGGGACAAATTACAAATGAAGTAATTAATACTTGGACTTTTTTATAGTTTTTGTCAGTATATCAAAATAATAACATTCAAAGTAAAGCCACAAGTTTGGAGAAAATAACTGAAACATATAATTGACAGCGCTTATAAACGTAAAAAGACTAACAACCTCTTAGCAAAATGAACAAAAACGTATTAAAAGAAAGTTCACCTGGTTAACAAATTTAGCAGAAAATGCAAATATATTATATTATAGGATATTCCAACATCATGGAACCACAGAGAAAATATTTTTATAGCATCTTGGTATAAGGGAATGAGTTGGAAGCAATCTAGTCTTTATAACTGTGCCCATTCCCACCCCCAGCTACCAAGAGGCTGAGGAGATCAAATAGCTTCGCACACCTGTAATTCTTTTACTGGCACAAAACTGTGTATCATGGGACACCAATTAGATATTCTGCCCGAGAAAGCCTCTAATATATGTGTCCGAGGATATTTTTACAGCATTACTTGTAATAGCAAAACTTAGAACACCTAAATGAGATCTAAACAGAGACTTTTCATAGGATTGACTACTATGCTATAGTTTAAAATAAAGAATTGAAAATGATACACCAGCATCACCTGGAAACTTGTTAGAAATGCAAACTATTGGGTCCTAGCCCAGAACTCTGGAATCAGGAATGTTAGGGATTGGGCTCAGCAACTTGTGTTTAACAAGCCCTCCAGACAATTTTATTGTACATTGAAGTTTGAGAACTGCAGTACACTTTTCAACACAGAGAATCGTTATGGAGGCATTTGAATGCACAGTGATTGATTCTGTTTCTTCCAAATGACTAAAAATGACAAAAAATGCTATCCTCAATGGACAGGAGGTTACCATTTGCCAAATCAATCCTTTGTGCTCCTCTTATAATAGCACAGATTTACCTAAGTTTCTTCACAAGCTGCATTGTTCTGTATAAGAACTACAGACAATTGTCCATAGAAATATGACCTTATTCAAAAGTCCTTAAAACAAAGGAAAATGGTGCATTGGGGTTGGCATATGAGAACTCTCTGTAACTTAGGTGCAATTTTCTGTAAACCTAAAACTGCTCTAAAAATAAAGTTTTTAAAAACATTTACTATGTGCATGGGAAAGTAATATGTGAATGCTCTGAACTTTCTACACGAATTTGGGGGGGGGGGGATTAAAATTACTCAAAAATAGTTTATTAAATCACATTAAAGTTTTGATCTAAAAAGACTTTTTAAAGTCCATACTAAATAGTTAAATCTGTTTCTATAGACATCAACCAAATAGCAAAAGCCAAATAGCATCAACCAATAGCATAATACCATAGTTATATGAAAACTGGGGATAGTCAGAATTATCCCTTTTCCTCTGAGAACCATTTTTCAAGTCATGGTTTTTTCTTTGAGTAAAAAGCCCAATGGAACCCCCTGATGAACTTTCATCCTTTCTCTTTCTTTGTCTCCTGGAGAGCTATGGCTGTGCTCAGAGTTCTTGGAAGGTGACATCATAGAGTTCATAATTTCCCTTATATAGCCTGAGAGCCTTGGCTCACTGTAAGAAGAAAGCTTATATGTTTTGAGCCAAGGTGGGCTGGGAGCTTCTTTCCATGGGCTAAGATCAGAGAAAGAGAGAGAGAGAGAAAAAAAGAAAAATAGTGCTACATGAAACATGAGATAAGCAGATTCAGGTTGTGACCTTCAAATAGGAAGGCTCTTATTGCCAGAAGGAAAGGCATAAGTAAGAAGGATATAGTAGAACATTCCCAGGTAAATTCTAATTTACATAATTAAAACAGCTACTCTTGCCTCCATTTCTTTCAGACAGATTGTTTTCCCGAAGATCCTTCTCTGTGTAGTGCCTACTGATCTAGTTAACTGAGATTTATTCCCTAGCCACCCAGCAACCTCAACCCCCAGACACCAAAAGATACTGCTGTATTTCCGAATGTTTAGCAAGTTTATAAGATTGAGGAGATGAGGAAATAAAAGATTCAAGAATCAGTTTTTTTTTAAAAGTGCAGAAACATTGTTAGGTATAACAAAGTATATTGGGTTAAGAAATCCTAGCTTATAACAGGAATTTTAATAACCAACAGCTTCTACCATGCTAATCTTCAACTGTTCCAGCTTCATCAACTTCACTCTGATGGGTATACCTGACTTAGAGTTGCAGCACTTGTGGCTCTTTTAGCCTGTCTCCTCCATTTTTTTGGCTATCCTCATTGCCAATGGTGCTATTCTCTTCGTGATAGCCACAGAGCCCAACTTCAAACACCAATGTACGTGCTCCTGTCCCTACTGATGGTAGCTGACCTCATACCCACTCTGTCTCTGGTGCCCAAGCTTCT
The DNA here is from genome assembly GCA_026826555.1 of Tolypeutes matacus. Taxonomy (NCBI): domain Eukaryota; kingdom Metazoa; phylum Chordata; class Mammalia; order Cingulata; family Chlamyphoridae; genus Tolypeutes; species Tolypeutes matacus. Next base: position 852,982 of record JAKSZT010052260.1, on the reverse strand, counting down.
CTGCCTCTTCTGGTTTCATGATGGGAACATTGCTGCCAATGCCTGTTTCATTCAGATGTTTTTCATTCATGGTGCATCTGTGGTAAGATCAGCCCTACTTGTGGCAATGGCTTTTGATTGCTATGTGGCTGTGTGTGAGCCATTGCGCTACAATACAATTCCCTAATCAGACTTCTGGGGCTGGTGGCTCTTGCCATGGGGGTGATTCTTATCCTGCCCATGCCTCTTCTGCTTCAAAGGTTGACCTTCTGCCACATAGTTATTCCTCATACCTGCAGACCATATGGCTGTGGTGAAAATGGCCTGTGACCACACCAGACCCAATCGTCTATGGGCTCTTTGTGGTCCTTCTTATGGTACGACTTGATCTGCTGCTCATTCTCTTATGCCCTCAGCCTGCAAGCTGTGGTGCGCCTCAACTCTCGAGATGCCACCTGCAAAGCTCTGAACACCTGCTCAGTGCAACTCTTTGTCATCCTTATCACCTATGTGCCTGCACTCTTTTCCTCTCTCACCTACTGCATTGTTTGCAATATCCCACCTCATGCCCATGTTCTCCTTCCCAATCTCTACTTTCTCCTACCCTCACTGCTCAACCCCATCATCTATGGTATAAAGATGAAGGAAATACCTGACAAGGTCGCCAAGTGCCTATGTAGAGGAACTGTATCAGCTGTGGGTTCCAGCAATAAATCTGTGAGTGAATGAACAATGAGGACAAGAAATCAATGCCTTTGCCCAACCATCCAAAGACACAGTTGTGTCTCCAGATGAGCTGTGGAGAATAGACCATGGAGGAGTGATTTTTTTGGCTTAGAGGAAGACCAATAAGTTTGTGCTTTTATTGTTCTGTGAACTAAATAAGGGAAATCCTACAATATCTCCTTCTATGTCTAACAGGGACACTCTGATGACATGGGGCTCCTGATGATTCTCACACCTGTGCTCATGTTCATCAACCCTATACAAAAGTTCCCTCTGAAAAGATTCAAGAGCAAGTCTCCTTGTCTTGTTGGACAGTTTATATTTGTTGCACCTTTCTCTGTATTGTCTATTTCTCCAATGCCCTGTGTCTGTCTCTAACTAGTATTTTGTTGATGAAAGGGACCTGGCATGCTGATGACTTTGGATACTATCTTCACATGTAATAATTCTTTAGGCAATTAGTCTTTTCATCAATAGTTTTTAATGCAATGGCAGTGTGTTGTGTTCACAATGACAGGGTGATTGTGATGATGTGGATGCTTATGACAGAAATACGTGAACCTAAAGATGATGTGTATATACAGGATTCAAGGACTGTTGTGACACATATTACAGAAGGTTTCATTGTAAGGTAAATACCCAGATTTCTAATTCAAAAGGCTTGTATGACCAGGAATTCCATCCTTCAAAGGCATATATGAGCTGGAGGCTACCTGCTCCTGAATACCTAGAATAGAATCAAATGAAGGAATCCTAACCTATTTCCTCCCATTTTTTAATTCCAGCAGAAATACTGTTAAGGTGGCGCTGTGTTAGCTGTTCTGGGTATTTTTATATATAATAACTCACTGAATTGCTGCATCTTTAATCCAAATTCCATAATAATATTCATTGTGCATATTAAGTTACAGATGCTTCATTTCTTTATGCAACCTTCCCAGAGTCACACAGCTAATAAATGGTTAAGCCTGGATTCAAATACAAATCTGTCTGAACAGGAAATGTTTTCCCAATCTATTATGCCCATGCTACCTCTTAAAAAACAACCAAGAATGAAAAAGAAGTTGTGAGTTAAGACTGAGTGGAGCATTTTGCAGGAATGATTTCAATCATAAAAACACAGCAACTATTGTTTACCTACCTCATTCCTTATTTAATTAGTCCTACCTTAGTTGGAGGGTAAACAATTTAGAAGAAAATTGAAAATATCTTCTTGTTGCAGTTATTCTCTAATGCCCCACCCTCACCTCCACCCAATCTCTACTCTTCTGAGACCTATGTTGTGCCCTGTGGAACTGGTTTTGATGGAATACATTGCCCAGTCTCCATTGCCATCCTGCTTCTTATTGGGTTTTCCCAAAGAAGCTATTTTAGTCTGGCCCTTCCAAGAAGCAGACTCCAAGACAAGATTAAAAATGCAAGAAGTGAAAATAACCTGTGTAAAAGAAAATAGGGAGACAGAAGGATAATTTTGGAAAGCATCAGATTGCCATTCAAGTTCAACCCCAAGTAAAGAAGTAGAAAAAGATTAAAGGATGTATGGAAGTGTTCTAGATTGCAGTATAGCAAAGCTATTGAGGAGTCTGAGCCAAAGTCAGCAGACCTTGGAATCCCAGGCATGAGTCTGCCTTTAATATCTCCAGAGCCATCCTAGATCATTTCCTGGAAGCCTCTGATAGGCATAACCTTAGCTAGCAGTAGAGTTATCCATTAATTATGCTTCCTATATGGGAGGGCTACAAGGCACATTCTCCTGGCCACTTCAGTGCACACCTTGTACAACACAGATCTACTTCTCCACATAGGTTTGGGGAGCAGCATTTACGTGGGTCCCAAAGAGCTTTTTCCTGAGGCAAAACTCAAAAGAAAGAGGTTAGTGGGATGAACTACAGCCACTGACTCTGCAGTTCATCTCAGAGCTGTGACTATATAGCACACACAGACTCTCCTACCTGACAGAGGATTGACCTTGTCCCTGTCCCTCCACCCTCCTTAGGTATCCCTCCCTGTAATTCCCTAGAAACATACCAGGCTTTGGTTGCTAAAATCTTGAATGCTTTCTGCCCTGAGTGCATCTTGTTTTTAGAAAAGAGTACCACATATTTTCCCCAAATCTTGCATGCAAACCTCTGGGATTCAGCCACCTGTGTCCTATAGCACTATATAATCTAAAGAGCATGTCCCATAGGTGCAGACAAACTCAAGTGAACTTCTTGCCAGTCTCACTGCCCGTCATGAGATCGCTGCGGCTCTCTGTACATAAGTTTCCCTAACAAATGCTTAAAGACTGATCATCCTGGTGTTTAGTGCCTCTTTCTTCAGAATCTCAACAGGCCCCGTGTGGAGTGGTTTGGGGAAGTGGGACTGGGTCTTTTCATATTTCTTCTTTTGGGGTGAGCCACGCTGCTGTTTCACCCTTGTCCTCTTTCACTATTCATTCTAAATTTCCCTTACCATTAGTTATCACATAGGCAGGTATTGTAACTTACCTGGTTGTGTTAACCAAAACGTCATCCCTGTATTTGATAATCACTCGTTTCTATGTTCAGGATTACTGCACATGCCCATTTACTGTTACAATGCAGCAAGAAAGTACCACTATTTAACCAGGTTCCACATGAACTCCTTCCTGCTGAGAATACATAAAAGCAGTCCTAGCTCCTCTTGATGATTAGTGTTAATTACTCCTGCCAGTATGGAAATTCTTTATTTTACATGTTGATTCCTGGGCACAAGATGTCTAAAGTGCCCCAATTGCAGCTGAAACCATTGGGACCTTTGCAGGCCGTGTCCCTTGTTCAAGACCAGAACCTTCAAACCCCAAAATGCCAGAGTTGTAGAGTCAAGAAGTAAAAAAACCCTAAGTAGGTCGTTAGAATAGTAAATGGGTGACTCTGACTTCTACCTCTTGATTTACAGAGCCATTTATCCTTTCTGTTGGAAATACATTTCCATATAGAAGTCAATAATATAATAAAACTCTTTAGCCCTTTGTTTTGGTGAGTTTCTTTCAGCTTGCCTTAAAGCTCCACATTCAGTTAATTCCAAAATTCTTTGAGGTTAGATACCTCTGGATGGTGTGGGACATGATAATACCACTGGGTTCCTTGGTCATGTTCCACCTTCCACACTTCATTTACAATAAAGTAGGTCCTCTGTCTCCCATTATCATGTAATGGGAGACAGAAATACAGGCAAAGAACTCCAAGCGCTGCTGGCAGCCAGCACCAGAATGATCTGGTCTTCAGAGAGAAAGCAAGCTTTGACAATATCTTGATTTTGGGCATCTTCTACCCTCAAAACTGCAAGTCAATGAATTCCCATGTTCAGTTCAAACCACTGTGTTGTACTTTTGGTAGCAACTCTGGCAAGCTAAGATACCATCACTTCTCCAAATTCTGTTGGTCATGCAAACTAACCCTGATATAATGTATGATGGGACTGAAAAACGGGCATGAATTTTAGGAAGCAGGGATCACTGGAGGCCATCTTGGTGTCTGGCTACCACAGTGTCCATGTTCAAGGGCCTTAGCTTTGCCATGTCTCAGTAACACCAACAGCTGTTTCTCAACTACCTGGCAACTACTTCTCTGCTGCAGGTGGTATGCTCTTACTCCCAAACCTCAAGTTTCTTCATTCTAATACTCACATTGGATCTTGCCATTAGTCCTATACTGCATCTTGTCCCATCACTAACACCTCCAATAACCTAAATTTTCTGTATCTTGTGGACTAAGCATCAGAAATAATTGTATCATGGTCTGGACATACAGGTCCTGACCTCCAATTAAAGCCCGCAGCTGGGGGCGGATTTGGCTCAAATGGTTGGGTGTCCGTCTCCCATATTGAGGGAGCTGCGTTCGATTCCTGAAACTTTCCGGTAAAATAAAGAAAATTATAGAATGGGTGCTGAGCCATGCAGAAAGATGATGACATAACAGGAGAGTGACAGGGGAGAGCCAATACGAGATGCGTTGAGAAAAAACAAAACAAAACAGGAACTGAAGTAGCACAAGTGGCAGAATGCCTCTCTCCCACATCGAAGGTTCCCAGGATCGAATCCCAGTGAAGACAGGAGGAGAAGAAGGAGAAGAAAGGGCAGGAAACAGACACAGAGAATTGCCCAGCGAATGGACACCAAACAGCCAAAATGGGGGAGGGGGGAAAAGAGTTGTTAAAATGGATGAAAATCAATCAATCAATCAATCAATCAATCAATCAATTAATCAATCAATCAATCAATAAATAAATAAATAAAACCAGCAGCCTTCCATGTTACCCAGAATGTGGACTAGAGCAATATTCCGAAATGTAGCATATCTCACCTACAAAAAAAATTATTAATGTTAAATAGTTCCCTTGCTGAGTGCCTCTATGTTTTTCCCCTAGGAACAAAAGCTCCATTAAACATTTCTACAACTCCCTGCCATCAAACACCCTTGGCTGTTCTACCAACCTTACAGGTTATTATGGTAATTGTGGTCTTTTGGATTCTAGTGGTTAAGGGACACCATCTGGTTATTATGGGATGTTATTATCATCTTGGATGTTAATGAGCCAAGTTCTGTGACCACCTCTCCAACCATTATCCCATGTCTACGGAGGACAGCCACTATTAAATTTTGTAGAGATGCTGGTGTCCCTCTCATTAATGCATTACTAAAGGCTTTGATTTTGGTGTGTCATCTTGGTGCTCTCATGCAACATAATCCTTTGGTGGGTCTTCTGGCCTTATGTAACATGTTTGGTCCACCAGATCTATTTCACTCTTCCTCTACCAAGCATTTCTACTTTACTGAGAATTGATCACCATATTTTCTAGGCTCCAAGGGCTATACCAGAGGTAAGTTTGCTTCATACCTGGAGTTATGGTATGCAGAATTCCAGTATGGCCCTGTGGTGGTTTTGTGCTCGGTAGATTCCAGAAAATCATGTCCTTAGGGATAATCCATTTCTGTGGGTGTGGGACACTTTTGTTTGGATTGCTTCAGTTGAGGGCCTTTGATTGGATTGCTGCTGGACCCAGGATAGGCTTTGGTCCTCTTGCTGGGGTCCTCTCTAAATGGGGGACTAAAAGCAGCAGATACACAGGGAAAAAGTGGCAGAGACAGAGAAACCTCCAGAGGCTGAGAGACGTTCTGGAAGCTAGACCTGGAATCAGTGGAGCATGAAGGCACAGAAAGAGACCTCTGAGAGGGTGAAAGAGATAAGGCCTGAAGGAAAGGAGAGAGAGGAGCCATATGCCTGATTGCCCACAGCTGATCTTGGCGAGAGCTTCACTTGATGCCTTGATTTGGGCAGAGTTGGCATTGTGCCCTGCCATGTGACTGCCCACAGCTAAGCTTGGAGAGAAAGCAACTTCAGATGGTGCCACTGTGTGCCTGATCACCCAGAGTTGACCTTCAGTGAGACAGCATCCCTGATGATGCCTTGATTTGGACATTTTCACAACCTCAGAACTGTAAGCTTTTAACCTAATAAATTCCCATTATATAAGCCAATAAATTTCTGGTATATTTCTCCCAGCAGCCTTTAGCAAACTTGAATAGGTCCCCATGGTCTCAGCCTCTTGGCGTTACTTCTATGAATATGTTACATTATGTGACAAAATAGATTTTGCAGATGTAATTAAGATTACCAATTAGTTGACCTTAAGATAAGGAGGTTTTCTGGTTAGGCCTAACAAATATATGAGAATTTTAAAAGCAGAGGTTTTTCTCTTGCTGGTAGCAGAAGGAGAATTCAGAGATATTCAGAGTATGAGAAGGATTCCATGGAAGAAGTTTGACGAGAATTTTATGCAGCATCATAGAGAATGCTTGAATTATCTTTTGTACATAATAGTAAAAATATGGACACTGAGAACACTGCCAATCAGAGCTCAGAAGGAAGTGAAGAATGCGTATTGGAAACTGGAGGAAGGAGCTATTCTTATTATTAGTGGTAGAAAACTCAGTGGAATTGTTCCTGCAGTTTTGTGGAAAGCACGATTTGACAATGATAAACTTGGATATTAAGCTGAGCAGATTTCTAAGCACAAGGTTGAAGGTGGAGGCTAATTTCTTGCTTATAGTAAAACGCAAAGAGAGAGAGAGACATTGAGGGAAGAACTTTTAAACAAAATGGAACCAGAACTGATGATGTTGAAAATTCTCTGCTCTATAGACAGAAAAAGATGCTAAATTAAAAGTTTTGTTATGAGGAAAGCCTGCTGTAGAGAAAAAACTGAAAGTATGACTATTTGGCATTTTGCTAATACCTCAGAAATATCAAAAGCTTTCTGTGCTTTTCTCTGTGTGTATTTTAATGTGCTTTTGGATTCTCTTTGCATTTGCAAAGAGAATCCAAAAGCATATGAACAGAATTATACACCACAATCAAGAGGGTTTTATTCCAGGCATGCAAGGATGGTTCAACACAAGAAGATCAATTAGTGTAATAAACCACATTGATGAATTGAACAAGAAAAATCATATCATCCTCTCAATTGATGCAAAAAGACATTTAACAAAATACACCACCCTTTCTTCATAAAAACACTCCAAAAGATAGGAATAGAAGGAAACATTCTCAATTTGGTAAAGTGCATTTATACTAGACTGAAAGCTTTCCCATTGATATCAGGAACAAGTCAAGCATACCCACTGTCACCACTGGTATTCAATATTGTACTAAATTTCTAGTTAGAGCAATTAGGCTAAACAAAGAAATTAAAGGAACCCTAATAGGAAAGAAATAAGTACAATTTTCACTGTTCTTTGATGCCATGACACTATATCTAGAAAATGCTGAAAAGTCCACAACAAAACTACTAGAGTTAATAGACAAGTTCCACAAAGTGGCAAGATACAAGGTTAATATGCAAAAAATCAATAGTGTTTCTATACACTACTGATTTGCAATCTGAGGAGGAAATCAGAAAAAAATTCCATTTATACTAGTGACTAAAACAATCAAATATTTAGGAATAAACTTAACAAAGGATGTAACGTTCAGAAAACTAAAAAGCATTACTAAAAGAAATGAAAGAAGACTTAAATAAATGGAAGGAAATTATGTGTTCATGGATTGGAAAACTAAATATTGTTAAGATGTCAGTTTTACCCAAATTGATTTACAGATTCAATGTAAACCGAATAAAAATTCCAACAACCTTTTTTGTTTTGCAGAAATCAAAAAGTCAATAATTAAATATATTTGGAAGGGTAAGGGGCACCCAGTAGACAAAAATGTCTTAAAAAAGAAGAGCAAAGTTGGAGAACTCTCACTTCCTGACTTTTAAGCATATTACTTACCTACAGTAGTAAAAAACAGCATGGTACTGGCATAAGGAGAGACAGATTGAGCAATGGAACCTAACTGAGAACTCAGAAATTGACCCTCACATTTACAGTCAAGTGATTTTTGACAGGATTGTCAAGCCCATGCAGCTGAGCCACAACAGTCTATTCAACAAATGGTGCTGGAAGAACTGGATATCCATAGCCAAAAGAAAGAAAGAAGACCCCTATCTCACACCTTATGCAAAAATTAGCTCAAAATGGATCAAGGACTTAAATATAAAAACCACAACCATAAAGCTACTATAATACAATGTAGGAAAAATCGTCAAGATCTTCTGGTAGGTGGTAGTTTCTTAAACCTTACACCCAAAGCATGAGCAACAAAAGGAAAATTAGATGAAAAGGACCTCCTGAAAATTCAACACTTTTCCACCTCAAAGGACTTTGTCAAAGTTTGAAAAGACAGCCAATTCAACAGGAGAAAATGTTTGGCAATCACATATCTGATAAAGGTTTAATATACATGATATATAAAGAGACCATACAACTCAACAATAAAAAGACAAAGTATGTAATTAAAAAATGGGCAAAAGACTTGAAAAGACAACTGTCCAAAGAAGAAATATAAATGGTGAAGAAACACATGAAAAAATGTTCAACATTGCTAGCCATTAGGAAAATGCAAATCAAAACTTCAATGAGATATCATTTCATAACTATTAGACTGGCCATGATTAAAAAGCCAGAAAACTGTAAATGTTGGAGAGGATGTGGAGAGAAAGAAATGCTTATTCACTGTTGGTGGGAATGTAGAATGGTACAGACATTGTGGAGGACTGTTTGACACTTCCTAAGGAAGTTGAATAGCGACTTACCATAAGACCTGGCAATACCATTGTTAGGTATATACCCAGAAGAACAGAGAGCAGTAACACAAATAGACATCTGCACACCAATGTTTATAGCAGCATTATACATGGTAGTCAAAAGTTGGAAATAACCTAGGTGTCCATCAACTGATGAATGGATAAATAAATTGTGGAGTGTACACACAGTGGAATATGATGCAACAGTAAGAAGAAATGAAGTCATGAAACATATGACAACTTGGATGAACTTGGAGGACATTATGATGAATGAAGCAAGCCAGACACAAGAGGACCAATACTGTATGGTTGCTTGATTTTGAAATTAATATATTATGTGAAATATAAATATATTATGTAAAATATGAATATGGGTAGAATTGCATATATGGCTGTTTTTTCTTGAAACTGAGCAAATGTAATTAATACTACAAAATGTTAATATCAGACAAAAAAACCATATTATACTGAGTGAAGGAGACTAGACACAGAATACTACATATTGTGTGATTCCATTTATATAAACTGTAAACATAAATCAATTTATAAAGATGAAATGAGATCAGTGGTTATATAGGTGAGGGGAAGGAATGCTAAGGGGTGTTGAGTCTTTCTTTTTGGAGTAATGAAACTGTTCTAACATTTTTGAGGTGATGAATGTAAAACATTGTGATTATACTAAAAGCTATTGATTATATACTTTGGATAGAATAGCCAGAAACAGCGGATGTGTACAATGGGGGAAGCATGGAGAGATTGAAAGGTAAGGAATTTTCTTGTTTGCTTGTTTAACTGTTTTTTATTTATTATTATTATTGAAATAATGAAAATGCTCTAATAATGATTGAAATGATGAATGCACAACTATGTGATTATAGCAAATACAATTGATTGTACACTTTGGATGAATTGTATGCTTTATTAACATGTATTGATAAAATTGATTTGTTTAAAAAAAAAAAGATTTGTTATAGGAAAGCCTGCTCTGGAGAAAAGACTGCAAGTGTGACTATTTGACATTTTACTAAAACCTCAGAAAGATCAAAAGTTCAGAGTATTCATTCACAAGAGTTTAAGGGTATGGCTCACAGATCTTCTCAATAACATAGAGGACCTCTAGAAAGCTTAGGGAAATTGTTCCTCCAACAACTCAGGAGAATGCCAAATAGAGTCAGGATTATCACAAAATAGTTTGTGAATGTGATTTTGTTTAATGAAGTAAATACCCATGAAATAGACATAAGGCTCACAAAGTTCTTGGCAAAATTATATCTGCAGAAACCTGTCAGGGAGGACTGAAAGGGACAGGAAGAGTACAAAATGAAAGAAGGCCATCAAACCTCCAAAATTCTACAGGCAAGAAAAAAGCTGATAAAACTAATTAGCTACATGAGGTTTAATCTGTGCAGTATTGGTAACAATGTTGTTTGTAAATCTTTGGAAATGAATAGAAATTGTTAAAGCATATCAGGGTGTTTGTGACTAGCAGAGCTATTATATGGGTAAGACAGTGGTTGAAAGGGAAAGTCTAAGGTCATATATATTACTAGAAGGAAAGCTAAAAAATGTAACATGGTAATGTGTATGATAGTAAAACCTCATGTAAAACATGGATATGGGTGATATTGCATATGTAAAATTGTTTTTACAAAATATAAATACAAAGAGAGAAGGAAAAAGAATAGCAGCTACTTATGGCAGGGGTAGTATAGAGATATTGAGAGGTGATGAGTTTTGTTTGTTTGTTGTTTATTATAATTATTATTGGAGTAATGAAAATGCTCTAAGAATGACTAAAATGATGAATGCACAAATATGTGATTACGCC
>JAKSZT010052260.1:809800-837300 GCA_026826555.1 Tolypeutes matacus | reverse complement strand
AACAACTGCGATTGTAGTTGGAATTAGTGAGGTAAAAGTGCCTGAAGATGAACATTTTAGAAGTAATGTTTTCATAACTTGTTGAGCTGCCTTTTTCTGTTATTTTATTTTTGTGAATTTGAACTAAAGATGTTAAAAAAAATTTCAGATAACCATATAGCAGCTAATACCATAGTTGAAAATAGAAATCACTCTGGCTATTAGGACTTATTAACATTGGGTCGTGAGTACACAGATGTTGGTTATATAATTCTTCACGTGCTTTTGTATGTGTGAAATCTTTTGTAATAAAAAAGAAAAAAATGAAAATAAAACTAAAGAAAGTAATCTCAGGATGCTGTATTTGACTTTACAGTATGTGAAGAAGAGAACCCCAATGCCCAGGAGCTATCTTTCCTGAAAATACTTAGCAGAATCTTAGAAAAGCGGTGCATAGTGGTGCTTTTATTTCTATCAAAATGGAACATAGATTCAGACTGGTACAGAGTTTCCAATGAAAGAAAAATGTAAGAAGCTTTTTAGGAAAGGGAGCTAGAATGGGACAACGGAAGAGGAAAATATTTTCTTTCTCTATAGTAGGGGATAGAGACTGCTGATATGTGATTTAAAATGTGTGTGAGTGTGTGTGTGTGTGTGTGTTCATGTTTTATGTGAGGATTACATGAAGGTTACCTTCATCAGTTGTACTTAATGCTTGTAAAACTGAACTTTCTTAATAAAGATAGATGATTATCTATCTTTATAAATATAAAAGTTGGAAATAAATTAATAATTCTGTGGAAAGGGATCAAGGTGTGAGCCCCTTATTAAGTTCTGAGAAAGTCCACAACCTACTGCAAGGAAATGGTTGCATAGATCTTTGCATTAGATTATCTTTGCCCACTATGTCATAATCCCCTTGACCATAGCTCTTCTTTAGCCACTGCTGCTGTGACCAGTTCCACGTAGGTGCCATCAGACAGTGTCTCACCTCAGGTCATGCCTATTACCTGTAGCTTCATGCATGGCCCTGCCCTATCTCCATGTTATGGGTTGTCCCCAGAAACCAGCTGTTCAGTCTAGCATATACCACCAGAAAGTACAGGAGAATTAACATCTGTGAGGCAGTCCTGGAACCCCACTGAGCCATTGAGCAAATGCCTCTCATCCCCTGAGGAAGAGAGTTCTGGGATGTATTTCATAAAGCTCCTCAGACAGTCCTGCTAGAAATAGATGCTTCTCCAGTAGTAAAGTACAAGTGGATAAGAAATCCTTGTATTGGCTTTTCCTCCTTTCCTTTTTCTCTCCATCAGTTCTACACTCCTACTCTCTGGTATCACATCTCCAACTGAACAGCCAATATGCAAGATTTTGTCTTAGACCCTGCTTTGGGGTGCATCCTAGACTTAGCCTCTCCCAAGAGAAACATCTTCTGCTATCATCCCCCAGTCTCTATACAGAGGTACTGACATCCTGATACTGATTAGAATTTATTTACTTATGTAACTATTTAGAATGTAGTTTTAAATAATTATATATAATTTACTTATGTTGGGGCTTGGGCCTTTTTAAGGCTTAGATTCTCCAAAAAGCAATGGAGATAGTGAGAGAGACATTGACTTTGGCTTGATTCAGCATCCAAATATCCAATAGACAAACAAAATTGAATTAAAGCTTGACCAAGGGACCAAACACATGAAAATTCTGTCCATTTTTGCATGGTTAGCAACAACTCCATAGACATGAAAAGAAAAGAAGCCAGTTAATATTGGAATCATGTATCATGTTTCCAGCAAGACAACAGGAGGTAAATCAAGTTCATCAATCGACCACAGAGTAATAAACCTTTTGAGGAGAAAGCTCAAGAAAGAAGTACAGATCACATCAGGCCTCCCTTCTTATGTTTTTTTCCTCATTTTCTCCAGTTCCCTCTGTTTCCTCAGAATCAGATGCTGCTGCCAACTTTCCAGGTATAATTCCCCGAATATATATTATACTCTGCTGTATATAAATCATTTGTCTATAATTTCAGTAAAAATACATGTCTAACTTTTGCAAAAAATCTCACCAAAAAACCCTAAAAGGAACAAAACAAAATAAATATGGGGGTTGATAATATCTTAGGGCATTGGATTCACAGCTTCTGTACTTTAATCCTATTTAAAGTTAGATGAAAAAAATATTCATTTTCAGATTTCAGTTAAAGGTAGCTTTGTGTTACCAGAGTTGTTCAGGCTAAAGAGTGCCTCAGGCTCTTTCACAATCTGTTACGTATTTTCCAAGTAAATTTTCAATCCCAACAGCATTTTGCTGAGTTTTTTTTTTTTTTTTTTTCTTTATCTGTGGAGGGTTCAGTATCTACTCGATGTTCTTTTCAGAGAGTCAGTACTTTGTTCCTCTATCATTCTTGATACTGCAAGTCTTCATTGGTCACTGATCTTCCATGTATAAAAAGGCATTTCTTATTCCACCCTAAAAGTTTAATTTTTTTTCTCCTGAATGCTGGATCTTTTGTTTTCTAAGACTACTGTAAATTGTGGTCATGTGGTTTGAGGGTAAGTATCTTTGTCATTGAATCTTGTCTTCATGTATTAGTTCTACAATGTCATGAAAAACCTTAGATCTTTCTAGTTTCAAATTTCATGTGTCTTAAAATATTTGCCATTATAGCCCAAATCAGTGTCTAGAAATGGTAAACACTATCCCCTGAATTTAACGAACTCCTTTATAAGGGTACAAGATTAGAGTTCTATGTGGGACCCTGTCTATATGTCTTCCTCTGCTTCCAGAGAAATGGTCTTCCAGAGATCTTATTTCCAGTATAGAACTGACTTTTAAAGTATAATCATTAAGAGAACATTTGCAGAACCACCTCTTTGCAAAAGATTCTTGTCAGACACTGAATTTAGTTGAGGCAAGCAGTAGAATTGACTATGAGTTTTCAGACATATGAAATTAGTCCAAAAAAAATACCAAACTTTTAAGACCAGGCACTTCCTATTTCTCCTTTTTCTTTGTATTTCCTCTGAGAATTGGAGGGTATATTTCCTGTCTATGTTTCCTAAGCCTACAAGAAAGCAAAAAGTTATTTTGCCACAATGTAAGGCTTCTGCATAGGGAAAATAAAATAATGATTCTAAATCAATTTTTAACATTCTTTGCCCTTCCTTATTCCCCAGAATCTTCACTTCCCATCTTTCCCTTAAGAACATGAAAAACTACATACTCATCCATTCACATCTTGACCTTGCTCTGACAAGGTAAGAAGTATTCTACACCACTGATGGTGGGCTACTTATTGTTTATGCTTATGTGCTTTCCATAGGAAACATTCCATCCCACCTTATGTGTGTTCAACGTTTGTTTTGTCCAAAGAGTTTACATATATTATCACTGATAATATAACCATACAAATTTCTGTCAGTTTCTGATAGCAGATATCATTATTCCCATTTCACAGGGGATAATTGCCTTGCATTTGAGCTGGTGAGCACAAAAAGATCTCCTGTGTATTAGCCTCTCTGTCCAGGAATAAACCATTTCACAGCTATTCTGCCAGTATGACATTATTCTGCCACTAGCCAATTTCTCCCAGGAATGGTATACACTTAAATTTTCTTCATATGGCCACTATTGTTAGATTATCAGAGTTTTCTGATCAGATGCAATAGTTATGGGCTCCTTCCTTCTATACCCTATATCACTTTGTCCCTAAACTCCTTGTTTTTCACTCCGTAAATAATGGGATTGAGCATTGGAGGTGCAAGGAAGTAGAGGTTGCCAAGAATGGTGTGGATATGGGGTGGAATGCCTCGGCCAAAGCAATGAGTCAGAAAAGAGAAAAGTGATGGTGTATAAGAGATAAGCATAACACGGAAGTGTGTGGTGCAGGTGTTGACTGCTTTGTGATGGGCTTCCTTAGAAGAGAGCCACATTATAGCCTGGATAATTAGCACATAAGATGAGCCAATAGCTGAGATGTCCAGCCCCACCACCAACAAGGCTACCACCAGACCATATATCCGGTTGACTGTAGTGTCTACACACACCAACTTCACCACAGCCATGTGTTCACAGTACGTGGAGGGAATAACAGGGTTGACCTGAAAGGGCATCTGATGGAGGAGGATGGGCATGGGGAGAATGAAGAGGAAGGCTTTCAACAAACTCACTAGGCCAATAAACCCAATGCGGCTGTTGGAGAGGATGGTGGCGTAGCACAGGGGCTCCCAGATGGCCACGTAGCGGTCAAAGGCCGTGGTCATTAGGACAGCAGACTGCATGGCAGAGATGGAGTGGATGAATAACAACTGGACCAAGCAGCCCTTGTAACTGATCTCACTCTGGCCAAAGCAGAAGATGCACAGTACCTTGGGAATATAGGTTGTGGACATGCCCGGTCCATGAGGGCCAACATGCAGAGGAGCAGGAACATGGGCTTGTACAGGAAGCGCTCTGTGGAGATGAGGAAGAGGATGGTGCAGTTCCCGAGGATGGTGATGAAGTACATGGAAGAGAAGGGAATGGATATCCATATGTGCTTGTCCTCCATTCCAGGAATGCCTTAGAGAATGAAGAAAGAAGGGTGGCCCTGAGTGGCATTGCAAGCAGGCATGGTGGCACACTGGTGAAGTACTTGAGAGGAGCAATATAATAGCATATTAGCTTCAATTTAAAAAAATTCAAGAGTCACAAAATGGAAAACAAAATTTGGAACTTTAGTATATACAAAAATGATTCTGAAAATTATGGTAAAATTTTGGAATGAAAATATTTCCTTATAACATAAAATCAGATATATTCCAGGCCACATTGATTTATATCACAAAATCATTCAAAACAAAATTTAGCTTTATGCTATTATAACAGATATTCTTGAAATTTATGACTCAATAAGTTTGATACTAAAGGAATTATCAAAAACAGAGCATACCATAAAATAGCTACCTAAAAAGATGGTAGTATAGTAGCATTAATATTTGAGGCAATATACTTCAAGATGAACCTTTTAGTAAGGAAAAACTGGTCAATTATTCATTAATAAAATTCATTATTAAATATATAAGAATATACTAAGAAATGAATGTGTAACCACTTAAAGAACATAAATTGGAATATGTAAAACAAAAGAGGACAGTAACACAAAGAGAAACTGACAAATTTAAACCTTCCTGTCTTATAAACCAAAAGATTAGATAGGTCAAGAAAAATGTTTTTAAAAAGTAATGCATGGTTTGAAAGCTTACATAAAGAAAAAGTTTAAATAGAATTCTTCATCCAAAAATTAAAGAATATATATATTTAGCAGATATGGATTTACAAAAGTTGGAATTTTATTAAGCCACAAAAATATCCTGATCTTTCCATAAAATAAATATCATAGAGTATGCCTTATCCAACCATAAGAAAAAAAGGCAAAAAAGGAAAGGCTGAGAGAGAGAAAAAAAGAAAAGAACAATAGTAGTATCAAATGGAGACATTTCTTTGGTGACAATAAAATGATTGAATAAAGATTGAAAAGTAATGATATCTCTTACTATGATATCTAATACCAGCATACCACCCCAAATTAAATATTTATCCTCTATTTTCAGATAATATAAGTATTTGAATAGCTTATTTTAAGGAAATGGTCACTTGTGGGGTTCTGGGGGATACCTGTACTCCTTAAAGGCATTATTTTATAAAAGAAAGAAAAAACTTATCTTCCAAAGAAAAGAACAGGTCATGCCGTGGGTTTTCCCCACGGGCCATTTTAATTGTGGCTCCTGCTTAGAATCACAATGTTTGGGTTTAAAATCCTTGGCTCTTACACCTCACAGCTGTGAAACCCTTAGTTTCTTTACCTCTCTTAGTCCCAGTGTCATCTATTTTTGTGAATGATGAGTCTCAAAGGAATAATCTGAGAATCTTGTGATGTGGAAGGTACATAGTAAATATTCCACCACATTATATTATAATTGTGCACCAAGATAAAGTAAGGAATTGGGGAGGTAAAATCTAAGATCCGAGAAGGAAAAGTAATTGATCTCACACAGGACCCAGTAAAGGTGAGCCTGTGGAGAATGTGAAAGTGCTGAGCTTAGAGGGGAGGACTTACTGCTTCCATTTACTCTCATTCTAAATCCCTCCTTTACTTAGTCTCTGTTTGCAATCAACCTGCAATCTAGGCTCAGCCTTTGCTAACCATTTTATCCTGGTGAGTTTTTATTTTTACATTTATTCATTCTTTCAAAACAACCAGCTACAGGACCAATGGTTCTGTTCTACAGTCTGAGCAGAGCACTGTAGCAGAATGTGAAGGGAATAAAAAGCAGTGGTCCCTGTTGCCAGGTCAATCTTTCAATGCCTGTCTAGTCAGGAATACTGGGGAGTCTCTCAGGGACCTGGACTCCCCCATTTAATTGGTTGCCCCTCAAAATGCTTTTGATCTAAGTTTTTATGGGACTCCACATCCAAGCATTTGTGTTCCTCACATGTCCTAGATTGTTTAGCTTTAAAATAGCTTAAGCAAGATATGCTGGGCAATAGTTTTGCCCACTGCAACTTAATTTCTCATTATCTTCCAACCCTGTATCTGAGCCTATTCCTTTATGATATCATGGTCGACTCCAGATTCTATGGGGCTCATGCTTAGGGCCCCATGTGACTGCAACCTAATCTGTGTAGCACAGATGTTTCATGAAAGCTTCCTTTTGAAAGTACTCTCCAGGTAAGGACAGCATAGGAGAGAAAAGGAAGAGGATTCCTGGGAATGTGGCTCAGAATAAAGGACCATAGCAGTTCCCTCTGGGGAGGAGTGTCACTGAAGTTTGAGGTAAGGGAGGGGCTCTCCACAGGAGGATCCTGTGCTCTTCTGTGCCTCCAGGCTCTCTGAGCAGCAGGAGTCCTGAGGAACAGTGGAGCTTGGCAACACTAGCTCTATCCTCACATAGCAGTGTCTGCTGTGTTGCCATTTGGGAAGAAAGATCATTCCCCAAGTTGTTAAACGCAATGATTCCATAGTTAGTGCTTTTGTATTTTCCTTTGTGTTCATTCTTTGCCCTATATGATATCTATTTTCCCCTTAACTGTACAGCCTCTTGAAGGAGGAGCTGGTCCCAAGGTATGGATAAGTCCCTGGAAACTGGAAACAGCCTCTTCAGTTTCTCCAAGGGGCATTGCTGAGAGCCAAGACCTAAGAGAGAGAAGATCTTGCTGATGAGAACTGTGCAAGGAGGGCTAAGAGTGAAGCTGGCAATGGGAAGCTGAACACCTGAGGTTCAGGGCATAGGATACCAGAATATCAGTATAGAGCCCACCCTCACCCTGAACCACTTACCTAAATGGAAGGCAGTGAGAGAGGGGGAAGCTGATCCCAGATACCTTATGCAAATGAGTATGTGAGAGCCTGTCCACATTTACATAGGTGTATCTTAGCAAACTTCCATCTAGCTTTTGGAAAGCACACTCATGGCTCTGCATTTCTCCATTCCTTACTTTCTGGCACCCAGAATCCTTAGTTTGGCCCTTAAAGTAACCTAAGCAAAGGACCCCAGGGTGGCCAGATTTAGCTCTTTGCACTGTACTCCCCCACAAGGCCCTACTACTATTGTGTGTTATACTGACCCTAGAGTTTCCCAGAGGTCCCAGAAGATGGTACTGGTTGACCTTAGAGAATCTGTCATGTTCTAGTCTTTGCCAGTCCTGGAGTATCCAGAGGAGAGGGAAGGGAAAGCTAAAGCTTAAGTAAGCTGGGACTCTATTAAGTCTGGGACTCTATTTGGTGCCTGGCATCTTAGGAATCCCAAAGGTGCTCATCCCCAGGCATGTGGAGTTGTGGGAATCAGGGAGAGACTTATTGCAAGGCTGAGAATTATGCCTGTGAAAGCATTTATCAGAAAACAACCTCTGTTGGATATCATGTCAAACTAGTGTTAGCAGCCTCAAACTGCTGTCTAGCAAGTTTACCTGATATTCCCCAGGGCATTTTCTGCAATCCAGGCATCCCATCTGTAGCCTCTCTGGCTCAAGGATCTCCCCAAACCTGGATCCTAATGTCACCAGATTTCTTTTCTCATAAGTTCAGAGAAAGCAAGTTATTAAAGTTTGTCAAAAATGTACTTTGTTGGGGGCAGATGTGGCTCAAATGGTTGGGCGTCCGTCTCCTGTATGGAGGGACCTGGGTTCGATCCCCGGGACCTCTCGGTAAAATTATTTTAAAAAAATTTTCTTTGTTAAGACCATTGCAAAATGCATAAGGCAAAGCAAAATAGTCACAAAGTCATTCAAAGTTTTTAAAGAAGCTAGGCTCACAGAAGCTCTTTCCTCTCTGTCCCAAGGTAGTCCCAATGAGTGATAATGCCAGCTAGACCCCAAAGAGAGTCCTTGCCTTACGGTCTCATTTTGACCTCCATGGTGCTATCAGATTCCTGGATAAAACGTCATAAAGAAACTTTTCTTGGAGAATAGCACCCCAAACTCCTCCAGATGCCATCTACAGTCAACCAGGAGACCCCACCTCTCTAGCCAAACTTGTGTGTGTGTATGTGTGTGTGTGAGAGCAGCCTGGGATTCCACCTGCTTTTTCCCTAATCCTTACACATCTGGATTGGTAGTGAGTAATACAAAACAGTAATACAAAGCAGGAAATAAAAATGTCGATTTCAGAGTCAGTCCCTTGCTCATAATCTCTGAGCCTCCACACCTTAAAGACTCAAGGCCAAATGCACACAGGCCTTACTTGTCTTTCCAGTTTTGGTCCCATTTCATACTCATGTTTTCCTTATGTGCAGTTATGTGTAACCACATTCTATTCCATGAATAACTCAACTTTCCTCTGCCTGTTCCCTATCATTTAGCTACTATCCTTGCCCAGTGATTCTGTTCAAGGCCTTCCTTAAATACCACCTCACAAAGCCCTCCTTTAACCCTCGTCAAAATTAACCTCACACAGATTTATACTCACGTAATGATACATTCCAAGTGCACTGAAGTTATTTATATTTATATACTACTAAACAATAGGAGTATAGAAATATATTATATACTACTAAACAATAGGCTCTTTGGGGTTAAGGACCACGTCCATTTCTGTATACCCCAAGCAGTGCTACTCAAACTTCACTGTGCATACAAATCATCTGGGGATCTTGTTAAAACTCAGATTCTGGTTCATTAGGTCCGGGGTAGTGCCCAAGATTCTGAATTTCTAAGTTCCTTTCATTGTGGCCTAAGGACAACATTTTTTTTTTTTTCAATTAGACAAGTTGTAGATTTACAGAAAAATCATGCAGAAAATACAGAGTTCCCATATATCCTCCATATTATTAACATCTTGCATCAGTGTGGTACAATTGTTAAAACTGATGAAATAATATTATTATAATTTTACTATTAATGATAATCTGTGGTATCCATTAGGGTTCACTGTGTTGTAAAATCCTATGATTTTTCTAATTTTTATTCAGAAACATATATACAATCTAAAATTTATAGTTACAACTTTTAACCTTGCGCTCTGGATAATCACATTAAGTCAAGGCAATTCCAAACAAATTTAAATGATTAGTTTTGTTTGGAGTCTTGACAAAATGATTCTTGAAACTCAACAGGAAGAACAAACATCTAAAGTTAATAATGATATAATGGAGGTGTGCTTACCCTCCCAGAAAGTAAAACTTATAAGTGTGGCACTTTTAGGGCGATTCCTAATAGTGGAGGACAAACCAGTGTGTCATGACCTCTTGTTGTATGTAACTATGAATCTTGTCATCCAATGAGTCAAGGCAGGGACCATCGTGGGCCCCGGGGGTGGGGGGGTGGGGAGGGAGGAAAAGAATAGATCAAACAGGGGGTATTTAGTGGTCAGTGGAAATGTTTTTCATTACCTTACAGTGATGGACACAGGACATGGCAAATATCATCAAAATTTACAAAAGTGTACAATCTAAAATGTAAACCATACTGTAAACCCAATGTTTATTAGCTATGTTTCACTATCTATATATCAGTTATAATAATGCTACCATCCACATGCAAAAAGGTTTTAATATGGGGTGAGGAAAGGGGGAGGAGGTTGGGTATATGAGAGTGTCTTGTATTCTGTGTGTGTCTTTGCTGTGACCTAAAACTTCTTTGAAAATTAAATGAAAAATAGTGAAGCTGGGGAGTGAGAGGGGAAAGATGCCATGGTACAGACTGGACACCAAATATTGCTGTGATAAAATGCAAAATGTCAAAAAAAAATTCTTAATTTCTTTTAAACTTTTTACAATTTTTTTCTCATTTTTTCAATAACCCAATCCTTTAATTTAATTTAATTTTTATTTTTTTAAGGTTTCATGTATTTTACCTCTTACATTTAAACATCATTATTATTTAATTTTCCTATTAATTGTATTTGGCTATTGTGTTGGCTTCATCTTTAAAGAAGCTTTGTATCACAGAATGGTTACAGCTGGGCAAGAGAGTATAGTTGGTGGGGGGTGTCAGGAATGAGGGTACATGGGAAGAAGTTCACCTGATCATAAATAAAAGCTATATAAAATTGTTCAAATGCTCACGGGGCATGGTCACAGTGGGTGGAGAACCACTCAATAAATGAGAGAATACTGAATTCCCATCCTGGAGAGCTCTGCCATATTATCCAAGGGAGTAGCAACAGTCCCCCAAGTGCAGGGGCAGTGTCTGGCAAATGAGGATGATCCACTGAGGGGCTCTTGTTATTGATGACTAGCCTCATAAGTCTTTGCTCTTGAAATTGAATCTTAGCCTATTGTTATGGGGTGCCTAAGGATTGCCTCCTGAGAGCTTCCTTGTTGCTCAAATGTGGCCTGTCTCTAAGCCAAACTCAGCATATTGAATGCATTACCTTCCTTCCAGCATGGGACAGACATGACTCTGGGGATGAGCCTCCCTGGAATGAGGGATTAGTATCAAGTGCCAATGGGCAATACAACTTGAATAAGACCTGGAATAAAAGGGAGAAAAGAGTCATGGGGAAGGTTTTTCATTACCTTACAGTAATGGACACAGGACATGGTAAATATCATCAAAATTATTAAACTGTATCATCTAAATTGTAAACAATACTGTAAATCACTGACAATGTTTAGTTGCTATATTTTGCTATCTGTATAACAGTTATAACAATGCTAACAACCAAAAAATAAAGGGGGGAGTTAATATGGGGTGGGGAAGGGGGGGTGGTTTGGTATCTGGGAGTCTCCGGCACTCCGTGTGTGACTTTGCTGTGCCTAAAACTTCTTTTAAAATTAAATGAAAAATTGGGAGACAATGGGGATTGAGAGGAGGAAGGTGTCATGGCACACCAGACATCCGATAACACAGTGATAAAAGGAAGGAAAAAAAAAAAGAAAAGAGAAAGGAAAAAAAATGAATATATATATATATATTTCTTTTTAAAGGCATTTCCTTTGCTTTTTTGCCCATTTTTTTAATGTCCCAATCCACTAATTATATTTTATTTTGTTTTGTTCTTTGTTTGATTATTTGTTTTTTTTCCTTCTATCTTTTTTTTTTTCTTTTTCCCCCTGAGTTTCCTTATGTTTGTCTCTTACATGTAAGCTTATCACACTTGTTTCTTTTTCCTAGTAAGTGTATTTGATTATTTTATGGACTAAATGTTCATGGAGGATTTGGATCACAGAAGGGTTACAATGGGTACTGCGGGGGATTATTGGGGGGAGGTGTCTGGGGGGGGGTTTCGTGGGGGTTGGTTCATCCGAATATACATTAAAGATATACAAAATCATTCAAAGGATTGGGGGATGGGGCATGGTCACGATGGGTGGATAATCACACAATAAATGAGGGAATCTGAATCCCTAGCCTGGAGAGATCTGCCACAGTCTCCAAGGGAGCAGCAATAGTCCTCTGAGTGTAGGGACAGTGCCTGTCAAAATAGGATGACCCACTGATGTTTTTTTTTTTTATTGATGACTACCCTTGTGAGTCTTTGCTCTTGTAAATGAGACTTAGCCTGTAATTGTGGGGTGCCTAAGGGTTGTCACCTGAGAGCCTTCTTGTTGCTCAAATGTGGCCTCTCTCTAAGCCAAACTCAGCATATGATTGCATTACCTTCCCCCCAACGTAGGATATGACTCCCGGGGATGAGCCTCCCTGGCAACGAGGGATTAATACCAAGTGCACACTGGCAACACAACTGGAAAAAGACTTTGAATAAAAGGGGGAAATGGTAAAGACATTGAGTTCAAGTGGCTAAGAGACTTCAAAGAGAGTTGGGAGGTCATCCCAGAGGTAACTCTTACGCACACCTCAGTAGGAGCTCATAGAACATCTAAGTGCCTATCACCCCACACAGAGGGGTTCCTGAGAGCTCCGGAGGCACCCAGGTCCTATATAAGGGGGGATAGCCCCAGAGACTGATGCCTTATCAGTGGGTTCTATTTTGGAATCTGTGCTCCTGAGAGTGACAGAATTAGACTCAAATAAGTCCTCCCTGAACATGGTTCACCAGTCCCTTCTATTCAAACCTATATGTGATGCTGGAGTTTTTAGGTATACTTCCAGAGACTGGAGCCTCCCGCCTACCTATGTGCCAGGTGTGCATGAAATCTAGGTGGAGCTGTAACTCCTACCCTACAGCTCAATGGACTCATACAAGTCACCTGGTGAGGAGACAATGATGGGCAATGGCCATCCCAGGGAATGGAGAGGGCCTGCATCTGCAGGCAGGATCATCCCACCCACCATATCCATGGGATATAAGCCCTCTCTCACTTGGAGTTGGAGTGGACATCACCATCCTAGTCCCCTCAGGATTGGGGGAAGAACTATGGACTAGAGTGGACTTGATGGTATTCTCTTGTTCACATATGGTGATTCTAGCAATGCAAGAACTTATAACAATGAGGTGGAGCCAGTGGCCACTTGACACTTTTGGGGTAGGGAGGGGATGAGCAGTTGAAATACAGGGGCTTCTTTGGGAGTTAGAGGTTGTCCTGAGTACCATTGTGGCAACGGATGTAGGCCATTTTAAATCAGCAAACACCACTCAGAACTGAGTGGGAGAGAGTGTGGTCTACGGTGTGAACTGTGGTCTATGGTTGGTGGCAAGGCTCCAGGATGTGTAAGTTCATTGAGGGTGGTGGGCCACACTTGTGGGAGATGTTTGTGTGGGATGTGGTGGGAGGTGGGCAACATGGGAATCCCAGTGGGTTCCGTGTAATATTTTGGGTAATCTAACCACCTCTTAAAGTATATGTGTATATATATATATATATAACATTTTTGTAAGCAAAAAAAAAAAAAAGAGTAGGTCAGAAAATCCTTTTTAATTTTATAACACTTTCTAAACACTTTTCATTCAACTTATACTATATTAAATGACCTTAACTATTAAAAAAAAAAGAAAGAAAGAAAAAAAAAAGGGGGGGGGAAGGTAAAGACAAATGGGTTCATATGGCTAAGAGACTTCAAAGTGAGTCGGGAGGTCATCCCAGAGGTAAGGCTTATGCACATCTCAATAGGACCTCATAGGTTTCCAATGTGGATTTCATCCCAAACAGATGGGCTCCTGAGGGCTCTGGAGACACCTGGGTCCTATATCAGGGTGGATAGCCCCAGAGATTCATGCCTTATCAGTGGTCCCTACTTTGGAACTCTTGCTCCTGAGAGTAACAGAGTTAGACCCAAATATGTCTTCCATGCACATGTTCCATCTGTCCCTTCTATTCAAACCTATACGTGGTGCTGGAATTTGTAGGTGTACTTCCAGAGACTGGTGTGTTTGGGCTGTCCATGTGTCAGCTGGGCCCGGAATCTCGGTGGAGCTGCAACTCCTACTCTACAGCTCAATTGACTCACCCTGGACACCTGGTGGGGAGATGTTGATGGATAACGGCCATCCCAGGGAATGGAGAGAGTCTGCAGCTGCAGGCAGGATAATCCCATCCATCTCATCCATGGGATATAATCCCCCTCTCACTTGGAGGTAGAGTGGACATCACCATCTCAGACTCCTCAGGATTGGGGAACAGCTATGGACTAGAGTAGATTTACTGGTATTCTGTTATAGACATATTATGATTCACACAATGGAAGTAATTAGAACATTAATATGGAGTCAGTGGACACTGGATGTTTTGGGGGCAGGGAGAGAGAAAAGCAGTTGTGATACAGGGGCTTTTTCGGGACTTGGGAATTTTCCTGAGTGACATTTCAATGACAGATATAGGTCATTTTATATCATCATATAATATCCAGAACTGTGTGGGAGAGAGTGTGGTCTACAATGTGAAATATGGCCCATGCTTAGTGGCAAAGCCCCAAGACGTGTGTATCTATTGCAGGTGATGTGACACACTAATGAAGGAAGTTTATGTGGGAGGTTGTGGAAGGAGTGGGAGGTGGGGCATATGGGAATCCCTACAATTTTTGTGTAACATTTATGTAATCTAAGCATCTTTAAAAAAAAAAATTATTAAAAAACTGTTGCACTTTTAACAATGACGCAATGACGGAAGAATAGACAGATTACTTGAACAGAATAGTATAAATACAAATACCCAAGTATATACTCAATGTATTAAATGATAAATACAATATCTATTGACAGTGAAAAAACAGATTATGTATAATATAATAATATAGAAATTAAGTAAATCTTATATTCATGAAAACATTCATGATGTTTTCATGTCTGCCAATGCCAAATCTAGATTTCTTTTATTTTAGACTATTTCACACACTTAAAAGGTTTAAAGAGTAATACAGCATACATACATGCATCTACAATGTAGATTATAAAATAAAATGCTACAAAAACAGTCAGAGCCTCATATGTAGCACACTCATGTGACATTTATTGTCCGTAGCCATCAGAGATATCCAGCAAGTTGAATTTTAAGGTTATCATTCCCATGACATTTTATAATTTTGTTCTGTATATATGCATCCTAAACTAATATATAATATTGCGCAACACATTTTTAACTTTATGTAGACATAGACAGTATTAGGTCATGTGTACTTTTCTGCATCTTGATTTTTGCTCAAACTAGTGATTGTGAGATACATTCATGTTGATAAACATAGGACTAGTTTAGTATTTATTGCTTCAGAAAGTATATTTATCACTATTCTACAGAGGTACTATATGATACTATTATATTTTACTGAATGAAGATGCCACATTTTATTCAATCTTCTTTGATGAACATTTGGTTGCTTAAAATTATTATTAACTACAGTGTTGTAATTAATATTCTTTTATAAGCTTGTCTTGTACACTTCTGCAATGTGTTTTCTGGGCATATACTTAGGAGTAGAGTTGCTGGGTTATAGGATATGCATTTCTTCAATTTTGCTTGATATTTGTAAATTGATCTTGATTTGAATAATATTTACAATCTCACTAGCAGGGAATACATGTTTCTATTGCTGTATGTTCATCTTTAGCATTATAGAATTATGGTTTTAATTTTGCAAATCTAAAGAGTAGAAAAGTGATTTTTCTTTGCATTTTCCTTACTAACTAGATGTTTGAGCATTGTTTCATAAATATATTGGTGTTTTCTTATAATTGCATGCCCTTATCTTTCATGCATTTTTCAATTAGTTCTATTTTTCCTATCGGTCTTCTTACCCATGAACTTCGTAATATATGCCACAATTTATTTAGGTCTTTTATAAAATATCTTTCAGTTTTTAAATTGTTTTAATATAGATGCTATGCATATATTTGTTAGATTTATTTTGAGTCCATTCGATATAGTTGCTATTATCAATTGTAAAATTATATTTCTACTGATGGCTTTATATAACAATTCAAAAAATTACTTTTGCTTTTTGTGTATTTATCTTAAATATAAGCTATTTTCATTTTGAATAATCTAATAATTGAACCAAATAAAAAGAAATTATATATTTGCAGGAGAAAAGTGATGTTTGTCAAACAATTCTCATTACTGTTTTATTTCTAATAAAATGCAATGTATCTTTCCAAGTCATTAATAAATTTCCTTTTTCATGATTCCTGACATTTTTTAAATTTTCTGTGTGTTAATCAAAGTCCAGCACCTCATATTAATGATCTCACTTATCTTTATAAAAATCCATTAATACCCCTGTTTACAGGTAAAAAGTTGATGAAATGTAACTGGCATAGTGATGCCAGATAACTTGCTTAAATGATATTGTTTATATGTGGCAGTTTTACATAAAGACTGCTATCTTAATCCTTCTTCTTAATGATTGATTACATTATACCACTTCCTCATTTTAATGGCTGCACAATTTATGTCAAGGATCAAACATAATGAACTCAACACTTCCCAAGATTCCCACTCTTCTTTTTTGCAATATTGTAAATATTACTTAAGTGAATATCTCAGGATAGATGGGTGATTTGACTGATTGGTTGGTTGATATTCCCTCTTACTAGGACATCTTAAACAGAATAGATAGCCAACCACTTATTGACTGTCTTTATACTTGGCCCTCTGTGTTCTAACGCTTCTTGAGCTTTTATAAGGGTTTCCAGAAAGAGAAATGGCATTGTATCATTTTCTTGGAGACTTTCAGTTCTACCATCTTCTAGGCAGTGTATTTATTTTGGCACTTGAAAAAGGGAACAGTCAGAAGAAATTCATAAGGACAGGAAGAAAATTTTGAAACTTGACATCAAAAGGATTTTGTGGATTTGGTGAACATTTAGTGGTAGAAATTTAGAGTACAGGAGCCTTTCAGAAGCTGTACCCATAAGTAAAGGAACTCTACAAATATAGGAGTTTGTGGCAGGACACAGAGGCTATGCTCACTTCCCAAGAGTACTGGCCTTGCTGGAAAAAAATAAAAACAAATCCAGAGAGGCGGCCTTTTATCCCAGAGAAGGGGAAAATCTAAGCAAATACAAAAATACTAGTTTGGGGAAGGCCTTAAGAAATCTCCAAATTGCTAAAATTACTCTTGATAAATATAAGGGTTTCCACAACAGAACAAGGACTTAACTTGCCCATTTCACACTACTAAAGGCAGAAAGGATAAATAACATTGAAAAGAAAAAAGCTAGGTTGGAAGAAAGTTGTACCAGTGTTATGGATCTAGGAATCTGACTTGGAGAGATTTATTTCAACATCTTGTTTAATTCAAGAAACTTCTTTAATGTATCATGAGGTGAAAACAGTTAAATCGTGTCTGTTTGCCAGAGGGCTGCCGATGCAAAGTGCCAGAAATGTGTTGGTTTTTAAAGTGGAAGTTTTATTTAGGGTAAAAGCTTAACAGTTCCAAGGCCGTGAGATGTCCAAATCAAGGCATCAGCAGAGATGCTTCCTCACCAGCGTGAGCTACTGTTGATATTCGTGTCCTGCCATGTGGCGATCAAGCATACGGGTTCTTCTCATCAGCCTTGAGGTGCTGTGGGCCCAGCCCTTGGGGGGCCTCTTCCTGTGCCTCTGTGCTCAGCTGCTTCCATAGTTCAGGCCCTCTCGGGGATTTTCTGTTTTCTGCAGTCCTCTCTCACACATGGCAGGATCAATATGGCAGCTTCCTTTCTTTCTGTGTTTATATAAGACCAAGCAAGAGGACAGAGACTCAATTTGAGTCACGCCTCACTGACGTAGTTCAATGAAAAGGATCTCACACCCACAGGAATGAATTAGTTCAATAACATAATCTTTTTTTCTTTGTGGAATTCATAAAATAATTTCAAAGTGTCACAGGCTGGTTTAAATAATTTGAACTTTACTTCTTTGAAAAATAGTAATGAGATTCTTCATAGAAGTCTCTGGCTCCTACCTGCTGTGTATAACTATTCCTCTGCAAAAAAAAGGAAGAATCTTTAAAAATGACTAAAACTAAAACTATGCTATTCTCTTCAATGTCACTATGTTCATACTATAAATTGAAATGAGTCCAAATTCGTTAGCTCAGCATTCAAGGCCTAAAAATTTGCCTCCTGTTTCTCCAGATACAATTAAGCAAAACCTCTGCCACAGTAAATTGATTTGTGGTTCATGAATATGCCCTGGTGCACTTTCACTTCTCTGCCTTTGTTTGCCTTTGTTTGCAAGTTCTGCCTGGGGTGCTCTTCCTTCACCCCTCCAGCTGGTTCTAATACAGCGCCACTCGTTTGTCAAAGCCCTGGAACGCCTCACCTATCTGCTCTCTTCTTTTTCCACCAG
Organism: Tolypeutes matacus; assembly: GCA_026826555.1. Lineage (NCBI taxonomy): Eukaryota > Metazoa > Chordata > Mammalia > Cingulata > Chlamyphoridae > Tolypeutes > Tolypeutes matacus. Next base: position 819,175 of record JAKSZT010052260.1, on the reverse strand, counting down.
CCAAAAAATTATCCATTCCCAAGTAATTTTTTGTTACTGTTTATATTCCTGTTCCATGAACCATACTATAGATTCCATATATTTGATTTCCTGATTGTAAATACTTTAAGCCAAGCACATGTTATATCCGTCTCTAAATGTCCATTTTTTTCCCCATTTCACATTTGTTTGAAACTATTTTGCTAAAGGTGAATGCTTAAAACTCTGAGAATATTTCTTGTTCATTTTATCCTTATACACACACATACACTCATATATACCTTAGAAGCTTGTTATAAAGATTATAAATATAATGTATATTAAGCACTCAGGCAAGGTTTTTCTTCACTTAAGCTGATTTAAGTACTAAAGGAATTTAATGGAACTCTATTGGCCCTATCCAAGTATTAACCAGGCTTGACTCTGATTCTATGTATTTGCTAAAGGTCATAGAAGCAAACAAACAAACTTCATAGAAATATATACCCCAAATGTGTATTTTATTGTATTTGAAATGTTTTAAAGATATTGGTTAGCTTTAGATCATAAGGAAAGCTGGAAGAATAAGCTCAAGGATCATCTTCTAAAAGATACAAGTTCAAAAGCCCTGCACAGAGAATTGTTAAAAAGGTTGTTTGTATACTTACCTGGCAGGGGAGATACCATGATCACGAAGGTGGTTTTCCCAGGGCGAGGCTTATCCAATGCACTCCGGATGTGCTGACCCTGCAATTTCCCCAAATGCGGGAAACTCAACTGCATAATTTGTGGTAGTGGGGGACTGCATTCATGCTCTCCCCTGTGAAAAAAAAAAAAAAAAAAAAAAAAAGGTTGTTTGTAAATCTTTGGAAATGAATGGAAATGGTGAAAGCACATCATAGTATTTGTAACTAGCAGAGCTATTATATGGTTATGACAATGGTTGAAAGGGTAAGACTAAGGCAGGGCTTCTTAACAAGCAGTCTGTGAGCTTGAATTGAAATTCAGAAAAACATTATTCTTGTGGGGACATATTGGTGCAGGTGTGATATATTTATTAAATAATATGTTAGTACAATGTGGACTTTGTAAATAGTCTGTAGTTTTCACCTGATTGGCAAAGGGGTCTGTGGAACAAAAAAGGTTAAGAACCTCTGGTCTAAGGCCAGGTGTATTACCTGAAGGAAAGCTAAAAAAAAAAAAAGTAACATGGGACTGTATAACATTGTGAAACCTCACGTAAAATACAAATATGGATGGTATTGCATATATAAGACTGTTTTTACAAAATATAAATACAAATAAACTAGAGAGATGGAAACAGAATAGCAGCTATGTATGGCAGTGGAAGCAAAGAGAGATTGAGAGGTGATGAATTTCTTTGTTTTTTGTTTATTATTATTATTATATTATATTATATTGGAATAATGAAAATACTCTAAAAATAATTGAAGTGATGAATACACGACTATGTGACTATACTGAATACCAGTGATTGTACACTTTGGATGGATTTATGCTTTATTAATATGTATCAATAAAATTGATTTGTTAAAAAGTAAAACACTGCACAGAACATCTTGAAGATCCACTTTTTCTCACCAGCCACCTCTTTTCTTCAACCAGAAGACTGGATATTTTAGAAACATCATCAGTAAAAGCTTAACCTTGATCCTCACTGCAGAAGATTTTATCAGATACTGTTAACAACCAGCACAGTGGTAAAACTCCAAGGGAATCCTTGGATATTTGTTTCCTGCTAAGAAGGGCATCATCCCTTTTCCTATGAAAACTATTAGGAAATCCATATCTACTGGAACCTTAAACTGAGGAATCTTGAGGATCCTCATGAACTCTTTCCTTCTGATCCTTGGAGGGCAACAGCTAACCCCAAATTTTCTGAATAAACAGATGGTGACAGAAAATGTTCAGCTTATGGTCAAGACAATAGACCAAGATTGACTTTTTATATTTGATTGTTCATCTTTTTTTCTATATTTGACTGCAAATCTTACTTATTATCATAATTTGGTGTATCCTAGTGGCTCCCTAAGGGTTTTTCAAAGTGTTTACATAATTTTACTCTACTCACAGCATAATCTCAGATAGCATTTTTTGCTGTCCAATATAAAACAAAACTCTTGTGGTATGTGTATGTGTGTGTGTGTTTCAGTTCATAGTTCTTCTGACACTAAACTGCTGGATTTGTCTTCCTCACCCAATTCTCACATATAAAATTTTAAATTCAAACATTTCAGAAGACAGATTTATTTGCACTAGTCCCTCCTATTAGTCACATTTTCCTTGTATTATTAGGCTCACCTTCAGTATTTTAAAGATTGAACTCTATTGCCAAATTAACAAAATATGTCAGCTGAAATTCAGTATATACATCTCTGCCAATGAAAGCAAGCCCAGTATTACTAGAGACAAATATTGGGACTATTTTTATTATAATAGTATCAGCATATACTCTTCAGCCTGCTTTATAGGTACTATTGAATTCCTTGGAGAATTTGCTCCCCTTGAAGAATCACATTTAGTTTACTCCTGTTGTGATAATAATACAATCACAATGTAGGAAAATTAACCATTTTCCTCTTAGCTAGCCAAGGAGGAATTTTCACCATAAATAAAGCTTCTTGCTACACCTATGTAAACACCATGTTTTAAGTGAAACAGATAGTGAGTAGGCTAGAGGAAAAAGCCTACTGGATATTTAGAATAAGCTCAATGGATTTTGGTCATACTTTGTGTGGCCTGAATTTGATGATCTAAGTCCCTGGCTCCATGGCCTATTTCAAGGGCTAATAATCATTATCTTCTGTAATTATCTGTGCTGCACTTGTCCAGTGCATCCAGTCTGGACTTCAATGTTACTGTATAGCTATTATCATATCAGATAATTCAACAATTATCCCTCAACAGCAACAATATCAACAAAACATGATGGACTAACCACAGATCATGTTTTCTGACCTAACTTCTGATCAACAATATCCTGACATTGGTGTGGATTTACAACACAAATTCATGTTTTACAAGCTGCCCTCATCTACCATTGGCCAAAGATAGAGACTAAGAAGTAGACAAAAACATCCCTGCTTGAAGTTAGAAAAGCATCTGTGCTCAGACGTGGCCCCTCTGTGACAATGTCCTTAATAAGATAGAGAAAAGGATGATAATGTGTGGAACAAGATAGAAAAAAGACTAATCCAAAATTAACTCTTCTGACTAACATGCATAACTGCTTTTTCTTTGCCAATGTATACTTAAACCTTCTTTTGTGCTCATACTTCCTAGATAAAAATATTAAGATACAATCACCAAACTTATCACTGTTTCGTGACTACAACAAATTTATAATCTATCCTCTTCTAAGGTCCCTCTTCAAAATCACCCAGCACAAGTCCTCATTCTATAAGAATCCCCTTCCAACTCTTTTTTTCAGTAGCCCAATGATTCTTCTGAAGTACTCTCCCCTTGCTACAGCAAGTTCAGTAGACCTAACTTTTTTTAATGATATGTATGTACCTGGTGGTCTTAATTATTAAATTCTCCTTTCCCCAATGATATACAAAGCATCTATATTCAATCAACTTTTTATGGGATTCTTCTGTGTAAACATCTTAGTTATTCAACATGGGAACCATTAGGGGACCAAGAATATACTCTTAAGATACAGGCAAGTTATACCTTTTTGCTCCAACCCAAAAGGAAAAGGAACCTAGAATCAAGAGGCATCATAAAATAATGATTATTTCATTGTGAGAAAACAATAGAATTATCTTATAATAGGCATATTTTCCTTTTGATCTCATAATATCTTTTTCACCTTGTCACTAAAAATGCCACATTCTGTTGTAATTAGCTGCTTTCCCCACTTTTAGATTATGGGTTTCCTGAAGTCTGGCACTATGCCATATTCACTTGTGATATTCAGGGCCAAATATACTTTCTGATATATAGCTGATCCTCAGTAAATATTTGAGTGGATGCCTGACTATATGTATGAATAAATGAACAGTGTTTCTAAAGCTCTTACAAATTTATTTGTTTTCTGTTTACATGATCCTCATTCTCCAAAAACCATGTTACACACTAAGTCAACTAGACTGGAATCTGAAAAAGATCATATTCTATGTGTAAGCTGAGTCTCGGTCCTTAGAAGAAAGAAGAGATGTGGACATTGGCATTCCAAAATGGAATGAATGCCCTGGAAGATCATGAGTTTCTGTTAATAAACAATATATACTTATATAATGAAATATTGACTGTGGAGAAGATTAATGTATTGTGTAGGGAGGTAGACTAGCTACTTATTTTGTTTTTTTCCAAGCATAAAAAAAAACTTCTGTGGAAGACAACCCTCTGCTAAAGCATGAAGGGCACCTGTTTGGAAAAGGATATTTATCCTTATCAATCCTTGCTTTGTCAGCCTGGATAGGATTAACAGGAAAATAAGATCATATGCCTTACTTTCCTGGAAATCCATGTATACACGAAAGGATGTTGACTAAATGAGGTAAGCATAAGATCACACTGATTCTACACTGGCCCTTGGAATATTTTGTATATAAAACTCTTCACTCTCAGAATATCAGGAAAAATGCAAAGTCATTGGTCATAAAATAGATATGTTACTTACAAAATGTCTTCTCTTGAAGGAAATCCTTGAGAAACTTGTGCTGTGTGTGGTGGCCTGCCACCTTTCCCTGGTTCCCGCAAATACATCTGGTGTTCTGGACCAGATGTGCTGGCCTGGCAAGATAAAACACAATCCTCTAATAGATAAAAGAACTGCCAGGACATTTCTTCCTTTTTTGTCCAGAGCATATGTAAATATTCACTGGAGACTCTCTGATTAAGGTGGACGTGTTTTGTAGCATCTAGGTCACACCCCAATGGTCACATTCCCTAGCAGGGGATGGGTGGGGTTCCTCCATTACAGCACACACAAACAAGAGGGGGTGCCCTACATAGAACATCTCCCTGCCTTTCTCACAGAATGAAACACAACGGCTATGGGGAACCCACTGGTGAAGGTGACTTTTCTCTGTCTCTTCCCTATGGGAGTAAAATATTATTTCATTTAGTGCTGTGTGAGCTACACTTCTCTTGGTAACCCCAATACCTGTATTGGAGTGGGTTGACATCTCTTTAAGTGTCTTTCCTTCTAACTGACACTGTGGCTTTCCCTTGGGATATGGGCTCCCAGACTTAATGCAATGAATCACTTAGCAGTTATCCACATCTCTTTCAAACCTAATCCCAGATTCAGAGGATCCTGGGCTCTCACAATTATCACTGGCCTAGGAATTGGAACTTTTACTGCAAATATTTTTGCTCTAGGAAATTACTGGCTGCATATTAATAAACACATAAATATAAAATCATACATACATACATGTATAAATAAAGTGTGTGTGTATTCATATTCTCAACTTCTTGAATTGATAAGTAAATAATTATTCATGACCCCCTTTTTTTTCCTACTTCCAACAGATAGGATTTCTTTTTTATTTATTTATTTATTTATTTATTTATTTATTTATTTATTTATTTATTTATAAGTGATACTTAGATTACATAAATTTTTATTATATTAAAAGATATAAGGGATTCCCATATGTCAAACTCTCCAGATATCCCATTCTTCCCCACATTAACAACTTCTTTCATTAGTGTGGTACATTTATTGCAATTGATGAACACATTTTGGAGCGTTGCCACTAAGCATGGATTATAGTTTATACAGTAGTTTACACTCTCTCCCACTCAATTCTGTAGGTTATGGCAGGATATATAATGGCCTGTTTCAGTCACCGCAATGTCATCCAGGTCAATTCCAAGTCCTGAAAATGCTGCCATGTTACAACTCTTTTTCCCTCTCCCTGACTTCAGCAGTTCTAGTGGCCACTGTCTCCACATTAATGATATAACTTCTTCCATTGCTAGAATCACAATAAGTCTATAGTAGAATACCAGTAAGTCCACTCTAGTCTATATTTTATTTGCCAATCTTGAGGAGTCTGGGATGGTGATGCCCACTCACCTCTACTTGAGAGGAGACTTGATCCCATACGACTGATGGATGGCCCTCTCTTGCTTGCAGTTGTAGACTCTCTCGGTTTCTTGGTGTGGTGGTTGTTCATCCTCACTTCCCCATCAGCTGTCCTGTGTGAGTCCAATGACCTGAAGAGTAGGTGTTGCAACTCCGCTGAGGTTCAGGGCCCAGTCGGAACATGGACAAACCAGAGATTCAAGTCTGTTGGATGTATACCTACCAACTCCAGAACAAAATATAGGTTCAAACAAAAAGGACAGAAGAGGTATGTGTAGAGAAGTCATGTCTGACTCCAACTCTGTCAACTTTGGGAGCACAATATACAAAGTAAGGCCCACTGGCAAGGCACCAAACTCCAGAGCTATCCATCATGACCACAGGACCTGGGTGTCTCCAGAGCCTTCAGGAGCCCTACTGTTTAGAGTAGTGTGCATTTTGGCTATTTATGAGATCCTGCTGAGATGTGTATAAGCATTATCTCTCTGATGACCTCCTGACACACTTTGAAATCTCTTAGCCATATAAACTCATTTTCTTTGCATTTTTCCCCTTTTATCCAAGGTCTTTTTCCAGTTGTATCAACAGCCTCTGCTTGGTAGTAATCCCTTGGTGCCAGGGAGTGTCATCCCTGGGATTCATGTCCGTCACTGGGGGGAAAGAATGCATCCACATGCTGAGTTTGGCTTAGAGACAGGCCACATTTGAGCAACAAGGAGGCTTTCAGGAGACTACTTTTAGGCACCCCACAAAAATAGGCCAAGTTTCAATTTCAAGTGCAAAGGCATATAAGCATAGCCATCAATATCAAAGGCCCATCAGTAAATCATCCCCTTCGCCAGTCATTGCTCCTGCACTTGGTAGAGTGTTGCTGCTCCAATAGAGAATGTGGCAGAGCTCTCCAGGATGGGAATTCAATATTCTCTCAGTTATTATGTAAATCTCCACTCACTGTGACAATGTGGCATGAACATCTAAACATATTTATATACCTTATATGTATGCTGAGGTGAACTTCCTCACATGTATCCCCCATCACTGACACCCTAAACCATTGATCCTGCCACAGTTGCAACCCTTCTGTGATCCAAAACTTCTTAAAAAATGAAGCCAAGAATGTTGCCTAATTCTATTAATAGGAAAATGAAATAATGATAGGATTAAACCAAGAAATAAAATACATAATCATTTAGAAAAACTAAAACTAAAATAAAGTTTAAAAATGGAGTATTAAAAAAATTGAAAAATATTAAAAAAAGATTTTTTTAATATTTTGCCTTTCATCACTGTAATATCTGTTGTCCTGTATGTACAGTGGCATTTTCTTCCATTTCTTCCCCACTGTCTTACTTTTTTTGTTGTTGTTCATAGAGAGAAAGTCACTCTCCCTGGCTTTTGCTTTTAAGTGCCATGCATTGTCTTTTGACCTTTCCTAGGAAGATCAAGACCTAGAGGTCAATTAATCTACCACATGATGACTTTATATGAAAATAGTATACTGTACATTTAACAGGTTTGGCTGAGTTCTTTTAAATACTTCAAAAACTTGAAAGTGGTTAAAATGGGAAATTTTGAGTTGTGTGTATGTTACTGTAATAAAAAAATTAAAACTCCCAGATAATACTTGATATTTGGCTTGCTAGGATGACAAAAACAGTAACCTCTAGTCCAAGGATAGGAATTGCTGGAGAAAGTGGGAGATAAATTAAAACTTTCCCCATTGGTCCCTGGGGTGTGTGAAGAGTATAGCTACTTCCTCTTCATCAAAAATCCAAATATTCTCATGCGGATCTGTTTAATATTAATGCCACAGAGCAGCGGGTTGAGAACAGGGGGCACGAGAAGATAAAGATTTGCAAGTATAATGTGGACCTGGGGAGGTACTCGGTAGCCAAATCGGTGGGTGAAGAAGGAAAAAAAGGCAGGGATATAGGAAACAAGAATCACACAAATGAGGGCTCCACAAGTGCTAAATGCTCGGAACTGAGCATCTTTAGAGGGCAGGCACAGCACATCCCTCAGGATCAGGTGATAGGAGGTAGCGATGAGGACCACATCCATACCAGTGACTGAAAGTGCCACTGTGAGACCATAAATAGTGTTTGGCTTGATGTTGGCACAGGCCAGCTTGGCAATGCCCATGTGTTCACAGTAAGTATGGGGTATAATGTTATGTCCACAGAAGGGTAAGCGTTCAATGAGAATGACAAAGGGGAAAACAAACAGAAGGCCTAGGACCACACATGCTAAACCAATCTTTCCAATCATTGTGGCATTGAGGACAGATGTATAATGAAGTGGGAAGCAGATTGTCACATAGCAGTCAAAAAGCCATGGCCAGCAGGACAGCTGACTCGGTGGCAAAGATGGTGCGAACGAAAAACATCTGGGTGAGGAAGCCATGTAAGGAAATTGTGTGGGACCTAAGCCAGAAGATTGTTAGCATTTTGGGCAATGTGGTCAAACAGAGTACCAAGTCAGTGATGGAAAGTAAGCACAGGAAGAGGTACATTGGCTCATGAAGAGCTCTGTCTGTCATGATGATGTAGAGAATGGTGCCACTGCAAACAAGAGCAACTATATACATACAGCAAAGAGCTATGGCAACCCAAACATACTGGTCTTGCATCCCTGGGATTGCCAGAAGAATAAATGTAGAAGGGTGGAAGGCAGTGTCATTGGGAACAGATGCAGAGATCATAATGATGCAGGGAACAGAAGATTTAATCTTCCTAAAATTGGTTAGAAAATATAATGGGGTAATCCTAGATGCCATTTATTTCTCCTAAATATCCAAGCAATTTCTTGCTTTCCATTCATTCCCACAAATGTTGCTGGAATTCATGCCTTCATCACTTTGTTCCTGGGTTATTAAAATAAATTTATAACTAATATGCCCACTTCCAGGGTTTCCATTGTCCATGAAGACTTCTGCATAAATATTTTAACATGCAAATACAGTCAGTTATAATGCAAATATAACCTTTCAAAGGATATCTATTGCTTAGTGGTTGTTGTACACAGTATCTTGTATTAACCATCTCTGTCTACCTCCACCATCTTCTAACATTTCTGTTCCATGGACGTTGACCTCTATGGGCTACAACAACAGAGCCCATTGCCCTCTCACTTCTGACTGGGTTCGGTAATGGAAAACACCAATAGGATACTGGAGGGAGGAAGAACAGTGGGATCAGGGTTGCTGCCAGCTGGCTGGATCCTTAGATAAACTGCCTTCTCTGGTTTTGGTTTCCTCTGGGCACTATGTCCTCCCCTAGTCTCTTCAGACCTAAAGGTTGTAATAGTGCCTGGATTACTAGTCCAGGGGTGCTACACAAGCACTCCTAATTTCA
>JAKSZT010052260.1:729953-759800 GCA_026826555.1 Tolypeutes matacus | reverse complement strand
TTCAACAAACTACATTGTCTGTTCTCTCATATCCCATTGTCCATAATATTACCAATATCCACTCACTGTCCTAAAAAAATGTTACCAATATCCACGCACTGTCCTAAAAACTAGTATATTTTTACCTAAACTCCAGTTTCCACCAAGCCAGTGTGGTCCACCCCCATAACTTCTTTTAGTCATTTATTTATTTTCATAGTCAATGATGCTATTTATTTATCTGAACAGATATGTACCAATATATTTAGTCTCCTTTACTCCAAACTTGTTCTTCCATGTCACCAAAGACTTAGGGTAACAACTGGGTCTACGAATACAAAAATGGATTTACTCTCTGTATTAGGGCTTTATTGTTGTATATAACATAAACCAAATAAAGGCGGATTAAGGAGAATAAAGGATTTGGGTTGGCAGTTATAACTTTTGTCACACCTAAATTTTGACACCTCTACCTGATCATTAGATCTGATTTGTATACGTCTCCAAGTTCTATTTACTTCCTCATGTTGACTTTATATTCAGAAAAAATATGAAGGAAACTTCAGTATCCTGATATAATTCCTAGCAAAAAAGAGAACTTCTAAGTTGTAACTATAAAATTCTGAAGCCAGCTTGGCATTAAGCCAAAATGGATCAGGTACTTATCTTAAAAGAATTACTGTGTTGTTGGAGTGTTTGGCAAAGGTTAAATGACATAGCCACACACCAAGCCATTAAATACTCAAGCCTTATTTTTTAAAAAAGGTACAAGAACCAGTAAAAAACCAGTGACTGTATAAGAGGTAATTTGTTCCTACCTTTTATTTATACCCTCCCAATTCCATGTGATCATTTTCAAATTCTTCAGCATTATATCTGTTTGAAAGGACCAAATGCCAAATGAAATTGGCTTGAATAGACAAAAGTGGGGATGTAGATTATGGTAGAGCAAAGAAATGAAACATCAAAAGGTTCTATCTGGCTTCAGAAATAACTGGTCTGAAGAGATGAATTGCCATGTCATGACATTTCTGAGCTCCTCTTCTCCTATATTGATGGTATTCCCAAGTTTCACATGGTCATTCTTGGAATTTCCAGGCTTAATTCTGGCTATTAGCCTTGAATGGCAATGTCACTTTTATAAATATGAAAGAGAAGGAAGAACATGTTTAAGATGAAAAGATTTTATTAGCTCATATGGAAAAAAGTGATCGGGAAAAGATATTCAAGTAGAGGTATCCATTAAGGAGTAATAAGCATGTCTGTGTGAATCAGGACAGATGGTATAATCACATGAGATCTTTGCATGGAGTTGGCAAGTGTATGAGAGTTGCATAATACTTGTGGGAGAACTAGAGCAAAGGGCCACAGAAAAAGTCTTATGGCAGTTTCCAAAATCTAGCTGGTATGAGAATCTGGTAACATGGTAAAAATAGAAAAGCTATTTTGTTCCCACAAATAAAGAGCTCAGATGTCATCACTCTTGTCCACAGAATAAAAAAAAGCTGAACAATCTGAAAATCACAACTCTTCCTATATCCATCAAAGAACTGAGGTCACAAAGCAAACTGCCACCCAGGAAACTAAAGAGAAAGGCAAATTACAGACAATCAGAACTTACCAGGAGGAGAAACCAGTGAAGCCAGGAATTTGTAGAATCATGTGAACAACTGAGAAATTGTTGGATGCTGAATGTGAACTATTTTGAAATTAAATAATCTCAGGACCCAGTCTTATGGGAGTAGGGGGACAGAGGAACACATTTTTATGAGTTTTACTTCCAGGAGCCCTAACAGGTTTTCATGGTAAAGAACAGAGAACACAACCCATTTCACCCCATCCCCCCACCCCATGCTTCCAGCAGGAGAAGGAGAAAATAACCATTTTGAATCATGCACAGTGGGAAGCTAACCATTTAAAAATATATCCAGACGATTTAGTTCTCTGGAATGCCCTCAAGGGAAACTGCCTTACCAAGGTCTTATCCAGTCTAGGGGAGAAACAAATATAAAACTCTAGCTTCTATAACCTTAAAGAAAAGAAAGACAAAGAAACTCTAAAGATCATAGACCAGGTACTCAGGTTCACTAAAAATTCCTGAAATTTAACCATAACATTATAGAATGTTTTCTCTTCTCAATACCTTACCAACACATTGACAGGGCTCTAGAATAACGACAGAGTACCACAACTGAGAGAGCTGAAAGATACATACTCACTCTATTTAAGAAGGAGTTCAGAATGAAACCCAAGGACTACAGGGAAGGCAAACACAAGGACCCTAAAGGAAATTTAAGCCTCTGACACTTATAGCTACAGCAAACATTAAATACAACTGGAAAAAACAAACAGAAAAACAAAAAAACAACTTCATACAAAGGCACATTTACCTCAGTTCCTATAATCTGATACATCATGTCCAACTTCCAACAAAAAATTACAAGTCATGTTAAAAGAAAACAGCACAGTCTAAAGAGTCAAAGCAAGCACTAGAACCATAATGAGATATGGCAGAAATTTTGGAAACATCTAATTTTAAACAACTATGATTAATAGACTAGGAACTTAATGGAAAAAGTGAACAACATATAACAGATGGATAATATAAGTAGAGAGATTGGAATTCTGAGAAAAATCAAAAGGAAAGGCTAGAAAGCAAAAACACTGTAACATAAATGAAGAATGCCTTGGATGGAATCAGCATTAGACTGGACACAGTTGAGAAAAGAAGCAGTGAGCTTGAAGATACATCAATAGAAACTTCCAATACTAAAATGCAAAGACAAAAAAAAGGTAAAAAGTTTGGAGAGTATCCAGGAACTGTTAGACAATAACAAAAGGTATGACAAGTGTGTAATGAGTATACAAGGAGAAGATATAGAGAAAAGAGAAGAAATTTTTGAAGTGGTAATGACCGGGAACTCTTCAAAATTAAAGACAGACAAAAAACTAGATGTTGAAAAAACTCAGAGATACCAAGGAGGATAAATCCTAACAAATCTATACCACATATATCATATTCAAACTATAGAATATAATATATAATCTAAGCTCCAAACTTAGGATACTAGATAAAGAAGAATACTATTAACCTAAAAGAAGACAGAGAAAACAAAGTAAATAATTTACATTATAGCAGAAACTAATTAAATAGAAAATAGGAAAGCAATAGAGAAAAATCAACAACTCAAAAGCTGGTTCTTAGAAACAATCAGTAAAATTGATAAACCTTTAGACAGGCTACCCAAGAAAAATTAAGAAAAATACAAATTACTAATATCATAAATTAAATATAGGTCATCAATATAATCTCATGGACCTTAAAGGGCTAGTAAGGGATTATTATGAACAACTACATGCCCACAAATTTGATAACTTAGATAAAATGGGCCAATTCCTTGAAAGATATAATGTACCATAATTCATACAAACAGAAATAGATAATCCGAATAGGCCTATATCTATTAAAGAAATTGAGTCAACAATAAACCTTTCAAAATAAAGTACCAGGCCCAGATGGTTTCACTGGTGAATACTATCAAATATTTAAGGAATAAATTATGCCAATTCTCTACAATTTCTTCTGGAAAATAGAATCAGAGGAAACACTTCTTAACTCATTCAATGAGACCAGCATTATCCTAGTACAAAAACCAGTTAAAGACACTACAAGAAAAGAAAAGTACAGACCAATATCTTTCATGAATATACAAGAAAAAAATCTTCAAAAAAATATTAGTAAATCAAATTCAACACTTTATAAAATAAGAATTATGCTACACAACCAAGTAGGATTTATTTCAGGTATGCAAGGCTGGTCAGCATTTGAAAATCAGGTTACATAATCCATCATATCAATAGGTAAAATAAGAAATATATTATCATATCAATAGATGCAGAAAAATCATTTAATAAATCAAAGATCCACTTATGATTAAAAAAATCAACAAAATAGGAATAGTGGGGAACTTTCTCATTCGATAAAAAACATCTACAAAAAAACTCCAGCTATCATCCTATTGAATGGTGAGAAATCAGATGCTTTCTTCGAAGACTGACAACAAAGGCAAAGGTGTCCCCTTCCACCTGTTATAAATACTAAAATCCTAGCTAATGCAAATAATATAGGAAAAGGAAACTAAAGATATTACAGGTGAGACAAGAAAACAAAACTGTCTTTATTCATAAAGAACATTGTTGTCTATCTTGAAACTCCCAAAGAATTGAAAAAATACTCTGAGAAATAATAAGCAATTATAGCAAGTTTTCAGGATTCAAGGTTAATGTACAAAAGTCAAATGCTTTCCTATATAAAAGCAAGGAAAATTTGGAAATTGAACTTAATGGCACAATATCATGTATATTAGCATATTATAAAAAGAAATAGGTAAAAATAAAACAAAATATTTACAAGGTCTATGTGAGGAAAACGTCAAAACTCTGATGAAAGAAATCAAAGATCTATATAAATGGAGAGACATTCCATGTTCATGTACAGGAAACCTCAATAATGTTAAGATGTCAGTGTATTCCAAGTTAATCAATGGAGTTAAAACAATTGCATTCAAAATTCCTGCAAATTATTTGCAGACATGAAAAAAAAATTCTAAACTTCATTTAGAAAGGCAAGAGACAAACCAGAATAGCCAAAAGAATACTAAAGAACAAGAAAGTCAAAACTGGTGCCACCGATTTTAAGACTTACCATAAAACTACATAATCAAGACAGTGAGGTATTGACAAAAGAAGAAACAAAAAGTTCAATAGAACAATGAGGAGTCTGGAAATAGATCCACACAAAGAGAGTCAAATGACTTATGACAAAGCCTCAAAGTCAATTCAGTGGAGAAAGGGAAATCTTTTAAACAAATGGTGCTAGAATAACTAGACAATGATATGCACAAAAATGAATCCAGAAACAGACCTTATGCCTTTCGTAAAAATTTACTCACACTGGATTATAAGCCTAAATGTAAAACTTTATAATTTTATAACTTGCAGAAAATAATACAGGAGAAAATTTAGTAATCTTGGATTTGGCAATACGTTTTAGATACAAAATCCAAAGCACATTCAATGACATTAAAATAAAAAAAAAAAAAAGATAAACACCTTTTAAATGAAAAAACGTCTGCTCTGTGAAAGATACTGTTAAGAGAATGAAAAGACAGGCCACAGACAAGTAGAAAATATTTTCAAACACATATCTGAAAAAGGACATGTCAGAATACACCAAGAACACTTAAAACACAACAATACGAAAACAACTCAGTTAAAAAATGGGCAAATGATGTGAACAGACACCTCACTAAAGATATACAGGTGGCAAATAAGACTTTGAAAAGATGCTCAACACTGACAATATCAAAGGCTGTGGAGAAGGTGGAGCAAAAGGAACTCTCATTCATTGCTAATGTAAATACAGAAAGATACAGCTACTTCAGAGGATGGTTTGGTAGTCTCTTATGAAACCAAAGTCACACCATATGTCCCAGAAATCATATTTCTAGGTATTTACCCAAATCAATTAAAACTGTATGTCCACATAAAAATATTCACGAATTTATAGCAGCTTTATTCCTTCTGCCCCAAACTGAAAATAACTGTCTTCCAATAGGTGAATGGATAAATAATCTGCAGTCCCTACAGTGGAATATTATTCAGTGATAAACAATATGTACTACTAAGCTACCAAAAGATATGGAAGAACCCTACCCGCACACTGTTAAATGTAAGAAGTCAGTCTGAAATGATTCCAACCAAATGACATTCTAAAAAAGGCAAAACTACAGAGAGACTTAAAAGATAAGTGATTGACAATAATGGAAGAAAAAAAGAGAGAGAAAAAGAAAACTTTTAAAACTGTACATTTTTAGGGGCAGGTGTGGCTCAAATAGGTGGGCATCCATTTCCCATATGGAGGGACCTGGGTTTGATCCCCGGGACCTCCCAGTAAAATAAAAAGAAAAATATAGAAGTAGCACGGGCTGCCAGGCCACACACACAGGTGCGCCGTCAGGCCCTGCGAGTGGGTGAGCCATCAGGCCCCGCCGAGCCATGTAGAAAGTTGATGACATAACAGGAGAGTGACACAAGGAAGCCCAAGATGCTGAAAAACCAGGAACTAAAGTGGTGCAGGTGGCAGATCGCCACTCTCCCACATCGGAGATTCCCAGGATCGAATCCCGGTGAAGACAAGAGGAGAAAGATGAGAAGAGAGGGAAGGAAACAGACCAGAGAATTCCAGCGAATGGGCACAAAACAGCAAAAACGGGGGCGTCAGGGTGGGGTTAAATAGATAAAAAATAAAGTAAATGAATCCTTAAAAAAAAACTGTACAGTTTAAATACATATAGTTTATTGTATGTCAATTATACTTCAATAAAGGGGTTGAAAAATGAAAATGGAAAGGCCTACAATGGGCCTGGGTCTTGGAGGTCATTATTGACCTCCCAGAGGACTGAGAAGCAACAAATTTGAGAACATCTGCCCTAAAATAAACTATCACACACATACACACAAGGCAAGGAGGCTAAAACAGAGCTTCAAAATACACAAGGCAAAATTGAAAGAATTAAAAGGAAAAATAGATGATTAAACAATCCCAACAATCAAAATGTATGGAATGCAGCTGAAGCTATACAGTTATACCATTAAACATCCATCTTAGAAAAGAAGGTCTCCAATGAGTAATCTAAGATTCTATTTTAAGAAAATAGAAAAAGAAGAGGAAACCAAACTCAAAGCAAAAAGAATAAAATAAAATAATAAATTTGAAAAAAGAAATATTTGATATAGAAGACTAAACAGATAAAATTAATGAAGTGAAAAAGTTAGCTCTTTGAAAAGATCAACAAAATTAACAAGCATTAACTAAACTGACCAAGAACAAAGAGAGAAGAAACATATTACCAAAATCAGTAATGAAAGAAGGGATATTACTGTAGGTGCTACAGAAAGTAAAGGGATTATAAGGGAGTATTAGGACCATCTTTACACCAACAAATTAGACAACTTAAATGAAATGAGCAAATGCCTACAAAGACACACATTACCAAAAATTAACTTAAGAAGAAATAAAAATCTAAGTAAATCAAGTAAAGAAATTAAAATTGTTATACTTTTTTGAAAAAGAAAAGCTCAGATTAAGATGGCTTCACTGGTGATTTCTACTGAATGTTTAAAGAAGAAAGAACACCAATTCTTCACAATTTTTTTTCCAGAAAATCCAGGAGGGGACAAATTCTACCTCATTCTTTAACTTCACAAAGAAAAACAAACAAACCAAAAACCCAAATGGAATCCAAAATGCGTATATTTGCGTGTGTCTAAGCCAGGTTAAGTGGTGCCTGACAAATGTTCTACACTAAATCACACATAACTGGGGCCTAAAAAATGTCACTGAATACGCTTTATGTCAAATTTTTGTAATGAATTTATAAGTTAATGTAAATAGGATTTTCACATGTTAGTCGTGCATTCAATTATTCCTTTAGCCTTTGAAATAGATGCAGGCAAGGGGCACTGCAGGGCCAAAGAAACTTTAGTGTCACCACCAAGAAGGACCCAGCAACACAAAAGAGAAGGAACCTAAATCTTTGGTTTTCCCTAATCTCAGATGCAGACGCTCCTTCCCACGTCTTACCTGCAGCATATCCACACTTGACCCCTGCAGCTGATGCTCAAGATCTGAGATGAGCTCACTCAAAAGCTGGCTCTGCTTGAGGAGACCATCCTCAGCCTTTGCCAGGTTATCCAGAACTTTCTCTTCCTCTGTTTTCAGCTTTTGCAGCTCCCCCTGCTCCTCACTGTTCAGGACATCTCTCAGCTTTTTAAACTCTGTCTGGATATGTTGTCTCTCATTCTGTATCTGATTCTTCAGGAAGGAAGAAGAGAGAGCCCAGTCAGTGTAGCAGACAGGAGGTTTAATTTTCAATGGACTGGGAGCCAGAAAGGGAAGTATTTGCTATGGGTTTTTTTAATAGGAAAGGGACTTAGAAGCAGGGGGACAATTACTAAAGAAGCTGGGTTTTTTTCCAATTATTTTCCCTTCATCACATCCCAAACAATGGCCTCAAGTCTGCATCATTGAGCTCCAACCTGACACAAAATGGGATACTTAGGTGAGGCTTGGTTGGCAGTCAGGTGTCTGGGACACTCATGCCTTCCAGGCTTACTCTTAATCATAGGTCTCCTTTGTCTCACACTCAATGTTGGATCCAGAGGACAGAATCCTGGAACACTGCCAAGCATCTTCGCCACAAGGTGTCACAGATCAAACAAAATAACAAGTATAGAGTGCAGGATTCACCAGCCTATACAGTTCCTTTATATATTCTCCTCCAAAATATCATTTGTGACATATTCACTTTCCAGTCTCCAGCCCCCATCAGGGAAGAGATTAAGAAAAGCACTAATCAGTTGACTCTGGACTGATTAACTGTCACTGAACAAAGAGGAAGGGGCCTCCTTGTGACAAGAACCACAGGTGATGCCCAGCTTCCTCTCACAATTCCCTCCAGAAGAGTCTCCTCTTACCTTCCAGAGAACTGTCTCTTTTTTGATGTTTGCTTCTAAATTCCCAGCTTCCTTCTTGTCTGTCCTCAGCCTTTCCAGAACTCCCTGGAGCTTCTCCTGTGAGAAAGGAATCATATCAGAGTCAAACTATGAGCTTTCTTAGCACCTAGATAGAGCACGTATTGGGGCAAATTCAGGCTAATCTTAGAAGTTGAGAAATGACAGACGAGTGAGACAGGCAATTAAAATATTTGACTTGGAAGAAAACTTGAGGAGATGAATATATTCTTTAAGTCCCAAGCCGTACAAGTCACCATTCCCTTGCTAAGAGTCAGAGCCTGATTCTATCTTGTCCTAGAAGAACCTGATGCTGCAGAATGGAATGTCCTTTCTTCTCAAACCACCTAACTCCATAGTTTCCTTCTTGCTCAAGGGACAATCCAAATTTATGTTGGGCAATAAATCTCCACCCTTTTAGGACAAATTACAAAATAATCTATGCCTGGCCAAGAGTCTGTACACTAGGCTTATCTGGTTTTTAAATGGGTGGAATGCACAAAAATGTTTTTTAGGCCTTAGAAGTTGAACATGGGGTATAGAAAGTGGTAAATGCCCTCAATATTATATTGACAAAATAAAATAGGGTGAAAAGTGGAGATTTTCCATCAGGTCTCACTTTCTGGCCTATTTCCTGCCATTTTGGGCTCTCACCTGGTACTTCTGGGCAACCTCCTCCAAGAGGAATGTGTGGTGACCACGGTGCTCCTGAGATCGCTCGCAAAGCCAGCAAATTACTTTCTCATCCTCCTTACAGAAGAGCTGGAGTTTCTCTCCATGGCATGTACAAAGCATTAACTTTGGCTGCTTCCCTGGGCCCAAAGCCACCTCCCTGAGTTTCTCCACGATGCTGGCCAGATGCCGATTAGGCCGGAGGTTCCCAGGCTGGTAGTTGGTCTGGCACACAGGACACCTGCTTTCCCCTTCTTGGCTCATCTCTGACTGCTTGCTGTTCCCTGTGATGCAGGCTTGGCAGAAGCTGTGGCCACAGTCTATGCTCAGGGGATCTGTCATGAAGTCTAGGCAGATGGGGCAGGTCACCTCCTCCTTTATGTCTACCAGGATTTCTGAAGCCATGGCAGCTGTTACCCTGTTCCTGCCTGTCCTGACTTCTGAGGCTCCTCTTGTTCATAAATTCCTGTGTGATTGGGATGATTAAAGGGGGTAGGGTAAGAAAGACAGGAATAAAAAGGATATTGATTATGCAAAAATCAAGATGTGCCAAGATCAAATTACTGAAAGACAAACAGAAGGGAGAGGAAAACAAGAAAAGGAGTTCAATGGCTGGGTAAAAAAAGTTTCCATTATAATTCCAAATGCATTCCTCCTACTTCATATCCCATGATAACTTTCATCCTTATCTGCAATGATTATTTTCCTTTCTCTTATTTCTTTTCATTCTTTGTTGTTGTTGTTCTTGTTGTTATTTTTCTTTACTGTTACTGCACAGAAGGAAATCATGATGTCCTTTCTACTAAGACCCTTGTGGGGCCAATTATATGTCCTGCTTTTCTTTTCCACACTCAATGTAAAACACGCCAAATGCACTGGTGCCTCAGGGCTTTTGCAATTGCTCTTCTCTCAGCATGGACTGATTCTCCCTTATACTACTATGACTTACTCCTATACTTCAATCTCTCTTTACAAGTCCTTCCACATTCTCCCCTTACACATCTCCTTTCATAAGGGCCTGCTCTATCTGCCTCATCTACAGCATAACCAGTGCCCTCTCTGGCTGTACATCTGCCATGGTTTCTCTTATTATTACTATACGATACATAACAATGTGTGTACACATGATAAGAGCAAGCCTTTCATCAAATGAGGAATGAGAGTTGGCAAGTGACTCACAAACATAATTGATGTTCAATATACAGAGCTGGGATAACCTAATGTATTCAGGGTCCTCCTTCAGAGGTCTGTCTCTTACCACAGAGTTCAAAAAATTCAATAGAAGTAAATGCACAAATCCAATTAACACCCAAAGATAGGGGATATAGAAATGGGAATATCCAGATCAGCGGGCAGGTTCGGAGGAGTCTTCTGTTTGTAGGCAGAAGGTTTCCATTGGTTGAGAGATGTGCCAAAGACATTGACAGGAGCCCAAATGTGTGTGTGTGGATGGTAGGGAAGGAGGTGGTGCAGCTATATTTATAGGGTCACACATGTCAGAGACCTAGAAAGAGAAACACAGAAGGGAGGGCTGTTGGTCTTTGGAGAAAAGTCCCAAAATATAAGGTGATGTCATTCAACAAATTATCCTTGATGATAGATTATATGCTAGGAGCTACACTAAAATTCCAAAATATAAAGATGAGTTTAAACAAAGAGTTTAAATCATTATTAAAACAATGGTCACCTGAGGAGAAAAAAAATTTAAATAAGGGGCCATATATGTACAAAAGAGCAGATGTGGCAAACACTACTAGAGAAACAGATGTGTTATTGGGAAATCAAATGATGGTGCAGCTAGGGAGTTATTCAAGAATCCCAACTTGGAAATATAAAGGTCAAACTGAAAGGCGAAGAATAAGAAGGAAATATGGGATAAAAAAGAGGAAGAACATTTTAGCTAGAAGAAATTGTATATGTGAATGCCCTGTTCAGGGAAGGCACAGCATCTTCTATGAGTTTTTAAATGCCAGTGTGCTTTGGGTGCAGAGTTGCTAGGCTTTTGGTACCACATGAGAGAGTAGTGTCCAGGAGACGCAACACTTCTTCAATGATATAAAAAGTGATGGTCTCTTTCCAAAGAGCAAGGAGAGTTAATCCGAGTATTATAATCAGAGGAGTGGGAGGACATAATCAGGTCTGCCCTTGGGTTCTTAAAGGTTAGATAGATTCAAGGTCAGAATGAGGAGATGGCTAAGAACTCATGCACAGTTGCCCAGGGTAGAGATTATGGCAGGTGCAGGATGAATTGATAGAGGAAATGAAGAAAACACATGAGGATGAGAGATAAATTACTGTAAAATTTGCATTATAGGGAATTAGATTGGATTTGTGGGAACAAAGGGGAAACATGAGGCTCGAGTCCTTTCATCATGTAAAGAACACACTGGCTTAACCTTCTCCTAGTATATTGTCCTCCTGGAAACCTACTGAATTAATATAAAGTGGAATGCCAGCTGCTTTGCGAGGCTACATTATTTTTGGTAAAAATTGCCTTGATGGGTAATGCACATTTGGACTGGGAAGACTGTGACTAGACTTTCAGTGCCAATTGGTAAGCACAGAACTCAGCTTCTACAAGGCGGTTTTGACATTAGTAACCATGCGCCAGCCTTGTTGGTCCCTGGAAGCTGTGTCTCTATGCTCTTAGTTATTACTCCTATGGCACAGTAGACTTACCTAAATTTGGTAGTTTCCCACACATCTGCCTAGGCAAGTCTTACAAAATTGTAACAGGAGAGGTAAAGTGCCTCCTGGACCACTGTAAGAACCCTCAGTGAGCACTAACCTCAGCAGCCTCACTAGCCACTTGGTTCTCCTGTCCTGATTATCCGGCAGAGCTAAGGAAGCCTGGCCAGTGTAGGTACTATTCGGTCACACTGGCAGGAATGGCAATGCAAGACTGAAACTACTGACACAGAAGCCTGGCCTGGGCCCTTGGAGCATCCATAGTTTCCCTGTCTAAGATTTCCTCACCAGGAAGTCAGAAGTTCCCACATAGAACTAGGCTCACTCTCAAATGAGGATACAGCCAGTTTCTGAATCCCAAATCTCTAATAGCCAGTTAGAATATTCTGATAGTTTGGCAATTTTTCTGAATCCATGTTCTTGGAGCTCATCCATTCCTGTGCGTGTTGGCCCCATTGATTGGACTGGATTGAGTTTGGGGTCAGGGGCTTTGGAATGCTTTAGTGAGGTGTGACCCAGAGTGGGTCTTGGCTCTCTTGCTGGAGTCCTTTAAATATGGAGGATTGAAAGCAGAGACACAGAGAAAAGCAGCAGAAACAGAGAAACCCTGAGAGGCTAGAGTCAATGGAGCACAGAGGCATAGAAAAAGGTCCCCAAGAGGCGGAAAGAGACTAGGCTTGGAAGAGGGGAGAGACGAGCCAGGTGTTTGATCACCCACAGCTGCAACTTGATGAGACAGCATCTCTGATGATGCCTTGATTTGGATGTTTTCACAGCCTCAGAACTGTAAGCCTTTAACTAATAAATCCC
This sequence comes from Tolypeutes matacus, assembly GCA_026826555.1. Lineage (NCBI taxonomy): Eukaryota > Metazoa > Chordata > Mammalia > Cingulata > Chlamyphoridae > Tolypeutes > Tolypeutes matacus. The sequence goes on along the minus strand of JAKSZT010052260.1, from coordinate 747,077 downwards.
CTTATAGAAGCCAACACATTTCCCAGCATCTTTTAGCAAACTAAAACAAATATGAAATGGTATGAGTGACAGGAAACAGGGTTACCATGGTGTCCTGGTGTCCTTCTGCCCCTTGGACCAGAACCATCCCATTGGGCTTCCTCTGTTGTTTATCAGGCTAGAGTCTGCAAAGCACTCCTTAAACTCTCACATTGAGATATACATGTATATGCTGAATACAAAATTCCTGATGGGTTCTTCCATAAGCTTCTACCACAAGTTGAATGGATTAAAGCTCACTTTCCTTGCAATGAATCCTGTGCCTTTACACCAACGAAAGCCTCCCCACCTAAGACAGAGGGACAGACAGACCAAGAGACAAAATGCATATTCCTCTTTAGGGGTGATACAAAGCTAGGAGAGTTCAGAGTAGGTGGAGTGCTAATTAGATCATGATCCTCCTTATTCTCACTGGATCCTGGTTGTCTCTAATAGGCTTTCTGCTCCTGTACAGGTCAGACAAGTAAAATGAAAGTGTCTCTACTAAGCAGCGTTAGGCAGTGGGGGGAGGGATGGGGTACAGAGAATAAGCCTTGTATGAGGTTGAGCCAACATCCTTTAAACTTCCCCTTGCCCCTGGGTCAAGAGATGCCAATCGGGAAAGTAGGGCCTTGTCTTGGCATCAGGAGACCTGAGAACTCAGAAACACTGCAACTCCTCCCCATTCCATGCAGAGTTCACTCTGCAGCCACCCTTCAGGGGCCGAGGCTAAATCTGACTCACATGTATGACCCTTTCTCCAAGGGTCAACATGTTTCAAAAAAGCTATTTCATAATACAGGGCCATTTTAATAAAGCTCTCCCTAGTTCCCTCCCCCATTCTCACAGAACAGCTCTCCTAATTAATTCTTTCCCACCTGAATCTTTTATCTGGACTCCAGGAATGGCCCCTACTGGTCACCCTGATGATATCCTTGGCCTGCTGCAGTCTGCTCTCATGGCTGAGCACACACCATCTGCCAGGGTGAGCTTTTAAAGCACACATCAGTCTCATCACTCCTCTGCTCAAATGCACATCATCCAGAGTGAAGCCTGAATTTATAATTGTCAACTTATGCTTACATGGCCCATCCTCTCCCACTGTCTCATCCATCTGACCTCACCTCCTGCTCCTCTCCCTGCACACTGTGCTCTAATGCACACTAGCCTCCCACAGGTTTTTGACCGCTCCAGACAAAACCCCATCTGAGAGCATTTAAATCCCTCTTTTCCTTAAAAACCATTCAAAACCACCATCCTAAAATGAGGCCTCATCTGAAATCTATTGGAGATTACAATGCCCTTTAGGACTACAGCCATAATCCAGCACTTTTTAATTTTTATTTCTTTACTTATTTTTAGGAGGTTCTGAGAATTGAACCCAGGACATGGGAAGCAGGCGTTCAACCACTGAGTTACATCCACTCCCCTGTTTGTTGTTTTAATGTTATATCATTGTGGTTATCACCTTTTATTCATACTTTATTATTTAATTATTGTTTGCTTGATTTTTCTCTGACCCAGAATGTAATCTCTTGTAGGCACTTAATATTTATTTATTGTATTATGAAAGCATGTTAATTACAGTTTGGTCACCCCAGCAGCATTCTGCCTTAAAACTTTATAAAAACCTTAAAAAATAAATGAATGCATTTCTTTCAGTGTATTAGACCCTGCTGATTAGACTATCAACATCCAGCCGAAATGGATTTGGCCCTCCTGTAAGGCACAGATGCATGAGAAGGCAGTTGCCTTGACCTCTGAAAAGGTGGAAGAAGGGAAAGTACACATCAGAATCTGTGCAAAACAGGAAAAAAGTGCAGAGGGCTCAGAGGAGAGGGAATGATGGGCTTTTTCTGAGATATTACCAACTCTGCTTCCTAGGCCTGAGCAAGGGAAAATGAATGAGGTATTGAGGTAATAAGCAATGCAACAGTGTGTCCAAGATGAGGAGGCATGGAGAGCAAGCTCTAATGCAGAGGGGACAACTGAGAGTCAGGCCAGCATCCTGAGGCAAGAGTGAGCCAGAGTACTCAGCCAAGAGCCAGTTTCCCAGGCCTGGACATTGTGGGGGATAAGTGACCACAGCAGTGGCTGCAGAGATGGGCAGGGAACAGTTCTTCCAGCCTGCTGTCCCTAAGCAGGCTATGTGGTTTCAAACTTGTGAGGAAAGCTGTGAATAGTGGCACAGAGGTTATCAAGAAGGAATGGAAGGAGTAAGTTATCCTGCCTGAGACCTGAGACCCTGTTCCCTCCCTCACAGGGTCAGGTTATGGCTCCCATATCTGCTGGCCCTTTGCAGGGCTTGGGTTTTCATAGCAGGAAACAGGGAAGTCATCTGACAGGCTCTCTGGAGAGGAAAGGGGAAGGGACTTTCTGCCCCTGAAAAAGAGAGGATTCTGACTCCCCTGGCAAGGTGCAAACATGAAAACTATAGTATAATAAGTAGAGAGGGATGGACTCAGCATGGGGAACTAATAGTCTGTCCTGGAAACAAAATATGCCCTTTCTTTTTTCCAACTACCTTCTTTCCAGGCCGCCCCTCCCAGGGATCAAAGTAGCCCTTTACCAGGGAATCTGCAAGCTGCCTGCAAGCCAGCTCTTTCTTTCCCTTCAGCACAGCTTCCGGACACAAATTAAACTCACCCAAGCACATACAGTTTTTACATCCTGAATTCTTTCATCTCTGTCTCCTGCAAACTTCCCAGAAGGCAGGACAGGGGCAGGTGTGGTCAGGAATCAGTCACCAAAACCAGGAAGCTGAGCTTCACAAAGGACTTCGACCCAGAATTGCTGGAGAGAAAGGAAAGTAAAATTCTCAGTGGCAAGCAGCGGACCAATGAGAAGCCGCCACTTAGGGCAGCTGGAAGACAGAATGCTTTCTGTTGCCTGGCCAGCTAGGCAGTGAATGCATTCTTATTCCACTCCCAATTATTTTTGGGCTCCAGTTACATCCCTCAGGTTCAAGGTTCCATCATCCCCCCAAATCTCCAACCTAACCTCTAAGAGATGTTAGATTAACATTTTAAAAACAACTTATTTAATGAGGACTGAATATTTGAATATGAAGAAATTGAGTTCCAATTATGTCATCTCCGCAGCCTTGCAGGAACACTTGGAAAGATAACTCAATTCTAGAAGTACTAGTTGAGCTTATTCTATATTCAGGCATGTGCAAGCCACAGGGGATAAAATAATGATCAAGAAAGACTTGGCATCTGACCTGTTGTGATAGTCTGATAGAGGAGACAGTTATGAAGCTCTGTGTAATTTGGGCTGATATTTGGGCAGTGTAAGATGTTGTCAGTAGAATGGGAAAGTAAGGTGAAAGAAGCATCTTCCATTTGTGAGTTTATGAAGAAAAATTTTCCAAATATCACTGAATCTAAGGAGTTCATTATTGATAAGCAATTTCTACTTCTTATCCAAGCAAGCTAAAAGAGGGAGGCTTTCCTGGTCTAACAGAGGGACAACTGTGTCAGTGTCCTATGACTCAGCAATTAATGAGGCAGGTGGGAACAAGGAAGTTAATAGATGGTACTATTCAAGTGTAATATTTTATTGAGTTATGCAAACACCCCAGAGCTTTTTTCCCCTTTATCCTCCTTTGGTAATTTTACACCAGCATTCAAAAAGTAGAACTGAAAGATTTTACATTTACTGCAAATGTTTTTGTGCCCTATTGTCCATCTGTTCTTGTTCTGACCACATGTGTCAGATGGTCCAGCTACAAGATGATGGAACATCCATAGCCTGGGTCCCTGAGTGACACCCATCTTCACACACTAACCACAGGGAGACATGTAAGGTGAGTAAGAAATCAACTTCAGGGGATTTAAAACATAGATTGTTTTGTATTGTTACCCACAGAATAACAAGCTAATCCTCACAAATTTTTTTTTTACTCACTTATAACTATGAGGCAAGAACCAATAACTACAGTTGCATAACTGAGCCATTTTGTCAGTTTCACTTTCTTGAGAATAAGTGAAGTTTGTTCTACCAACTAAGAAAGTGATGGTTTTCAAGTTTAATGATACTACTCATCCCAATTTTATACCGATTGTATTCAAAGAGCTGCTAATTTTCCCTTTGTCATCATTGTTATTGTGTGTTACTATCCTTGAGATCCCACAAACCCACTCTATACCTTCAAGCTCTAAGTTTCATCAAGGCAGGCAGGGACCTTTGTTTTTTGTTCATATTATCTCAAATTGATTACAAAGTGTAGTACACAGTGATAGTTTAAGTGATAAATATGCAGATATATAGCTATAGATATAATTTTAATTGAATTGAACATCCTGATAATAAGAAAGACTTTTGTTCTATTGGTATTCTTGATGAACACAATTGCTGCAGTACATATTGAAATTCCAAAAGTATTAATATTTATAAAACCATTTTACAGATTTTAAATGAACATTATTGCATATTCTCTCTCTTTTCTTCCTAAGGTTTCCTCAGGGATTTATCTCAATGCTTTGTGTTTAATTCCTTTCTCTCTCCATACTCTAGCCATAGTAATTCTTACTTTGACCACAGTTTTCTAAAAGAGGAAATGTTAAAACACCATGCATGGGCCAAACAGGGAGATCTTTCACTAGATCCCTCTCTAGTAAAAGCTGTAGGGACTGTAGGGGAAACACAGGGTCCTGGACAAGATTTATTGCTCCCTGGTCACTGAGAACAGTGTAAGCAGGAATATGGAACATGCCAATGTGCTCAGCTCTGGAGGTAAATTGTGTGTGGTGAGAGAATGAGCATGGGCGCATTCCGGTTTCCTACTGGTCTAGTTTTCTCCACTGGTTTCGCTCTTCCTCCAATCTAATGCATCATAAGAGATTCCAGGGACATCACCACAGTCCTCCTGACCTCTGGCATTCTCTCACATTTTCCAGATGAATTTCTTATAGACTCTTTCCAGAAATCCCAAGGCAGCTTGTGTTACAAGTTGCAGCATGATCCAAGGCTGTTATAATTCTATAATGCTGTCCTATTTTAATCTTCATTGAATTGCATAATGTGTGCTGGAATCTGAGTTTAGGCTCCACTTGGGAATGAAGCCCAGAAAAAACTGATATTTAGCAAAGAAGAACATGTAAAAATTAGGAGACACCTGAAGATTGTTCTGCAGGAAATTGAGTCAGGTAGTAGGGCTAATCTCAAGCTGGAACCACTGGTGAAGAAGCCTTATCAGTGGAGCTCATACTATATGATTTGATTCATAAGAAGATCCATGACAGGAAAAACCAAGGTTCCTCTTCCACTAATAGAGGCAAACATTCTAACCAAAACCCATAAGTCAATACAAAGCTATTGACAAAATTTTAAAAAGCAAATAGACTTGAAGGAACTAGAAAGTTACAAAAGCAAGAAACAGAAACTCCAAGAAACAGAAATGGAATCTTAGATGAAAGTAACAACAACTTTGGGTGAATTTCAGATTATGCCTTATTACTGGAGGGTAAACCTCAGTCGGAACTGGGTGGGACAGTGAAACTCAGTTAACCCCCTACAGGCTTATTGGCTTGAAGAACAAGAAGAATGACTTGGGGCTACCACAGCATCTGGAAGATGATGAGAAAATACCTGTAAAGGAGACATCCAGAGAGGGGGGATCCCAGGTTGTGCATATAAACTCTGAATACATATCTGAAATAAACATGTTTGAGACAAGTGAAAAGCAGCCCAGATAAGGCTACAGGACTGAAAAGAGAGTTCATTTGCTGAATATTGTAAGGGAGAATATAAAATTTGAGTTCTATCAAATTAATTGCCTGAAAAATTCATATTCTTGAAAGAAATTTGCAATATCCAGTATCTACAACATATCTTTTCCATACGAAGGATGTAAGCTAAAGTTATTCTTCGTATAAAGAAAAGAAAACATGACCCATACTCAAGTCAAGAGACTACCAATGGAGACAAACTCCAAAATAGCACAGATGTCAGAATTACACAAAGATTTTACAGCCACTATTATATGTGGGGTGAAGGATATAAAGAAAATATGTTTATAATAATGAACAAAAAGGGAATGTCAGCATCAAAGGAAAAACATTGTTTAAAAAAATGTTAATATTAGAACTAAAAACTAAAGTAATTCCAATTTAAAAAATAAAACAAAACTGGATTTGCTTAGATGGTGGACTAGTAAGACACGGGAATCTCTTCTCCAGAAAATAGCTAGAGGACAGGCTGAAACAGCCCCAAAAAAGATCTTCTAGGGTTTAGGACAGCAGGTGAAGGCTGCACACCACCTAGAGGAGAGAGGGACAAAAGAGGGAAATCTCTAGGACAGAACCACCGTGAGTTAGAACTAGTAGCGGCTGCTGCTGCTGTCACCATCTCCCACACTCTTTCGAATTCTCGGGCTTCTGGGCCTGCGACTACTGACAAAGGGGGCTCCAGGGATCTACCACTCTCGGAAAGGGGAAAGAGAGGGACTCAGCCTTAGGCTGACTCAGGTTCTGACCTGCAAATTTGGGCTGCAGAGACTCAGGACCCTTCCACACAGTGGTTTTCTCTGGGAGCCTAGGAAGGACTGGAGAAATCCGACCCTTGCAACCTCCTTCTCTTCTAGCCTGGACTAATTGTTGAAGACTCCACAGGAGAGGGGAGAGAGAGCCTGGGGCTGACCCTGCTTTTGACTCACAGGTTTGGTCTGCCCTGTCTGGATAGCCCTTCCAGGCTGGGTGGGGCTGCGCCATTGTTTGCCTTGGAGGTTCAAGGGGCTAAAGATATACAAATATCCCAATCTCCTCCTCTACTAACAGGGACTGATTGTTGAGGATTCAGAGGGGAGTGGAAATATTTCCTAGCTGGGAAAAGGGAGGGGGCTACCAGAGAAGACTGGAGAACTGTCTCTGAAAGTTTGAATTACAAGGCTCTTAGCCCCCAGACAGGAAGCTCTATCACATTGATCTGCTCTGTGTCACAAATATACTCTGACCAGGCATTGAATTGAGAGCTGCCAACGAGCACCATCTCCTGGCAGACCAAGGAAGGGCATATAAGAAAATTAAAAATAAATAGGAGAGGCTTTTCCTGGCTTCTATAGCCTCCATGCCCAAGGCCCTAGGAAACGACTCTGCAACCAATTACTGGGTTCAGTGCCCAGTTTTGAGCAACCAGCAGGACAATCCTAACAATCAAGGTTGAGCCAAAAATCAAAGAGCTGTGGTAACTCACAGCCTCCTGCCACTAAAACCCTATAAAAGAGAAAGAGATAGGGCATCTCAGCAAAATACAACCTAACCAGATGCCTAAACACCAGCAAAAAAATTATGAGTCATACTAAGAAAATAGAAGACATAGTCTAAGAAAAGGAATGCATCAAAATTCCAGAAGAGATGCAGAATTTGAGAGAACTAAACAGTGAGATGAGCACAAATTTCCAAAATCAAATTAATGAGATGAAAGACAATATAGTTAAAGAGATAAATGACATCAAGACGATATTGAGCGAACGCAAAGAAGAATCTGAAGTCCTGAACAGAAAAGTAACGGAATTCATGGGAATGAAAGACACAATAGGTGAAGTCAAAAACACATTTGAGGGATACAACAGCAGACTCGAAATGATAGAAGAAAGAATAAGTGATACCAAAGACAGAGCAGCTAAAATTGAAGAGAGAAAAGAACAGAGAGAGGAAAGAATGGAAAAAATTGAACAGGGGCTCAGAGAGTTGACTGACAACACAAAATGCAACAACATACATGTCATGGGAGTTCCAGAAGGGGAAGAGAAAGGAAAAGGGGCAGAAAGAGTATATGAGGAAATAATAGCTGAAAATTTCCCAACTCTCATGAAAGAAATGAACTTACATGTTCAAGAAGCACACCGTGCCCCAATGAGAATAAATCTAAATAGATCAACACCAAGACACATACAACTCAGAATGTCAAATGTAAAAGATAAAGAGAAAAATCTCAGAGCAGCAAGAGAGAAGCAAATGATCACATACAAAGGATGTCAAGTAAGACTTAGTGCAGATTTCTTTTCCGAAACCATGGAGGCGAGAAGACAATGGTATGATACAATTAGGGAAATGAAAGAGAAAAACTGCCAACTGAGAATTCTTTATCCAGCAAAACTGTCCTTCAAATATGAAGGTGAGTATAAAGTATTCACAAACAAACAGAAACTAAGACAGTTTGCAAAAAAGAATCCACCTTTGCAGGAAATATTAAAGGAAATCTTAGAACCTGATAGAAAATGACAGGAGAGTGAGGCTAGGAGGAGAGTATAGAAGAAAGAAAAGCAGAAAGGGTAATCAAAAGAGTAAAAAGAGAGACAAAAACAAGATGACATATGAAACCAAAGAATAAAATAGAAGAAATAAATAGTGCATTTTCAGTAATATCATTGAATGTGAATGGATTAAATCCCCCAATCAAAAGATACAGGCTGACAGAATGGATAAAAAAAAAAAAAAACATGAGCCATCCATATGCTGCTTACAAGAAACTCACATCAGACCCAGGGATACAAACCGGCTGAAAGTAAAAGGTTGGAAAAGATACTCCATGTGAGTAGTAAACAAAAAAGAGCAGGGGAAGCTATACTAATGTCAGACAAAACAGACTTTAAATGCAAAAAAGTGATAAGAGATACAGAAAGCCATTATATATTAATAAAAGGGATGATCCTCCAGAAAGATATAACAGTCATAAATATCTATGCACCTAACCAGGGTGCCCCAAAATACATGAGACAAACTGGCAAAACTGAAGGGAGAAATAGACATTTCTACAATAATCGTAGGAGACTTCAACACCCCTCTCACATCATTAGATAGAACAACTAGACAGAAGATCAACAAAGAAACAGAGAACTTGAACAATATGATAAACAAGTTAGACCTAACAGACATATACAGAACACTGGATCCAAACTCAGTGGGTTATACGTTCTTCTCAAGTGCCCATTGATCCTTCTCCAGGATAGACCACATGTTAGGTCACAATACAGCTCTCAATAAATATAAAAAGATTGAAATTAACAAAGCACCTTCTTAGATTATAATGGAATGAAACTAGAAATCAATAACAGACAGGAAAAAAGTAAGTTTGCAAATGTGTGGAGACTGAACAACATACTCCTAAATATTCCGTGGGTCAAAGAAGAACTTGCAAGTGAAATCAGTAATTATATTGCAACAAATGAAAATGAGAACACAATGTATCAAAACTTATGGGGTACAGCGAAGGCAGTCTTGAGAGGGGAATTTATAGGCCTAAATGCCTATAATAAAAAAACAAGAAAGAGCTAAACTCAAAGATTTAACTGAACAACTAGGGAAACTAGAAAAAGAACAGCAAACCAATCCCAAACCAAGCAGAAGGAAAGAAATACTAAAGATTAGAGCAGAAATAAATGAAAATGAGAACAGAAAAACAATAGAGAAAATCAAAACAAAACCAAAAGCTAGTCTTTGAGGAGATCAATAAAATTGACAAACCCCTTGCTAGACTAACAAAGAAAGAAGATGCAAATAAATACAATCAGAAATGAAAGGGGGGGAATTACAATTGAGCTTGCAGAAATAAAAAGAATAATAAGAAGATATTATGAGAAAATATATGCCAACAAACTAGACAACCTAGATGAAATGGACAAATTTCTAGAAATGCACAAACAACCTACAATGACGCTACAAGACATACAAGAACTTAACAAACCAATCACAATTAAGGATATTGAATCTGTCATCAAAAATCTCCCAGCAAAGAAAAGTCCAGGACCAGATGGCTTCACAGGTGAATTCTACCAAGCATTTCTAAAAGAATTAACACCAATCCTGTTTAAACTCTTCCAAAAAATTGAAAAGGAGGGAAAATTACCCAACACATTTTATGAAGCCAAAATCACCCTAATACCAAAGCCAGATAAAGATTCCACAAGAAAAGAAAATTACAGACCAATCTCTCTAATGAACATAGATGCAAAAATTCTCAACAAAATACTTGCAAATCGAATCCAACAGCATATCAAAAGACTTATACATCATGATCAAGTGGGATTTATTCCTGGTATGCAAGGCTGGTTCAACATAAGAAAATCAATCAATGTAATGCACCATATTAACATACTGAAGGAAAAAAAACACATGATCATCTCAATAGATGCAGAAAAGGCATTCAACAAAATCCAACATCCTTTTTTGATAAAAATACTTCAAAAGATAGGAATAAAAGGAAAATTCCTCAATATGTAAAAGACATATATGAAAAACCCACAGCCAACATCATACTCAATGGGAAAGGTTGAAAGCTTTCCCCCTAAGACCAGAAACAAGACAAGGATGCCCACTGTCACCATTGTTATTCAACATTGTACTAGAAGTCCTAGCTTGGACAATTAGACAAGACAGAAAAATTAAAGGCATCCAAATAGGAAAAGAGGAAGTAAAACTCTCACTGTTTGCGGATGACATGATCCTGTATTTAGAAAACCCTGAACTATCCACAACAAAGCTACTTGAACTAATAAACGAGTTCAGCAAAGTGGCAGGATACAAGATCAACACACAAAAAACAGTAATGTTTTTGTACACTAGTACTGAACAATCTGAGGAGGAAATCAGGAGGAAAATTCCATTTTCAATAGCAACAAAAAGACTCAAATACCTAGGAGTTAATTAAAACAAAGAAGTACAGGATCTATATGCAGAAAACTACAAAACAATGCTAAAAGAAATTTTAAAAGACCTAAACAAATGGAAAGACATTCTGTGTTCATGGATTGGAAGAATAAATATCGTGAAGATGTCAATCTTGCCCAAACTGATTTATAGATTCAATGCAATACCAATCAAAATCCCAACAGCTTACTTCACAGAATTAGAGAAGGCAATTACCAAATTTATCTGGAAGGGTAAGTGCACCTGAATAGCCAAAAGCATTCTAAAAAAGAAGAGCAATGTGGGAGGAATTTCACTGCCTGACCTTGAAACATATTACAAAGCTACAGTGGTCAAAACAGCATGGTACTGGCATAAAGGTAGACACATCGTTCAGTGGAATAGAATTGAGAATCCAGAAATATACCCTCACCTATACAGTCAACTGGTTTTTGACAAATCTACCAAGCCCATGCTAATGGGAAAAAACAGTCTCTTCAACAAATGGTATTGGGAAAACTGGATATCTATAACCAAAAGAATGAAAGAAGACCCCTATCTCACTCCCTATACAAGAATCAACTCAAAATGGATCAAAGATCTAAATATAAAAGCCAAGACCATAAAACTACTAGAAGAAAATGTTGGGAAACATCTTCAAGACCTTGTAGTAGGTGTTGGTTTCTTGGACCCTACACCCAAAGCATGTGTAACAAAAGATAAAATAGATAAATGGGACCTCTTCAAAATTAAACACTTTTGCACCTCACAAGACTTTGTCAGAAGGGTGAAAAGGCAGCCAACTCAATGGGAAAAAATATTTGGAAATCACATATCTGATAAGGGTTTAATATGCAGGATATATAAAGAGATGTTACAACTCAACAATAAAAAGACAAATGACTCAACTAAAAAATGGGCAAAAGACTTGAATAGACATTTCTCCAAAGAAGAAATACAAATGGCAAAAAAAAAAAAACACATGAAGAACTGCTCAACATCATTCATGATTAGGGAAATGTGAATCCAAACTACAATGAGATATCATTTCACACCTATTAGAATGGCCCCTATTAAAAAGACAGAGAACTACAAGTGTTGGAGAGGATGTGGAGAGATAGGAACACTTCTTCACTGTTGGTGGGAATGCAGAATGGTACAACCACTATGGAGGACTGTTTGGCTGTTCCTAAAGAAGTTGAATATAGACTTGCCATGTGACCCTGCAATACCACTACTGTGTATATACCCAGAAGAACAGACATCTGCACACCGATGTTCATAGCCACATTATTCACCATTGCCAAAAGTTGGAAACAATCCAGGTGTCCATCAACAGATGAATGGATAAACAAACTGTGGTCTATTCACACGATGGAATATTATGCAGCTGTAAGAAGAAATGAAGTCGTAAAGCATATAGCAATAGGGATGAAACTAGAGGACATTATGTTGAGTGAAGCAGGCCAGACACAAAAGGACAAATACTGTATGAACCAAATATATTGTGTAACATATTGTTTGATTCAAAAAAAATTTTATATGTATCCATTATATTTAATTGAGAAATGTATATATTTATTCATATGTGTTTACTTTTTAGTTTTTAATTGTTTATATTTTCAATTATTAAATGTACAAAATAAAGTAAAAAAAAATGTATAGGGGAGGAAGATACGGACTATAGATAGTAGTAATACTTTGACTATGCTCTTACATGATTTGTTAACAGAGTTTCACAACAATGTGGGGTGTTTTTCTTGGGGGGTGTGATGTGTGGGAGCCCTGCATGATGTTATGCATGTTTGTTTTGTAAGTTCACTAAGTTCACTGAACACTTATAGTTTATGTATTTTCATGTATGAATGATATGCTTCAATAAATTGTTTAAAAACAAACAAACAAAAAAAAAAACAGAATTGGCTTAATAGCAGTAATTCAGAGAGAAACAAAGATAGACTAAATGTATATAAGGGTAGATCAATAAAACCTATCTGAAAATAATGAACAGAGCCTCAGTGATCTGTAGGAATACCATGTGTATAACCCCAGAATAATCACTAAAAAATAGCAATATCAAAATAAATAGAGCAACAAAAGGAGCGAAACCACATGTTCATTTCAATGTATGCAAAATAAACATTTAAGAAAATCCAATACCATTTGTAATAATAACAAATTAGGAATATCAAGCAGATAAAGGGAAACAAAGAAAAACCTACTGCTAACATCACACTTAACTGGACAAAGCTAAAATGCATTCCATCTATGACTGGGAACATGTCAAGAAATATGTCAACACCACCACTTACTTTATCAATGAAATGTAGGTCCTAGACTGAGAAATAAGACAAGAGAAACAAATAAGATGTATGTATTGGAATATATAATGCAATTTTAAATTCAACAATAAAAAAACAAACAACCCAGTTTTAAAAAAAGAGCAAAAGATCTGAATAAACACCTCACTGAAAAGATACACACATGGCAAAAAAAAAAAAAAATAGGAAAAGAAGGTCAGCATTGTATGTCATTAGGGAATTACAACTTGAAGCAACAATGAGATACCACTATGCATCTATCAGGATAGAAAAACCAAATCACTGACAATACCAAATGCTGAAAAGGAAGGGGATCACAGGAACTCTCATTCATTGCTGGTGGGAATGGAAAATGGAATGGTACTGCCAAGGTGGTTGACAGTTTCTTGCCAAGATAAACATAGGCTGAACATATATTCTAGTAATCATGCTCCTAGGTATTTACCGAAATGAGTTGAAAACCTGCGTCCACACACACACAAAAAAACACCTATGAAAATCTGTCAAAAATTGAGAGCAACCAAAATACCATTTAATAGGTGAATTTATAAATAAACTGCAATACATCCATACAATAGAATATTATTCAACAATAAAAAGTTTATCAAGTCATGAAAAGACATGCAGGAACATAAATACATATTGCTAAGAGAAAGAAGCCAGTCTAAAAAGATTACACCTGTATGATTCCAAGTTTATGACATTCTAAAAAAGGCAAAAGTATAGAGACAGCAAGAAGATAAGTGGTTGCCAGGAATTCAGGGAAGGATGGTGAGGGACAAAAAGTGGAACACAGAGCCTTTTTAGTGCAGTGAAACTGTTTTTTTTGATACTGTAATGGTGAATACATGAAAATATGCATAGACCTGCAGAATACAAAGAGCGAACTCTAATACAAACCATGGCTTTAGTTATTAATAATATATCAAAACTGGTTCATCAGTTGGAAAAAATGTATGACAATAATGCAGCACACTAATAATAGGAGAGACTGGGGGGAGAAGGGATATATGGGAACTCTTTATACTTCCTGTGCAATTTTCTGGTAAATCTTTAAAACAAAGCCTATTTAGGAAAAAAAGATCATAAATTTTGGAATAAAAGAAATAAAAGTCTGGATTTTCAGATGACAATATGATTTATGTAGAAAATCTGAGCAAATATAGAGGACAACTTTTAGAATTAATAAGTGAATTCAGCAAGGCCACATAACTTAAAGGTAAAAATAAAATTTAATTATATTTTATAAAAAAGTAACAATTAATTAGAAAATTAAATTTACACAGCTCTTTATAACAGTGTAGAAAAACAGAAACATAAAATATTATTAGTCTTATATGTATCAAAGAGAATTATTTTTATCATTACCTTTCCCACAAAGAACAAGCCAGGCCAAAGTGGCTTTATTAGTGATTCTACAAACCTTTTAAAAAAATAAATGACATTATACAGTACCCAACTTGATACTGAAATTGTATAAAAAGTAATAAAACACAAGCACACACACACTCACACATACAAACAAAAATAAATATGTGTAAAATGGGAAACCTGAATAATATTGGAGGATTGTATCAACATCAATATCATGGTTATGATATTATACTATAATTTTGCCAAACATTACTATTGGGGGAAACTGCGCTAAGTATTATTTCTTAGCTCAGCCTATGAATCCATGATTATACCAAGTAAAAACGAAGTAAAAAGATGCCAAATTTGGAAATTCTCCAGGGTACAACTATTCCTCTGGTTTTATGTTATCTACTGAGCTGTACTCTGGGAGGCAGACAAGGCCAAGCAGAAGAATACATAAGTTTGGTACATTCTGGGATCTGTAGATAGTGTGAGGGGAGTGGGCTTGGTTTCAAGGGAGATGAGTGATCAGAGGAGCTGCTGCTGTCCTGGTTAGACTCCCATTATCAAAGCAAAGGAAAAGATGGGACTTTATCTAGGGAGCCACAAAAACCACAATATAATCCCAAGTTGAAGTATCAAGTTTCCCAGATACCTCTGGTTTTACCCTCATTAAGACTCCTCAGTCCCTGCCTGCTCTTGAAGCAGGGCAGGTGGGAAGGTCCTTTCTGGCCTCTCATTTCAAACGGACCCAGAAGGCTGGGCCTTCAAAAGCCTCATTCACCCTGTGCATTTTGGAAAACTATACTTTCATAATCTTGTACATTCTTTCATTTTCATGGAGTTTTGGCATTTTTCTGCTTTTTCCTGGCTGTGAAATAATTTTATTCTTCAAAAGGTGATTAATGTTGCAGAGATTTGAATACTTATTTAGAATTATGTATCAATTGAATTTGTTTTTTCTTTTCTGTAATAAATCACTGTTCAATTTTTTCTGTCCTATCTTTTGTCTTGTTGAAATTTGAAATAATCAGGGGAAGACAATATACTTCAGTATATTTTATTGCCTAATGTATTCTTTCAAAGATCAAGTTTTCCCTGTATGAAAGGAGAAAGCAATACAGCATCTAGAAAAGGCTGAGCTACCTTCCTAAACCTGAAATCCTTGCCCCAGCTTTGGAGAAGACCACATGCTACTGCGCTTGCTCCCACCTATAACACTAGCTAGTGGTTGTTTCAAACTTAGCAGGTTCAGAGGGGAAGCGACAGCCCCAAGGAAGCAGGAAAACTGCTGACAGGGCTAATTTATCCAATACAGCCTGGGATTTTGAGATTACAAGTTCCAAAGACCCAGCTCCAGTCCCATTAATCACTGAAAGAGACTAAGGAATTATGTACTCAGCAGCACAAAACAGCATCAATTGCTAAATATACAGTAAGATCTGAAGTCTCTGAGAACAACTGATGGCAAAGATATCATTATAAAGCATCATCCACTTTACTTTAGATTTCTTACAAAATATTAAATATTTCTAGGGTCCCATAGTCAATATTTATTTACTAAAATTATATTATATTGTCCATGCTATAATAGTATGGCAGACAAAAAGACAGTTGACATTATTTGTGTATAATCAGTGTATTTCTCTCCATGTCTTGAAGAGAAATCAAGCTTTGCTCTTGTCTCCAATATTCACAAAAACTGAAAACGTTTAGGGTTTTAAAATGTACCTGTAAATCCTCAGTGGTAAAGCAACCCTGAGGGAAAAACAATATACCACTTCCCACTCAGAGAGGTTAGATGAGAGTCACCTCAGCTGAAAGATACATAGACCTAGAGGGACACTGGGGACTGAGAGGGGTCTGTGCATGCTGTTATAAAAATCAGCCTGGGATGGGTAATAGACAATATAAGTCAAAATCAATAAATTGCCTGTTATCACCCTTGTACTAAAAGGAAGGTCATTAGAATCCCATCCCACTGAGTATAGACCACATGTCTCTATTCCAATGAGTATTCCAGTGCCCCAGAGTTGAAAAACTTCTGGTCACACTAGAGTGATGGCTCTAGCTATCATTTTCCATCTCACAGGCTTCTCAGGGAAGGGAATTGGGAAGGAGCCTCTGCTCACTTATGAAAGAGGAGTATTCTTGCTCCCCTTACCCAGGGGGAGAATATGAAAGATGGGGGGCACTCAGATTACAGAAATGGTGGTCCCTCCAGAAAACAAGCAAGGCCCTTTACTTTTTCAAAACTTCCTCCTTTCAAGGTTATTCCTCCATCAGACTGGAGCCTGCCATCCATCTGCAATCCAAGTAGAAAGCCTACAAACTGGCTCTTTCTTCCCTTATTAGCAGCTTACCACCCACAAAGGAACTCACCTAGGTTCACTCAGTACTTTCCTCCTGGAGGTTCCCATCACCTGCTCCGACACACATCCCACACCTGCAGATCCCAGTTATAAAGTCATGTGGAAGAGTAAGGACAGCCCACTCAGGATTCATTCACCATACCCGGAACTACAAAGGAGTTCCTCCAGAGGAGGCAGACAGGGCAGGGTTGCCAGAAGGTAAGAGGCTGGGGCCCATGGGAGGTGGTCCCTCAGCATCGCTGGTAAAACAGTACTGCTTTAAGGCTCTCTGGGACCTGCGCTAGGTTGGCTTCCATGACTCTTTGCCCACAACTTACACAGTTGTTATGTTTTGTTTGTTTGTTTGCTTTTTTGCAGGCCCAAAATTGGTTCCTCTGAATTCAAACTTCTCCTTCACATCTTTTTTTTTTTTTTTTTTTTTTTTTTTTT
>JAKSZT010052260.1:651749-696283 GCA_026826555.1 Tolypeutes matacus | reverse complement strand
AAAGATGGGCAGAGATGTCCAGTTTCCTCAGAGAGGGCCATTTAATCTAGGCTTTGCGGTCAAGGAAGGCTTTCCTGCAGAAATGATGCTGGACTAAGTCATGAAATATTAGTATCTGTAAAGCTTGAGGGGGGTTAATGGATTTCTTCCCAAGCCCGAGTGGAGGTGTTAGAGTACTTAGTGTACTAAGGGAATGGATAGTAGTTCCATCCCGCTGATATCAGAAGTGCCACAGGAGTTAGGGACCAGAGCTTATCCCTCAAGTTCCTAATGCTATCTCAACTCCACATGGCTCTTTCCCCCCCCAAGAAAGGAAAGGGTTCCCTTTATTTTCCAGTCTTTATTTTTTTTTAATCCATTCTAATGTTTTTCTGTTTCTTTTGGGTTCTTTATATGGTCTGTCCTTAAGGCTTCCTAGAATCCCTGTGGAAGGAGTGAGGGCAGGTCCACCAAGGTGCTGAAAGAAATGGAGGAAGTAGAAGTGCTGCTGGCTTCAGTTCCCTGCAGGTCGCACCTCAATCCCCACATTCCAGCTACTCTGGCATACCTCCATTATGTCATTTAGCCACTGCATCATATTAGCCAGGTTCTTCCTTTTAAGCAGCATTTCTTGGCTCCTGCTTAGAAGCATGTTCTCATACCTGGGTCAAATTTTTTTTTTAATGAAGTAAGCAGAAATTTTATTTCCAAGCTCTTTGGAGATTATTACAAACACAGATAATGTATCCTTTTAAAAGTATCCCAAATTAGACTGAAAGCACATCATCAAAATAAATTGCTGACATTAGGAGTTCTTTCAGGCTGTAATTTTTTTTAAACAATTTATTGAGTTATATCATTCATACATGAACATACATAACTATAAGTGTTCAGTAAATGTCGTGAACTTAAAAAGCAAACATCATACAGGGCTCCCACACATCACCCCCCACACACACAAACACCTTGCACTGTTATGAAACATTTGTTAACAAATCATGAAATAGCATCGTCAAAGTATTACTACTAACTATAGTCCATATCTTCCTCCCCTATATATGTTTTTAAGGATTTATTGTTAAGGTCTTCTTTTGTAAATAAAATTAGGTAGAAATGGAAAACTTTACCTTTTCCCTATTTGCTATATAGAAGTAACACAATTTTGATGTTTATTCTTTCTAATGAATATTCATAATGATTGTTGGGAAGGACACATAGAGATCTAAAATTCAAGTGGTAGAAGAAGGACAAATGGTTTATATATTAATTTTTTTTATTTGAAATAGAGATACCATATTTCCATTAAATTTGAGGAACCCTATGGATATTTAAAATAGATATCCAGCCATTCTTAGCAACACTTTCCTTTTGGAGAAGATGTAAGGGTCACTCATTCATGAATCTGTTTGGTCTTTACTCCATAAGTAATTGGGGTCATCATGGGGAGAACAAGAATATAAAGACTGGCCAACAAGATGTGGACATGCTTGGGGATTTTTTGGCCAAAGCGCTGAGCAATGACAGTAAAAATCCCTGGAAGGCAGAACATGAGGATGACACAAACATGAGAACCACAGGTACTGAGTGCTTTCATCCAAGCATCATGGGATGGCAGTCTGAAGACTGCTTCAGAATGAGTTTATAGGAGATAACTATCATCACCATATCTAGAATAACAATGAGCAGTGGCACAGAGATCCCATACCAGATATTGATGGTGATAGCAGCACAAGCCACCTTTGCCAACCCCATGTGTTCACAGAACGTGTGGGCGATGATGTTTGTCCCGCAGAAGTGCAACCGCTTCCCAAGGAAGACAATGGGGAAAACAGCTGCAAAACCCTGAAAACCTCAACACCCTCAATTTTGCCAAGGACACTATGGCTAAGAATGGTGGTATGTCTCACTGGGTAGCAGATGGCCACATAACGGTCAAAGGCCATGACCAAGAGAATGCCTGAGTCTACTTCACAGGCATAATGCATAAAAAAGAGCTGGGTGACACATCATCAAATACTCAGGGCTTTGGGTATTGTGGATGTGGAGAGAATCAAATCCCAAAAAGCCAGCATGGAGAGGAAGAGGTATATGGGTTCATGAATACTGCATTCCACAGCCACCACATAGATCAGGATCCCATTCCCTGACACAGTCCCCAGGTACATCAGGCAGAAGGGGATGGATATCCAAATGTGTAGCTCCTTCAGACCAGGGATGCCAATCTGTACCAACACATAATAATTGAAAGTCGAATAGTTGGGCACTGACATGCCAGAATTATGCTATGAAACTTTCATCACATTTCTACCTAAAAGGAAAGAAAGTTAAAAAGCTAGCCTGTCACAATCAATGAGCATATATTTACTAGTCCTCAATGGGTTCAGGCAGACATTGTGTAAAATCTCAGTTAATGAGAAGCTACCTACTCACAGTTCTAAACTGTGAAGCTAAATATGTGCCATATTCTGCTTTGAAAAAAAAGCTTCAAAGATTCAAAGTTGGATTGAAGAATTTTTAAAAGATGCTTCCAAGGAAAATCCTGACGTATTATTTCTTCACATAATTGATACAAATTTAAAATGATAGCCAAATAGGAATTATAAAACCTTTAATAATAAATACTATTTTCTGACTAAGCATTTTAAGATGGAAAAGGAAATTATGAATTTTGATAAAGAATTTAAAAATGAATATGAGCATTTTTTTTCTTATTGAACCAGTTTAACAACAATTCTATCACCTAGCACACACATTTACCTAATCAATACACATCTGTTGATCATCTACAGTGTGTCTAAAGCAATCTACAAGAGAATAAAATAGAAAAAAGGAGTTCAAAATCTTGAGTGTAGGTTTCCTATCTATGTGATCCAGAGAGTCAATATAGTTGTGTTTTTTATTTTACAAACTATTCATCCATTGATTACAGATAACTTTTGTTTTGTAGTTTCAATAGTAAAAGATTTTATTAGCTACCACTATAGCAGGGGTTCTTAACCAGGGGTCCATAGCTCTCTAAGGGGTCCATGCATAGATTTCAGGGGGTCCATGATCTTGAATTAATTTTGAATAATCCTAAAATTTAATTTAAAGACATGCCAAAGTTGAGTGTCATAAAACTATCTGCTGCTACATTCTGAGAAGGGGTCTGTGGTTTTCACCTGACTGGCATAGGAGTCTGTGGAACAAAAAAAGTTAAGAGCCCCTGCGCTAGAGTTCAGGATATAATTAATGCATTGAAAAGGAATATAGCTAGTCATAGTTTAAAATTAATGCATTTCCTAAAATTCAGATGATTCTGTGTAATGAATTTTACCCAGATTATTTAAAAATGTTAAATTTCTATCACAGACTTCTCTTAATTACTACATTCAAACCCCATTACTTCAAAGAAACATTGTCATAAATAAGTAATTTAAACAATTTTTAAAAATATAAATCAATAGATATGCTTGCATACTGCTATCAACTACTCCTTATTTATTTAAAATCTTCTTACTTAAATCAGATTTAATGATTTCTTTTCTTTCTTTGTTGGTTTTAAATTTTTTGTGTGTCAGGAATGAATTTGAATGAAATTAGGAACAAAAATTCTGTCCTTTAGGGAAGACGATGAAGTCCACTTTCCTCAAAGCTCTTCTTCCAGGAAATTTTAGGAACCACCCACCCCATGCTGAATGAATCCCATCCTGAAAAAGGAACATATAATGCAGTATGCCACTGTCTTTATTTTTTTTTAATTTATTTATTTTTATTGTGGGTAAAAATCAAATTTTTCACAATACAAACCAATATTTGTAAAATGATATATAAATATATATGCATATATGTGCATTTGCTTACATAAACGTTATATATATATATATATATATATATATATTAAAAGATGCTTAGATTACATAAATGTTACACAAAAATTACAGGGATTCCCATGTTCCCCTCCTCCCACACCTCCCATATCATCCCACATAAACATCTTTCATTAGTGTGGCACATCACCTGCAATGGATATACACATCCTGGGGCTTTGCCACTAAGCATGGACCATAGTTCACATTGTAGACCACACTCTCTCCCACACAGTTCTGCATGGTATATGCTGATGTAAAATGTATGCCACTGTCTTTAAAGAAGATCAAAACCAAATCCCTAAACCAGTCATCATTTTAAATACCTCAAAAATATTCATTAAAAATAAATTCTCTTCCATTGCTAGAATAATAAGTCTATAGTAAAATAATAATAATTCAATTTTAGTCCATTATTCATTCCCCAATCTTGAGCATTTTGGGATAATGATGCCCCTGTTTCTAATTGAGAGGGAGCTTAGATCCCATGGGGCAGATGGATGGAACTATCTTGCTTGCAGCTGCAGACACTCTCTGTTCCTTGAGATGGGCATCGTGAATCATCATCTCCTTGTTAATTGTCCTGGGTGACTCCAATGAACTGGCGAGTGGGTGTTGCAACTCTGCTGAAATTCAGGCAGGGCTCAACTAGCAAATGGATGGACCAAAGGTTTAAGTCTCTGGGACATACATTTATCAAGTATAGTGCTAATTACAGGTTCAAATAAAAGGGCAGAAGAGCCATGCATGATATTGCAATGACAGATACAGGCCATTATATATTTTGTCATAACCTATAAAATTGTAAGGGATAGAGTGTAAACTATAATATAAATTGTAGGCCATGGTTAGTAGCAAAGCTTCAATATGGGTTCATCAATTGTAACAGATGTACCACACTAATGAAGGATGTTGTTAATGAGGAAAAGTGTGTGTGGGGGGGAGCGAGTGGGGCATATGGGAATACCTTATATTTTTTATGTAATATTTATGTCATCTAAAGCTTCTTTAAAAAAATTAAAAAAAAAAGAAAGTCTCATTAACAAAAGGAAATTTTGTTATTCTGTATGGGATAGATCAGCTTATATATAAAAGTAACTTAGTTATTTGTATTTAAGAAATAAATGTCAGTTAATGTTTACCATATATTACTAAGTAAAGAAGAGATTACAAAATAGCTTAGGGATGGTACCACTGTTGAACAATAGAAATTATATACATATATATATACACACATATACATGCAAGTGTATACATGGGAGTCTAGCAGATGAAACATGGAAATACTATTATGGTACAACGACTTTTGTCTTATCTGACAGTTTTTATTTTTCTATTATAAATCATTTTACTATTTTTAAATATTTGACAGCAATTTGATGAAACCTATTTTCTTTTTATTTAAAAGAAGTTCTGAAAATTTTAGACTTTAATAGGAGGTTATTTAATGCATATCCCTAGTCTGTAGGGGAATTTATCCAATATCCCCTCTCATCCATAGACATCTAGTTTTCTGTTGGAACAGCTCCAATGCCATGCAACACCTGGAGTTATCTTTGACTTTTGTTTTGTTTTGTTTTTTAGGCACTGGTGGCCTGGAAATGAACATGGACCTCATATGTGGAAAGCCGGCACTCAGCACTCAACCACTGAGCCACATCGGCTCCCCTGAGTTGTTTTTTTCACTTTTTTGCTTGTTGTTAGTTTGTTTTGATTTGTTTTGTTTTAAGGAGGTGCCGGAAACTGAACCCAGGCCCTCCTACGTGGGAAGCAGGTGCTCAACTGATTGAGCCGCATCTGCTCCCATCTTTGTTCTTTGACTTTTAAGATAAACAAGGAAGTCTGGTCATGATTACAATCAATTAAAATATTGGTTGTGTTGTAAATTAGCATGTCAATGACTAGGGAGCTATATTTACAGAAGAAGAGAGGTATATGTGGTACAATATATACTTGCTCTTTACTTTATGTTAAGACACCTCCATATTCCTTAAAGCTGAGATCCAGCACATTTTCCCTACTTACAAAGATAAGCTTAGTAGGAAAGAGAACATATTTGATGTAGTGTCTTGAGCTTCTAAAATGGTAGAAGCTATGTGTGTGTTTGTGTGTGTCTATCTTTCTATGCTAATCTTTTGAAATAAAACTTATTGTCTATTAAATCAGAATATATTTGTCTGGTGGAACCATTTTCAGCCTGAACTTCCTCTGTATAAGAAGAATTCCCAGGATGAAGAATTCCTGATTCCAAATGGATGCAGAAGGGAGCTTGGCAAAATAGCAACTATCCCAGGCCTCTGGGTCACATATTAGCAGTTCCCTGCTCTTAGCAACCCAACCCCAACTGCTTCTGAGGCAGGTTAGGATATGAAAGTATAGGGAAGGCTGCATGTCAGAACAAAGCTGTAACCATCACAGCTGAGACCTAGCAAAGAACAAGGCTACGAGACCCTGCCCAGAAACCTCCTGGGGGAAGGCAGCTGCTTGAAAGTAAAGCATTAAAATTACAGCCGAAAAGCCTGCCGAGACCCTGGTTCTGAGGTCCCATTTGAAACTCCTGCTCTCAAAAGAAGCCCCAGATGATTCCAAACAGAAAGTCCTCCCCATTGATGCCCTGAAAGCTAACAGGTGAAGGTAGAAAGGCAACCGATCAGGACAGCAAATAGCTGAGGTCCCTCCTTAATATGGGGAGGGGGAGGATGAAAGACCAGCCTTAAGAGGACCCCAGCCCCAGCCACATGGTGTGTCTCCACATGTGGAGCATGCCCGCACCCATACCTTTCTCAATGCACCCTTCTATTTGCCTCATTAACCTGGTGCATCTTTGAATTCTTTCTCGCCATGTAGCCTAAAACCAAGAACCCAGCTGCCAAAACTCTTCTTGTGGGGAAGCGCCTAAGCCCTAGGCCTTCATCCAGTACAAAGGGCTCTGGCAGGGAGCTCAGCTTTCAGTAATTCAGCTGAGCCTGAAGGATAAAAGGACTTAAAACTTTGTTTGTCATTCATCCCTTGGGAAACCCAAGACAAAGGAAGCGCCTGAGTGGCTTTTGTGAAAAGTGGCCAAGCCAGATGACCCCTCTCTGCACAATGGGGAAGTTAGATTCACTGATGGTTCTAAGACACTGGGTGAACCTGCACTGTTAGATCTCCAGCAACTTTTACAATCAAAGAACTTCAGGAAGAGATAAAACTTGAAAGGTCATCTAATCCCAACTCTCAAACCTACTGAAATTACCACAAAAAGTGCATTCCAAATTAAAGATTCTTTACCTTCTACCCACTCGGCCAGTCTACACATTCTAGAATGGCTTCTTGAAACCCAGGCATTTTCAGGAAGTGCTGAGTGTCTCTGGGTGTCCAAGTTCTCCAGAAATGGTCTGCCTGCTGCCTGTGCAACCCAGCTCCCTCACCTCACCCATCCCCTCAGCCATATGTGGGTGCCTTCCCCTGCACAGGAGGCAAAGTGAGTCGGGAGCATTTATGGTTCCTGGAGAGTCCCAAGGGCATGACCTCTGGGACCTGGGGTCTGCCTTTGTCTCCAGTTAAATGGTAGGCAGGGCAAGTGAATCAAGAAAAGACTTGAATTTGAATAGAGCTCTTTTAAGAATTTTCATTTGTTAATTTAATATTATCATCCAGAGGTATGAGAATATACACTGAGGAAACAGAGTTGACACACCAAATATAAACTCACTAGTATGACTCATAAATCTCACTCTGCCACCTTCAGAAATATTCTCCTGTCTATA
Source organism: Tolypeutes matacus (assembly GCA_026826555.1). Taxonomy (NCBI): domain Eukaryota; kingdom Metazoa; phylum Chordata; class Mammalia; order Cingulata; family Chlamyphoridae; genus Tolypeutes; species Tolypeutes matacus. The sequence continues at coordinate 688,707 of JAKSZT010052260.1, read as the reverse complement.
AGACCCAATAAAGCTTATGTCTGATTCTCAAAAAAAAAAAAAAAAAATATATATATATATATATATATATCTCCTTTTCTGCTGAATTGGCAATGACAACTTGGCTAGCCCTTTACTGAGCAGCCCCATAGATGTGCCTAGTGAGCAAAATGTAAGGAAGTACTTAAGACCCTGAGAGTAAGTGCCTCCTTAAATGTCCCTTAGGCACTTCACTTGCCTCATCCTAGTCCCAGCTGTGGGTGGAGTGTTTGTTTAAATCATTCCTATATGCTCTCAGCATATCTAGCTCTTCATTGTCTTGGACTGGACTACAGCACAAGATTTCAAACTTATTTTGCTTTCTCTAAAGCTTCAAGTACAGCTTACTTTCTTCCAATAGCAAATCCACATTATAGCCAGAATGAACTTTCCAATATGTCAGTGTATTCTGTCTCATTCCTCAGTAAACCTTTCCATCAGGCCCTTCTGGTTCCCTGCTCTTTTGGACCTTTTGTGCTGTGCGGTAATAAAGTGGCCATTTGCTGAAAGTCTTTGTTGTGCCTGAGCCTGTGTTTCGATGACTCACGATAATGAACTCGCTCCACAGTGGTAAGAAATATTTATTTATTTATTTTTAAAAATTAATTTATTTATTTCCCTCCTCCCCCTCATTGTTTTGTGCTTGCTGTCTGCTGTCTGCTCTCTGTGCGCTCCTCTGTGTGTGCTTGCCTTCTCTTTAGGCAGCACTGGTGTGGCAGTTTGGCATTATTTATGAATTCCAAAAATAGACATTGAATTATGATTGTAAACTGGTCTTTTCCTTTGGGCATATTAGAGTGTATTGGAATCAGAGGTTTCACTTTTTCTTGATTAAATAATGATTAAGGCTTTGATTGGGCACGTCAGTAGGAAGTTGAGTCCCTGCCCCCTTGGTGGGCGTGGACTCACAGAGAAATGATACCGCAGAGAAATGATACTGCAGAGAAGGGAGGTTAGAGTTTTTGAGCTGGAGCCCCAGGAAGTAAGCACACAGAGGAGCTTGTTCATGTGGAAAGAGAAAAGGCTCCGGGAAGAGAAATAAGCTGTTTGCCTGATAGTCTACAGCTGGCCTTGTGGAGACAGGAGCTGAGTCTGGAGAGAAGCAAGCCAAGGGAAAAGAGGAACCCAGGAAACCCGAACCTTCGCAGACATTAGCAGCCATTTTTCTCCAACACGTGGCAAAATACTTTCGTGAGGGAAGTAACTTATGCTTTATGGCCTGGTAACTGTGAGCTTCTACCCCAAATAAATACCCTTTATAAAAGACAACAGATTTTGGTATTTTGCATCAGCACCCCTTTGGCTGACTAATACAACCGGGAACTGAACTTGGGACCTTCCTGATTGGGAGAGAGGTGCTCAATCACTTGCGCCAACTCAGCTCCCAAGTCTGCTGTGTCTTTTATTATCTCAACCTCTGTGTCTGTTTTTGTTGTATCATCTTGCTGTGCCAGCAATCTGTGCAGGCCAGCATTCCTGCATGGGCCAGCACTCCTGCATAGGCCAGCATGCCACGTGGGCCAGCTCTCCACTTGGGCCAGCTCACTGCATAGTCCAGCTTGCCTTCACCAGGAGACCCTGGGAATTGAACCCAGGGCCTCCCATTTGGTAGATGGGAGCCAAATCGCTTGAGCCACATCAGCTTCCCAATAAATGAATATTGTTGTTTTAAGTTGCTTGCTTTTGGAGTAATTTTCTACATAGTACAAATAACATATGAAAAAGAATTCAGGTTATTATTTTATGATCATAGCTATGGTTAAGGAACTGCCCAAAGCAGAGTTACTGCAGTTCATAGTGACAATGTGTAAAATAGTTCACAATAATTCTATTTGAATGACTCCCTTTTAAACTTATCTCAACAGTGTATGGCACTCATATTTGCGAAATGTATCAAGCACCACTAGTAGGATCTATAAAAGTATTGCAAAATCATTTCTTTGCCCAACAAATATTCTTCAAAGTAGGAATAATATGTCAGGCCCAGGAAACCAGGCAATGCTAACCCTGCCCTGGTTATTCAGAGAAGTAAATATCAGTCTAGTCCCTTGAGGACATCAACTCCTGAAGCTGAAAGATTTGTAAAACGAAATTTCAGTACAGGATAAGAGTATAGGCATTCCAAACATGTGCAAAGAAACTGAGAATAGGGGCCATTCTCAGCCCAGGGCATCAGAGAAGCTCTTGAGCAATAAACTTAATGAATCTTGAGGGATAAATAGGGGTTAATCAGGAAGACACAGAAAAGATATTTTAGGTGTGAACAGCATGTGCAAAGGACTTAAAGATGTAAGACCAGCCTTAGAGTGGGTCGTATATTCATTGCTATATTATGATTTAGGTGGAAAAGGAATGCACATGAAAGAACATGTTCTATATCTTATATCAGTCACAGCGTTAAGAAGGATTTTTACAAGCACTGTCCTACTTAATTTGTCAATTCTTATGATAATCTTGTCAGGCAGGTACAAATATTATCAACTTTATATAGACATTAGGTAACTGAGGATATGAGTTTTGAACTTATTTGTTCTTATAGGTATACACATACGGCTACACAGAGATTTGTATGTATGCTCACAAGTACATCAGTTAAATCACAGGTATGGGAAGGGTTAATAGAAACTTCATCTTCTTCCCTTGAGGATGAGAAGAGAGGCCCTCTGGGTGCCTCAGACCCTAAATGCCCACCTCCTCCTCATCTTGAGCAAAAACCTGAAAATATAAATGGACACAGAGAATCGACCTTTCTATCAGCTCCTTCCTTTTCCCTCTACTCATTTCTTTGTTGCTGTGTCTGGCTCTCTTACAGATTTGCTCTGTTTCAGTCAGTACAATCTTCCTTCTTTCCCTTTGGACTTATTTCAAAGAATGGGTAAGTACCAGCTGCTTGAAGGAGTTTGGCTAGGACTAGGATTTGGAGTGAAAGAAGGAGTGAATGAAAAGATCAGGCTCCCATCTTCTGCTGGCCACAGACTGTGCACTATATTCTCTTCTGAGCAAGTTCCATTTATAAATTGAAGTTGTGGTCTCCAGTACTTGGTTTTATGTTCCATTGAATAGACACCAAAATAATAGAAGAGATGGACAATTAAGCAACTGGGTCAGAATTACCACAGGTAGTGATTTATAGATAGCATCTTTTACCGACATGAGACAAGGGCCCAGAACCCTAACATAAGGAGTGGAAAAAATGGGTATGTGTAAATGCCTTGGTGTTCTTTTCATAGTTTTCATGCATCTGTTTATTTCTGCCTGTATGTTCTCTTTTTCACTTTGTGGTCTGACTGCTAATGATTATAGTGATGATATAAAATATAATCCATTAACAAGCAGTTACACTTAATGCATGCTTGCTATGTGTCAGGCACTGCAACAGGATTAATTCTGGGTGTGTCTCATTTTGTTCTAATAACAACTGTGAGAACCAGAAGTATTAATCCTTTTTAATAAATGAAGCACCTGAGGATCAATAGTTAAGTAACTTGCCCAAGTTTACACAACCTGTATGTTGTGAAGCCAGAATTAAAGTGCCTGTATTTCTGGCTCCAGAGTAGGCCCTTTGCACTTTGTGTGTGTGTATGCATATATCTGCCATAATAACATCTTCACGTCCAATGAAATTAACGCTAATTCCTTCATATCATCTATTGCCTAGTTTACATTTAAATCTACACTATCATTTATTTACTATCTTCTATATCTGGTTTGTTTAAACAAAATCCAATCAAGGACTACATTGCATATGTGTTTTAGTTCTCATATATTTATCTTAATCTGGAAAGGTATTTCCTTTCCTGCTTCTCTTTCCCTTTTTTAATGACATATTGGAAAGACCAGACTGATTGTCTTGTAGTTTGTCCCACATTGAGGATTTGTGTGATTGTAGAATGACAAACCTCAGAGGTTGCATGTATACCAAAGTGTGTGTGAATGCTTTTGGATGATGTATGAACATGTTGTATTTCAATGCATGGAAATATAAAACTCAGAGGAGATATTTCCCCACATATGTATGAATAAAGGATGATCTCATACAAGCTGGGAAGCTATGATTCAGAGTATATGGTATGAGGATTCTGCTGCCGTATATTATTGAGTATGTGCCTAGTAATGGAGAGAGGCTTTCTAATGAAGGCTGATCAGTCCAAGAAGGTCTTTAATGCTGGCAAGAGATGATTTCATTGTCCCACACTGTAGAAGACAACTGTGGTGAAGGTATCTGAGCTACAGAACACAAATACTTAGCACGTGTGGCGGCTGGACTACAGAAAGCTGTCTGAACTCTGGACTGTGTCCCCAGAACCTAGAACATGTGAATTATAGTGACACGCCAGAAGAGGGTTTCTATGGAAAGAAGAAAATTGCTTTTACTTATAGATAAGGGAAGAGTTAAAAAGAAAAAGCATTATTTTGTTTTTCTTCCACCAAATGCAGGAAAGAGGAGAAACTCAGCCTTGGTTTGGAAGATTGAAGGTATTGTAAGCTTGGATTCTTATTTAATAAAGATGTAAAAGGGGGCTCAGGGGTAAGACTAAACATGATTGCTAGCCTTGTCAAGTTAAGAATTTGAGGGATATAGCTATCACACCTCTCATCTTAGCACTGATACCAAGAGTTTCTGGTTTTGCTGTTTGGCTATAGGTAAAGTAAAAATACCTTTCTGTGTATGTACAGTAAGGGATTATTAGAAAATAGAGAGGATGTACCACCCATTATTTAAAGGAGAAATCCATGAGTAAAGGTTTGGGGAATTTACAAAGCATGTGACTCTTACAGAATCCAGTCATGAAGCCTTTTATGTCTTCCTGGTGGCCTCTGTCTTCTGTGTCTGTTGTGTGTGTGTGTGTGTGTGTGAGAGAGAGAGAGAGAGAGAGAGAGAGAGAGAGAGAGAGAGAGAGGAGTGGTGAGTTTACTTTTGTGTAAGGTTATGTGTGGGTAAAATATATGAGAGTAAAATGCATTAAAAAATGTAAGCATGGATCAGGGTCTAAATTGTACGTATTCAATTTGTAGGTATCCTAGAGAGTATGTTTTGTTTCTTGGTATTCAGTGGCTATCTAGGATAATATGTGTTCATAAAGAAACAAACTTTTTTGGACAGAAATCTTACTGGTAATGTTACTAAATCTAAGGATGAGGATATTGTAAATCTGTAGGGTGATGGAAATTTTTTCTTTGGAGGAACAAAGGCATATTATCCTTAGCTATCGAGGACTTTTCTAATTCATATTTGACATAGAAGTGTTACCAACATAGTATAGGAATTCATATAGTGTTTGTCGAAATGAATTCAATTTTGGACGGTAATAAAGGGGTATTGAGCTCACAATTCTAAAGCCACAGTCATCAAGTAGCCTTGAAAGGAATAAGTAGTTGCCTTAAGGCAGAGATGGATATTCCACAGTAACAGAGCAATCAGCTATTAAACAATGATGATCATAAAGGCATATAAATTAAAATCTATCAAACTATGCAAAAGTATGTCCTGTAATCATTTAACTTGTATCACTGTGAGTGTGTAATGGAAAGGGTGATGACAGCCAGTCTGGGAAGCTTCCTGAAGTTGTGAAGACCAGTGGGGTTGGTCAAAAGAGAGAAGAAGTTCTCTTTAGTTAGAAAGACCACATATGCTTCTTGAACAATCCTAGTTTATACATGTTGCCTGCCATCATTACTAACCTCAACCTTTATTCACTCTCAAATGCATAGGACATTAACTAATTATACTAAAACCATATTTTAGGTGTCAATAATGTTGAATGGTTGTAAATGAGATGGTCATCACATGATTCTAACTACCGTTTATCACTTTCTGTCCTCAAGATCTAGATATTGTATCTTTCTAGTTTGCAATGATCAACATGAGCAGTTCCTACACAGGTCCTTTCATTCTGGTGGGGATCCCAGGCTTGGAGCAAATCCATGTATGGATTGGGATTCCCTTCTGTGCCATCTACATTGTGGCTGTTGTGGGAAACTGCATCCTTCTCTACTTCATTTCAGTGGAGCGCAGCCTTCACGAACCCATGTTCTTCTTTCTCTCCATGCTGGCCATGACTGACCTCATCTTGTCCACAGCTGGTGTGACTAAAACACTCAGTGTCTTTTGGTTTGGGGATCAAGAAATCACCTTACCAGGGTGCCTTATACAAATGTTCTACCTCCATTAGAGTTTTGTTTTAGATTTAGCCATTCTGATGTCCATGGCATTTGATCGCTATGTGGAAATTTGTTCTCCCTGAGATACACGACCATCTTGACTCCCAAAACAATCATCAAGATGGTTGTGGCCATCTCCTTCCGAAGTTTCTTCATCATCCTGCCAGTTGTATTCCTGCTGACATGCCTGCCTTTCTGTAGGACACATATCATCCCCCACACGTACTGTGAGCACATAGGAGTTGCACGACTTGCCTGTGCTGATATCTCCATCAACATCTGGTATGGCTTTTGTTTTCCCATCATGACAGTCATATCAGATGTCATTCTCATTGCCATTTCCTACATCTTCATCCTTTGTGCTGTCTTTTGTCTCCCTTCTCGAGAAGCCCGCCAGAAAGCCCTTGGCACCTGTGGTTCCCACGTCTGTGTCATCCTCATGTTTTATACACCATCCTTTATCTCCATTCTTGCCCATCGCCTTGGGGACAATGTCTCCCGCACTTTCCATATCATGTTTGCCAGCCTTTATGTTCTTATCCCACCTGCTCTCAACCCCATTGTCTATGGAGTAAAGACCAAGCAGATCAGGGATAAGTTCATGCTTTTGTTTTCTACCAAGCATGCAGGTTGATTGTCCACTCGGCAATGGAAAGAGTGGAATAAGTTCATAGTGTATATAATTGTGGCAAAAATTTAAACAGTCAAATACTATTTAAAGCAAGAGCTGCCTATAGATACTTTGAGTGTACCAGAAAAGTAGAATAATCTATATGAGATGGTTTTAAGGATAAAAAAAATCCCTCATGACTTTTCACTTCTAGCTTGTGTAACATTGAATTGTACAGTATATAATAAGAAAGAAGGGGTTGAAAGCAGAAAGGTGAATTATTCCAAATGCAATAGGAATTGGAAATTGGAGATTTATAGCCAGGATGAGAGAATAAAATGACTGAGTTCAGACAGAAATATACTGAAAAATAGAGGCTAAAAATAAACGATTTTGTGAGAAATTTCTCATTGGGGGTTAAGAGATGGATAATTAAGACATTTATCATACTATTTAATTCTAATTATTGTCCATTTTTGCTTCACTGCAATTCCCTTTAAATACCTCAACTACCCCAAAAAACTTTAAACACAAGTCTGCTCTAAGCAAACAGTTCTAATCTTGTGCTACAATGGGAACGAAAGAAGTAGAATATTGTTCTAGGCCAGGTTGTTGGCCCAGGACTGCGAGAGGAGGGCAGCTGCTAGGCTCCAAGCCTGTTAGGGAGGTTAGCAGCAGAAGTAACATCCAGGAGATCATAAGCCCTGAAAATAGTTGGAAATCTGGGAAAAGGGCTAGATTTCCCACTGCTCATAGGTATGACCTCAAGTCAGTTTATTTGGATACAAAAGTGAAAATTTAATCCCATTGGCCTGGGGCACATGGGAATCTCTTATCTACAGACTATATTTACTTGATTGTAAGACAGAATCCATTACTAGACACGTTCTGGCAGTGCTGGTAGGGATCAAATGTGGGAACACTGCAATAAAGTAACACTTTGGTTAGAAGTACCCAAGTTTCATAAGCATTATAATTGAGAAAATATAAGTTGTGAACAATGAAGGGTCCTAGAAGCATAATCTTAAAATATTATGAATTTAGAGTTAATCTACTCTAGTGAGTTTTTAACCCTATGGTAAGGAGCCAGGTTTCCAAAGTTGCCTAGAGGTGTACCACAAGATGTATGTATATGAAATTTATTGTTGTTTTCTCTTTTCTACACCACAGCAGATCATCAGCCTTTATCTAGCTTATGTACAAGTGTCCAATGAAGATTGTATTTGAAAAATAGTTTTAAACAATAAATATGTTTTGAAAATAATTGATTCATTTAGGAACTATTTAGTACCTGCTATATACCAAATATTATTGTAAACATTTATGATACCAGATTGTTTTCAAGGTGCTTGTATTCTAGGGAGAGTGATTGATAAGAAGTAAGAAAACAAATTAATTAATTAATTAAAATAGTGATAAAACCAATAAAAAAAAATGAAACTGAATTATGTGATCGAAGGCAACTGTGCAAGGAGGACAATGGAAAGATCCTGGGGCTTGAATCAGCTGGACATGAATTGAGGACAGATTCAAGGGTTGCATGGTTAGAGCAAAGTGAGTTAAGTGAGCCTGGCAAAAGGTAGTGAATGAGGGAGGTATGGGAGCAGGGTCAGATTCTATGGTCTCCTCTTATCAAAACCTCCTTCTAGGTTGAGGAAACTGGAGCCCAGACAGTGAAAATGATTAGTCCAAGCAGTCAGCAAGAATGCTACAAAAGGGGAATTGGAAAAAAATCTGCAAACTCCCAATTCAGTGATATTCCCACTGAATATTGCCTCATTCTTATGAAAACTGTACCCAGAGGGAAAAATAATCTAGGAATACAGAATCTGTTTTTTCTTTTTTATGTGAACTGCAATTGTCTTAAATTAAGCCACATCCATTTAATGAGGATTCTACTTTCTGTGCCATTTGGTAAAAACACTCACAGATATCATGAGATGACCTCTTCTTTTCTTTTCTTCTAGTTATTTCCACTTTGCCGAGAACATGGATTGGCCAAGAACTGATGATCTAAAAGATTACTGAAGGAATGATAAATAATCATGTCTGAGCCGTGATAATTTAAAAGTTCGTACTCCTTTCATCCTACCAGGGACTGAAACCCATGTTTACTCCCTGACATGCAGGAATGGCTCCCATGAAAGCCAAATGGCCTGGAAAAAATGGTAAAGGAGAGGACCATCTTCTGTTCTGTTTCCTTATCCTCCTCCCATCCCCTATCCTTGGCCCAATGATCTGTCATTATTTTTCTACCTTTCCTATCCAGAAGAGTATATTTATTTCTATGGCTTTAACTATTGCCTCTTTGCTGGTAACTTTAGACTTTTTTTCCAAGTTTTAACTTTGGAGGACATATTCAACGGTAAGTAGATAGTGGGTGGGTAGGCAGGGTCCATAGAACAATCACACTAGCTAAGAAATGTAGATATATGAATAGAAAGTCTTAGGATGAGCTCATCTTAAGTAATTTATAATAAAGAACCTGTTTTTAAACAAATTTCTCAATTTTCTGGATTGATATTTTTGAAAAAATTTATAAGAAAATAGAGACATAAAAATACAAATGTCATTTCTTTTAATATATTAAAAAGATATAAAATGCCTTTGCTTCCTTAATCAATACATATCTGCAAATAACACTCTAGTTTCAGGACTTCACAGCCAATTAAGGCTGCAAAATGGAATTCAAGAGAGCAGTTGTGGCTCAAGTGATTGAACTCCTGCCTCTCACATGGGAGGTCTCAGGTTATGTTCCTGGTGCCTCCTGAAACAAAACAAAACAAAAACAAAAACAAAAACAAACAACAAGCAAAACAAATGAAAAAACCAACTCAGGGAAGCTGAAGTGGCTCAGTGGTTGAGAACTGGCTTCCCACATACGAGGTCCTGGACTCACTCCTCAGCCCCTGGTAACTCAAAAAAATAAAAATAAAAAAATGGAATTCAAGATATGAGAAATCAAATCTCTGAGTAAAGAGAGTACAAATTTCTTTGGTCTTCATTTCTTCAAAACCATTTCTAACATCATCAGTTGGTTTACTACTACAGTCACATTCAGTATAAAAAATATCTTGAACAATCTTTTTTTTGTAGATTCACCCAACATTTCTCGGTGAATATTCCAGTAAAGCTTAGCATTATAAATGACACAAATTTTACTTTCCTAATCGAGGTAATGATATTAAACTTTTTATATTAGTCAAGATTCTCTAGGGAAACAGTATCAACCAGAGATATCTGTAGATAATATGAGATTTTATGAAATTCTCTCATGTGACTGTGGGGATGGACAAGACCAAATTCTACATGCAGGCTGCAAACCAGGGGCTGATCATGAAGGTACTTGAGTTCCCAGGAGACCTTGGCTGTCTGAAGTTGAGTTGGAAAATTCTCTCTGAACGTTGAAATCATTTCCCCTTTTAAGGCCTTCAACTGATTGTATAAAATGTTATTCATTGCCAATCTCAATCTCCTTCCTTGATTGTAGATGTGATCAGCCATCAAGGTAATAAAATCACTGATGACTAAAGTCCATAAATGTCCTTGTATTACAATTAGCCCAGAGTTTGCTTGATCAAACAACTGGACACAAATACCAGGCCGAGTTGGCACATTAGCCTAACCATCACACTTATAAATGAAAAATATATGTACTTATAAATGAAAAAATTGCAAAACTAACATGTTATAAATTAAATATTCTCAGATTTTTAAGAAATTTTAGATTACATTTGGGAAGGTGCAGTTAAAATCTCATACGCTAATCTCACCAAAGAAGCTATACAGATGGCAAATAAACATGAAAATATGCTCAAACATCACATGTCTTTAGGGAATTGCAAATTAAAAGAACAATGATGTACAACTACATACCTATTAGAATGGCTAAATTCCAAATCGCCAACAACACTAAATGCTAGTGAAAATGTGGAGCCACAAGAACTTTCACTCATTAATGGTGAGAATTCAAAATGGTAAACAGTCTGAGAGTTTCTTACAAAATTAAACACAGGCTTAACATGTGATCATGCAATCGTACTCCTAGGTATTTAAACAATTGAGTTGAAAATTTAGGTCCACACATAAAACCTGCACATGAATATTTATTGCAGCTTTACTCATGATCACTACAAATTGGAAGTAACCAAGGCATCCTTTAATGTGTGAATGAATAAATTGTGGCTCGTCCATACAATGGAACATTATTCCGTGATAGAAATGAGCTATCAAGCCATGAAAAGACCTGGAAGAACCTTAAATGCATTTTGCTACATGAAAGAAGCCAGCCTGAAATAGGTATATACTGTATGATTCTAACTATATGATATTCTGGAAAAGATAGAGACAGGAAAATCATCAGTGATTTTCAGAGGTTCAGGAGAAGGGGGGAATGGAAGAAGAGGTAGAGTACAAGATAGTTTTAGGGCAGTGAAATTATTCTGCATGGTAACATAATGGTAGATACATGACATCATCCATTTGTCAAAACTCATAAAACTGTACAATGCAAAGAGTGCATGAACAATGTAATGTACAATGCAATGTAAGCTATGAACCTTAATTAATAGTAATGTATCAATATAAATTTATCAACTATAACAAAAGTACCATATTAATGTAAGATGTTAATAACAGGAAAATGTATGCTGGGACCAAAGGGGGCATATGAGAAGTCTGTAGACTTTCTGTACATTTTTTTCTGAAAACCTAAAACTGCTCTGAAAATAAAGTCTTAAACATGAAAAAATATCTTGCAGTAAATACAGTAGGTATTTAGCTCTCACTGAATGTGTCTCATCAAAGCAACTTTGAAAACTCCCGACCTGGTTACTTCTGTCTTCAATGATTGAAATCCACTAATGTAGCTCTCAGATAAAGTGGCAATGTTAAATTTCTAGAAGTAATCATAAACAATTTCTGCACTTAATAGCTCTGGACTTAAATGAGTCCCGGGCTGGTAGCACTTTGCAGTCTTTCTGTCAACTACATTTTGAGTAGCACTGCTTTTGACCAGAGCAGTGAAGGCATGCACAGAGCCAGGAGCACAGCAGAAGGCCTGAGCTGTACTGGAGGGCATTGTTGAATAAAGATGGAAGCGAGCCTAGGCTGAGTGCCTTTCCCCCTCTCACCAACCCAATGCACCCTTCTCACCAACTGGATGCATCCCTTTTCAGGTGGGGAGGGGTGAGGGACAGAGAATTAAGAAGCACTTTTCCATACCTTTCCTTTTTAGGGTGGAACAGAGTGGAAATTCCATCCCCTCTTTGCAAGAATAAGGAGTGAGAAATAATAAGTACCAATTACAAAGGAGGAACATATTTTTCCAACCTCAAAGAATGACTGATAGTTTAGACGCGACAAAAGGGAAGAAGAAATGGATTTAACACATATTGATGCAACAGTTCAAGGATATAGGAAAAAAGAACAGATTCTGATAAAAGGCTTCAAAGGAAATGATGAGTTTGGGGGAAAACCGGGTTTCAATTAAGGCAAAAGGCAGTGGGTCTCCTCTGAAAGGGCTAAGAATGAAAGGGAAGTTTGCTAAATTTACCAGCATCTAATCGGGTTTCAAAGGAGTTTATTCCAGAGAAATTTATTTTCTCTTGGATCTATTTAATATAAAGTAAAGTGCATGAATATGGATTTTGTTCCCATAGCTTGGAAAGTATGTGAATTTTTCTTAACCTCTTTGAACTTTGTTTTTGTTACTTGTGAATCAATTATTGTAACAGGTACCATGTACTTTCATTTTAATTGTTCCTAGTATTCCATTGGTAGTAAATAAAGGTTGAGTCTTTCATCCATCCTTCAAGATTTCTTCCATTTTGACTCCCTTTCTCAGGGGCTCCTATTTCTCTAAACAGAGGTTACATTTGGAGAGAAAGACTTTCACATATACTTCACCATCTTCTGTATTGTTGGAATATTTTATATCAAGCATATATTTCCTTTTTAACACTGGAATTTAAAAAAACCCAAAAACTCAATGTAATAAAGTACCTGCTGTGACTTCCTAGCAAGTCTTCTTCCAGGAGCAGTTATTTGGGCAGCCTGCTTGGGGCAAGTCTTCCACAAGGGGTATAGGCTGAATTCCTCACTAAGAACTCTCAGGACTGAATCATCACTCTTGCATAATATGTTCTTTCGTCCCTGGGCCACATCACAGTTGCTATTCCTACATACATTGGGTTATAATACACACAAACAGTACCCAAGGAAAATCCCCAGCACAGAAGGGGGTTCTGTAATTATTCTCAAATATCAAAGTACATGACCAAAATAGTATACAGACTTTTTTTTCCCGGCAAATTTGAATTTGTTCTGTAACTGAGCTAATACAACAAAGTTTCATTAAACTAGGAACTAAACACAAATGGACACTGTGCCTCTAAATGGGAGGGAGTATATTTCCTGAGGGAGGGGAGATGCTGTGAACCTAATTATTTCTCTATATATCTATTACAACCCATGTGGGTCTAGCAGTTTATCCTCAAACTGAGTCCTTTCAAGTCATGCATCTTGTATAATGTGTTAATTATCCTGAATTCCTACTATGTCCATAGCATCCTGCTAGGTGTTTAAGTACATTACTCTAATCTTTACAACCACCATTTCGGAAGATACATTAATCCTCATTGTACAGAGTAAGAAACTTGCTCCAGGGTCCACACTCAAACCCAGTTCTGCCTGATTTGGCTCTTTCCAACAAACTACTTTGCCTCTTTGCAGGGCTAAGGGTAGAAACAATAACAAAGAGGGATAGCTGTCAATTCCCAGGTACCAACTGGGTTTGTCATTTGTGTAGAGTGAAGCACATTCCCATCTGAGATTGCTGCTGCTCCATCCAGTGGCTCTGGGCCCCTGGCACCATCAAAGGCCCCCCTTACTCAGCATCTTTCTCTCCCCAGGTCTGAGCACGCCAGGTACCTAAACTTGGGGCCCAGGAAAGTCAGCAGAGATGAAGGTAGTCCCTGCTAACTCCTCATTAACAGTTCACAGCTGAGATTAGTAGGTTCTTAATCCCTCCAAGGGCTCAGGGTCCATTCCTCTTAGAGGGCTTGCCAAAGAGGGCCGTAAATCTTTCTCGGCCTGTCCTTCTCTCACCTAGGCTTATCACAGGAGCATCATTGGAGTCTCCTAGGTCCTGGGAGCTCTGACTTCAAATAGACAGAATAGCAGCAGGGACTGAAGCAGGACTGGGTGGACAGAAGCTGGATGTCCATTCCTCATCCTTAATTCCATCTCCACAGCAGAAAGTTGAGAGACCCCTGACCCATCAGCAGCAGGAACTGCTCAGCCAGGATCAGTCACACCTTAGACAGAGTTGTAGGGTTCTGAGATCTCCTCCATTGCCCTGGATTTATTCCACTTTGAAATAAATGCTGCAGGTCCCTCTAAATGTGCCAGTCCTCAAGGAGTTGTCCTGGGAATCCTCTACGTGCTGATATGAATGCCTTGCTCAGATCCCTCTCTGAGACAAACTTTGGGGTGCAAAAGTGGGGATATCATGGAGGGCCATTAGGGCCGGAAAGTCTAAGAAGTGGGGCTGGAGCACCATCATTCCCTGTCTCCCTCTCCCACCCCAGCACCAGAATGTTGTAAAAGGTGGAGGCTGGGGCCAGGAATAGGGATTAAACAAATGCCACGAAATTTCCCATTTTACATTAAAGTCTTGCAGTCAGCCTTGTTCCCTTGACTTTATTGTGAAAGGAAGTTCTTTCCCTGATCTAAGCTAAATATTCCAGCCTGACTTTCAGCCAATTTTATTTCAAATACAGGACCATTCCGGTTTCAACCATTCTTGGTTCAATTTCCAACTCAGTCTTTTTTTTTTTTTTTTTTTTTAAGGTTGTCTGTTAAGACTGTTGGTCAGACTATGGAGCTGAGACCTAAGAATGCAGTGGAAAGAAACTTGAGAGAAATGGGGTTCAAGGAGCTAAAAATGTGATAAAAATGATAACAATAACATTTGACATGTGTTAGCATTTACTGTGTTTCAGACATTGTTATTGTGTATGTAATTGTATTACATATGTTATTTTATTTAATCCTTATAATATCCCTATAAAGTAGACACCTTTATTATCTCCAGTTTAGAGACAAGGAAAGTGAGGCAAAGAGTATAGTCACCCATCAAAACTCATACAGCTAATATGTAGCAGAAATAGGATTTAAACCTAGATAATCTGTCTCCAGATTCCGCTTTGGATCCTAACCACTATGTTAACATGGGAATAAAAAGGAACCAGAAAAATGTAACATTATGCCATGTTTCCCTTACACCCTTACCTCCTGCTAGGGAACAAAATCAGAGTGGGGATCATGTATTCTGATTCAACCACAGGTCCAAGTGGTTAATTGATTCACACAAAATCATGCAGGAAATCTGAGACGGGATACAGGCTGTCTGAGTTTTCTGATCCCTTTTTACTATACCTTCTGTTTTCCGATAGTGCTTCAAGCACGAATACATTTTTAATATGTTCTTTGATGTTCCACTCTTTGGAGGGAAGATCTTGACCCTCAAGGCCTCTTGCGTGGTATTCAGTATGTGAGCCACTCTGAGTGCTGGGCTAGAAGTCAGGGTCCCTCTGAGGAGGATCAGCAGAAGGAGAGGAAAGTGCTGACCTTGGTGTGAGCTCTCTGGCCTGAAGCACCAGGGTGGGCTGCTGGAGGAGGCAGCAGATGGCAGGGACAAGTCACAGTCTGCCGTTGATTCCCACAGGCATCTGTGCCCAGTGCCCCCACCCACCCAGAAAGAGGGATTGCAAGTGTGTACGGAGGCAGTATGAGGATACCCTCAGAGGAGGAATGGAAATCCAGGAGGAAATAGAGCTTCAGAGACTGTGTGAGTGGCAGAGGAGCCCAGGGGAAGACCAAGGGCTAAGAACTGGGGAAAAGAAACAGTCCCAGACTGGAATCCAGGAGATCTTGCTCCCAGCTCCTGCTTCATGTGACTCAGGTGGATGAGGTGATGATCCCTCCTGAATATCACTTTTCTGATCCTAGAAAGGGGGCACAAGCTGGTATGACACTGCTGCAGTAGCTTAACAGCTAAGGAGATGTGCCAGGACTTGGAGTCACAGCTCAGAGAGTCCTGTGCCTTAGAGCTCTAGGAGAACAGAGATCCTACATTCCTTCTCCCTCCTCATGTCCCTTGATGAACTTCTGATTTATAGAGGAAGATGAGATGTGTGAGGCTTGGAGATGGGGTGAGGGGAGAAAAACAGGATTGAGGAGGCAAGGAGAGCTGGCAGGTAGAAGATGAGAAGGTGCAACTAGCTTCTGAAGAAAACAGTTTACAGGGCAGAGACAGACGCTAGTGGGTGGGAGAGAATCGCTGGCTTCCTCCTCCTCCCCTTTGGGAGGAAATGAAATGAAATGTGGGCTGTGGGCATGAGTGGGAGGGTGTTCCCGAGACTCTTGCCAGGAGGAAATGTGCTAGCAGGGCTTGCACCCTGAATACAGGGCTTTCTTACAGGGCCCCTGCATGTGAACAGGCTGTGCTTGCCCTGTGGTTTTAAGGGGAGATGTTCCCAGACCCTGAACGAGTTGCTATCCTCCTTCCCAGTAAAGCCTGGCCTTCCCTGTAGTGAACTGGGCCCAGAAGGATGTTCCCAGGATCGACGGGAGATGGGAGGACCCCCATTATGAGGGGAGCTGGGCCAGGCTGGGCCCCTTCTAAAGCCCCTTCCTTTAGAAGGAAGCTCTGGTTCCTAAGCCAACAAGACTGCCATGTATTCCAAGCCCAGCTTGGTTTATTACCTGTCTGTACTTTGCGGGAATCAGGGTGTGGGGTTGTGAGAGAAGGCAAAGAAACATTGCTGCAGACTGGGCTGGGGCAGACACAGACCTTTGCAAGAAGCTGGATATCTTCACCCAGAGCCAAGTTAGGATACCAGATTCTATCTTTCATGAAGTTCAAGGACAAAGCTCTGATCCTCAGGTTGGGCATGGAAAGTCCCTCCTACCTTAGATCCTCCCTCCAGTCTGGTCTTTATCCACTTATACCTTACCAGTGAAATCCACACCCACCTACCCCTCTACCATTTTAACCTGACCTCTAGTGACACTGTCATTATCATTTCTGAACCCAGTCCCTTCGACTGCAGCCGGACACTGATGACCTGCTGTGGCCTTGATGGGCAAAAGAACTTTCCCAGCCCTTCTACCCCTTCTACCTCTTTAAAAAAGAGCATGGTCTTCAGTCAAATTGGTTTTGGCTCAAATTCCACCTCTTACATTTAATAATGTGCCCTGGAGTGAGTCTGTTAACCTCTCAGAAATTGTATTCCTAGACCCATAGTATAGCAACCCCACAAGACTGTTAGGGAATCCATGGGCCAACACATGCCTCGCAGAGAGCCTAGAAAAAAACTGGTGCTAAGCAAATGCTATAGCCTCCTAGGTCCTGATCCTCACCCCCGCCCATCTAAAATCTCTGTAGCAATGGTGGTTGCCTCTCATGTGCTCTCTTTATGTTCTGCAGGGACAGAGCAAGATGGAACCAGGAGATGGAGCTGTCTCCTGCACTGACTGCTCTCAACCAGACTGCACTGATCTCTGGGCCCAGGTCCTTTGTCCTGCTGGGAGTGCCGGGATTGGAGGCCCTGCATGCCTGGTTTTCTGTGCCCATGTGCTGCTGTACATGGCAGCTTTGGCAGAAAATGCCCTTCTTCTGGGGCTGATGGCAGATGACCCGGCACTTCAGGCACCCATCTACCAGCTGCTGGGGCTACTGGAATTTGCTGACTTGGTTCTGGCCATATCCACAGACCCAAAAGCCCTGGCTGTGCTCTGGGGTCTGTCTGGGGAGACTTCTGTGGGGCCAGCCCCTGCGCTATGGGGCGTTGCTGACCCAGTGTGTGGTGGGTGTGGTGGCTGTAGCTACCATGACCCGCAGGACCTGTGTCTTGTCTCCCCTTGTGGCCCTGCTCCTGAGATTGCCTCACTGTGGGCAGCAGACCTTGCCTCACACTTACTGTAAGCACAAGGGTGTAGCTCGGTTGACCTGCGGTGACACAAACCCCAGCATCTGCTGTGGACTGGCCACCACTCTACTCTTCCCAGTCCTGGATCTCAGGCTCATAGGGCTTCCTATGCCCTCATTCTCTGTGCTGTCTGCTGCCTGCCATTTCATGGTGCCCACTGTGGAGCGAGTTCATATATCGTGAGCCATGGAAACACAGGCTGAGGCACAACAAAGACTTTCAGCGAATGGCCACTTTATTACTTACACAGCACAAAAGGTCCAAAAGAGCAGGGAACTGGGAGAGGCTGAGGTTTACTCATTTCTTTTGTGCAACAAATATTATTCAAACTAGGAATAATGTGTCAGTCCCAGGGAACCAGGCATTGCTGGCTCTGGTTATTCAGAGAAAAATATATATCAGTCTATTCCCTTTAGGACATCAACTACTAAAGCAAAAGGATTTGTAAAATGAAATCTCAATATAGAATGAGAAATAGACAATCTAAACATGTCCAAGGAAATTGAGAATAGGGGCCATTCTCAGCCCAAGGCATCAGAGAAGGCTTTGAAGAGTTAGGTTAAACTTACTGAGTCTTGAGGGACAAATAGGGGTTAGCCAGGAGGACAGAGAAAAGGCATTTTATGTAGAAACAGCATATGCAAAGGCTTAAAGATGTAAGAGGATATGATATGCTTTTGGAAATATGTGTTACTTAGGGACCCAAGTTCAATTAGCAAACCGCTGAGACCTGAAGAGGTTAAGATGGGCAGGCATCAGAATATTCATTCATGTATACATTCATTCAATAAAAATTTATTGAGCACCTACTAGGGCCAAAGCACAGTGCTAGATGTCAGGGACTAAGTGATGAACAGATCAGAAGCAATCCTTCTCTTCATGGAGTATTCAACCAATTGAGAAACACATTTTGTTAAATAATCATCAGATCCTATGTATAAAAATAATTACTGCATGTGATAACTCTTACGGAAATATGTAGTGTTTCATGAGAAGCAATAATAAATGTATCTGATCAGGTCTGGGGTGGATAGGAAAGGATCTTTTGAGGAAGATATCTGAAAGATGAGGTTAATTCTAATTAAAAGCTAATAAAATAGATAACATTAATTGGGCACTTGCTGAGTGTCAATTCCCACTGCATGTCAATTAATGTTTGATAAACATTATAAATTTAGTCCTTATGACCTCCCAATGAGGTAGGTTTCCTTATTGTTTCCATATTATGGATAAGGAAAATGACCCAGAGTATTCATCCAAATTTGTTCAGCTGTTAAGTGGAGAGGCAAATTCATATCTCAGGCAGTCTGAGTCTGAAACCCTTCAATTCAATTCAGTACAATGAAAAGTATGTTCAAGAAGGAGCAAGTCATGAATATATGGTGCTTTAAAGCAGGTACTATGGTTTTCATATGAGGCTCATATATTTAAAAAATGAAAATAATGGAAGCCAAAAACCTTATAAGATAAGTTGTTCTAGGCACTACCTTGAAAGATGAAATTCATTCACAGGCATCGTTTAGGAAATCAACAATATCACCAACTTAATGGGTGGTGCTCTGCCCCAGTTTGCCATTCATTCATCCATGTATTTGTCTGAGCACCATTTGCCAAGGCCATCCCCAAGGCAGTATAGAAGAAAAGTTAAGAGGGAAAGGCTTAGAAATGGACACTGTTTGCTGCGATGGACCAACCATACCAGTCCACTTTGGGTGAAACTGGGAATGTTATTTAACTCCTCTGAGCCTCAGTTTCCTCATATATACATGGAAATCTTACCTACGTGGCATGGTCTGAGGATTGATTGTGGGGTTGCATGTAAGAGAGTTTTGGTACATTGCGCAGCTGTGTAATTTTATTAAGTAAATTAATTAACTATATTTTAATTACTGCATAACAGACATTGCAGATGCAGCTGAGAGTAAGGCATTTTTTACTGTCCTCAAGGAGATAATAGATTAGTGGAGAAAACACATCCAAAAGCAGACAATTCCAGTGTTGACTAATGAAGAATATGACCTAAGAAAGCATTGAAGAGGGCACGGATGTAATTAGAGGAGAAAGGGCGATAGTCAGAGATCATGGAATCATGATCATATAATCAGTCCTCAGGAATTTTATATTGGAGCTGTGTTTTGAAGAAGAAAAAGGGGTTTGCAAAAGAAACAATGGGGATAGGAACACGCTGGACAGAGAAAACAGAATTTGAAATGCGAAGAAGCAGGTGAGAACACAGTGAGAGTTGGGGAACTGTCTGCACCCTGATATGGGCAGTACCCTGGATGTGGGCAAGACTGAGAGGAGGAGGAGGGAGAGATCAGGAGAGTCATTTGGAGAGCACAGAGGGTCTTGTGCTCTTCAACTTGGAGCTGATCCTCAAGTCTAAGGGAGGGAGGTACTCAGGAATGTGACAGAATAAATTGATATATTGGAAAGTTCGTTCTGGCTATAATGTAGACTTGTTTTTGGAAGGAAGGAAGTTGTACTCAAAATGAAACTTTACAGGCAGCAAAATTAGTTGGGAATCTTGTGCTGCAGTCCAGCCAGAAATGATGAGCTAGGTATACTGAGAGGATATAGGAATGGATAAAATAAACACTCCACCCAGAGCTGCAGCTAGGGTGTGTGTGTGTGTGTGTGTGTGCGCGCGCGTGTGTGTAAATTTATATAACTAAGGGGAGGAAGCCCTGCCACTGAGAGTTCCCAGCCTGATAAGCAGCTGGAAGTACTAGTTCCTAGTTTTGTGGTCAAGGTATGGGCAGGCCATTCTGTTAGACCTAACTCCCCCAGGTTGCTGTACAAAAACATATTGAAACATTTCTAAACAAGAGAAAGGGGGTTTGGTAAGGCTGGAAGATAGCCGCTAGGCATGTCTGTGTTTTCTCCAGCAATCACACATTATTAATAGGATTTTGGGGTGGCTTTCTAAGTGGTTCTGGATTGGGGTGTCTCATGAGGTTGCAATCAAGATATACTTGGGGCCACAGGCGTCTTAGAGGGTTGGGGCTGGCTGGGGCTGGAGGATTTGCTTCCAAGATGGGCTTTTATGTTTGTTTGCAAGAACCTCTGCAGCTTCTCCACAGGCTTTTTGAGTGTTCTCACACCATGATGATCTGCTTCACCCAGAATGGGCAATCCAAAAGAGAGCAAGGAGGAAGCTGCAATGTGCTTTAGGACCTAGTCTCAAAAGTCATACACTGTCACTTCTGCAATATCCTATTTCTCCTTCAAAGCAATCCTGACCTCTCCTCTAATTAAAGACTTTTGAGACATTTAAAGGTGGTCTAGCCCACACTCTGAGGGAGGAGATTTAAGCCCCACCTCTTGAAAGGAAGCGTTTCAAAGAATTTGTGAATGTTCTTTAAAACAACCACACTTTTTGTTAATGTTTATAGTTACCTGGTTTCTTTATCTTTTCATGTTTTATCCTCTAACCTGCGGTCCCAATATGTACCAAACTCTCAGCATCAAAATGCCCGAAGCTCCACATATGTATCAAGATATCCCTCTGATTTGGCCTTAGAATAACAACTGGTTTTCTAAATATCTATGTGAAGAAATAACTACTTTATAAGAAATATGAATAAATACCACTTAAAGTCAAAAGTAAATTTTGTGCAATAGTTAGATGTGCCAATTCTATTTTCCCTTCTCTAATAATCATGCTTGTCATCAGTTGTGGATTTTTCTGATGCTGGAATTGGGGCAGGGATGGTTTGTTTTTACTTGGGAGCAGACTGTGAAAATGTTGTAGCAAAGAAGGAGTTTTCATATGTGGTAAATATTTTGTCATATTATTCTGCTTTAATGTCATTACAGGCTAATCAAGTGTTTCTTAAGATTCAGCTAAGGGAAGCCAAGACAGGGCTAAGTCCTGTTTTCTCCATCACTTGGTTTCTACAGGACTCGGGACTAGACTGAACAGTCTTAGGGGTGGACATGAGAAAGGATAAATGGGGCAAAAGGAAACAAGTAGGGCTGGGGCTATACTGAGCATGCAAATCAACAGCTCAAACCAAATGATCCCCAAACTTGGATCCAGATGAGTGGACTCTTGACTCTGAGGTTTTGATGTGGTTGCAACTTTCTGTCATTTCGTGGGTGTCTACCATATGTGTGTATTGTCATGTGTTTGTAATAATGATATTACATAATAGTTGCTTACCATTTTCCAGGCACCGAGCTGAAGACTTTATCTGACTTTTCTCATGTAATCTGAAAAATAATTATGAGGAAATGGACATCTTAAGAGCTCAACAAATTTGATACAGTACACATAAGAAGCCCAGCTCAAACATGCAAATCCAGTCTAAACCTAGTGTTCTTAAGCAGTTATCTTGAGAACTCTGCACCTAAGTCCACATGTGTCTGGGCATATGTGTAAATGTGCTCTGTTTTGTTCTTATTCACCCATGTATTAGTGAGGGTTCTTTTGGGAAACAGAATCAACAGGAAATATGGGTAAATAGTATGAGATTTTATAAGATTCTCTCACATGACCGTGTGGATGCACAAGTCAAGCTTCCGCACGCAGGCTGCAAACAATGGCCTCCAAAGAAAGTCCAATGCAGGTCTTTGAAGAGGTTCTGGGAGACATTTTCTGTCTAAAGAAGAGCTGGGAAATTTTCTCTGAATGCTGAAATCACTTCCCCTTTTAAGGCATTCAACTGATTAGATAAAATGTCACTCATTGTTGACAGGAATCTCCCTGATTGATGTAGATGCAATCAGCCATCTATGCAGCCAACTCACTGATGACTAAAGCCCATAAATGCCCTTGTATTACAATTAACCCAGTGCTTGCTTGACCAAAAACTGGACACAATTACCTGGCTAAATTGACACATTAGCCTAACCATCACAACCCATTCACGCATTCTTTCAACCACTCATTCATTAACATGCATTTTAAAAGAACAGAGAGCAAATAGATAGGAGCTTAGCCTGCAGGTGAGTTGGGGAGGGATGTCATCTTCAAACAGGAGCTTGCATGCCATGTTAATGATTTAAACATTATTCATTTATTCAGTAAAACTTATTCACTGGTTTCCAGAAATTTAAATAGAATCATGAGATAAAACTATGAACACGAATACGTCTTTACCCTCAAGAAGGACAGAAAATAGACAAATAAATGCAACAAACCATGATAATGCAACCATGGGATTTGAGTGTGTAGTTCTGTGGATGTAGACAGGAAGGAGACTTAGTTCAGTCTTGGAGGTTAAGAAAAATATTTTGAAGCTGAGACAAAAGGAAAGGACAAAATAAAACATCCCTAAAAATGACTTATCCCACTATTTAAACTTTTGGAGCATTGTTAATAAAAATGATAATTGTGATCATATTTTATCCTTAATGAAAACACCTTTAGCATTCACCTGATTTGGCATGTTACTGGCTGCTGATTTGTGTAGGTTTGTTCAGTTTTCCATATGTAATAATAGATATTTAATGATTTCAAATGCACTTTCAGAGTTCATTGAGACAATGAGAATATTATCTTTGTCTTCACTCATTAATGATATTCAATAACGGAAATATTTATTGAGCACTTTTTAAGTAACATCGTGCAGACATTGTGCAAAACAAAACAAAATGATATCATTTTTGTCTTTACAGATACTACGTCTAGCAGAGAAAATACATATTAAAGAAGTGGTTTCAAGTATAATCAATTTCAGAAAAGGGTAAGTAAAATTAGGAAATGCAATTTTCTAATATCATGTGGTTAGGAACACCATTCCCAGGGAAGTAATATCTAAGCTGAACCAAGACAGACTTAGCTGAGACATGAATGATAAGTAGAATTTAGCTTTGTTGGGAGATAGGAGTAGGGATGGGAATAATTGTTCTGAATAAACCGAGAAGTATGTGCATGGTCTCATAGTCAGCAAACTTTGGCTCTAAAGAAACATGTGCTACTTTACCTGTATTTAGAATATTGCATATTATCTTTTAAGACACTTATCTACAAGAACCATTGTTCAGGGAAGTGAGCAGTACTCAATACTTGACAATGTCACCAAGCACAGCACTTCAGAGCACTTTGCAGTATGACAGCTCAACTTCAGGAAGTGGTAGTGACTGTTTCTCTTTACTGCATTGATTTTCAATTTCTGGCTTCATTTCTGCTCATCTTCAGAGTAAAGAGATAAATCTCAGGTGATATAAATTTAACATGATGAGGAAATAATTAGATACTGTGAGTAGAACACTGGAAACTGAGTGATAGAGAAGTG
Organism: Tolypeutes matacus; assembly: GCA_026826555.1. NCBI lineage: Eukaryota > Metazoa > Chordata > Mammalia > Cingulata > Chlamyphoridae > Tolypeutes > Tolypeutes matacus. The sequence continues at coordinate 664,681 of JAKSZT010052260.1, read as the reverse complement.
CCATGATCTTTGATATAGAAATTGCTCTTAACATATACATTTTAAAAATAGGCAGTATATTTTTTGGCAGACATTCCTGGAATATATCAGGAAGGCAGAGAGGTATCAAGACCAGATTATTGAGCTCTTGTTAGATGGCTTAAGAGTTTTGTTTAATTTGTTTCAAAAAAGAATTGGTTAAAAATTAAAAAAATAAAGAAAAATAAAAGAATTGAATGAATATAATTGTATGTAAGGTGTTTAAAGAGAGGTAGGTATAAATGATGAATTTCAAGTTTATGCTTTGAGTCAATGAGTGGATGATCCCAATATTCTCCAAAATATTGAATAAGGTAGGGGGCAGCAAGTTTATTAGGACATATGATGAGTTTTAATTTTGATTTTTGAAAGTTCATTTTGCGGTGCCTATGTGATATCCAAAAAGGGATGTTCTTGGTGCAGCTGGATATGTATGTCTTGACAGATCTGGATGAAAGAATTGAAAGGTATCCATGTGTAGCTATTGGTTAGAATGATAGGAATTGATGATTTAGCTCACAGAATAAGTGGAAAAAGTCAAAGGGCTTCAGGCAAAGCCTTGAGGAATAATAGCTTCTAAAAGATATATGTCCCAGAAGCTTAAATCTTCAGTCTGTTCATATGCTGGTTGAGCTGTGAATCTCAGCAGAGTTGTAACACCTCCTCTCCAGTCCTTTGGATTTGCCCAGCACAACTAAAAAAAGGATGATGATGAACAAAGCCCATCCAAAAAAAAAGGGAGCATCCACAACTGCAAGCAAGACAATTCCTTCCATCTGCACCATGGGATCTAAGCCCCCTCTCAATTGGAAGCAGAGTGTGCATCACCATCCCAAAATCTGCAGAGATTGAGGAATGAATAAATATAAGGGGAAAATGCAACTATGGGCTAAAATAGACTTATTATTCTAGCAATGGAAGAACTTGTGTCATTGACATAAAGGCAGTGGCTACCAGAGGTTCTGAGGGGAGAGAAAAGGAAGAATAGTTGTAACATGGGGCATTTTGGAAACACTGGAATTGTCCTGTATGACATTGCAATGACAGATACAGGCCATTACACATTTTATATACCAAACTATAGTTACAGTGAAATATTTTTCTTCACACAGTATTCTACAGGCTCTGTTTTTTCTGAATTCATGCCATCTAGGAGTGTGCTAAGGCAGCTACCTGCTGTGGGCAACAGCATAATAGAGTATTGGCTGTAGAATTTAATGATCTCAGCATAACACTTAATAAAGTTGAGAATTTACATAAGACTATCTCTGAAAGCTTCAGTCTGTTAAAAAAAAAAAAAAGGATAAAAATACATTTCTCTTAAGGTTGTTCTAAATATGATAATACTTTATAAGAGCCTGACCCTTAGTATAAGTCTATAATTGCTAATTATCTCCTTATTTTCCCAATTATGCACCACTTTTCTTAGTTTCTTTCTGCATACATGATTAAATTACTTTTCTCTATACATACTTCAACACAGCAGCAAATGACATTGACTCAAGGAGAATTCAGTCATTTAAATGAGAATAACATTTTATACAATTTGGAGAAGATTCTAAAGTGACTAGGTGATTAGTACCAAGAGTATCAGGTCTGGGAAAGCTTTCTTGAAGATACAGGCATTGTTAATTATAGCAATGGGAGGTTCTTTCCTGGCAGATTGTCATTGACTAGTTTTCTTAAATCATCAGCATATTTTGTTCCTTTAAGTGGGTCATCTCTTCCTGTTTCCTAGTATAGCTTGTAATTTTTTGCTAACATCTAAGAGACTGAATACGTGGGTGAATTTACTTTGATGGTCAATTTCTCTCTTTCCTAGTGGTCTTTTTTTGTGGCTCTTTGACTTTTGGTTCAACTTATTCTGAGTCTTAAAAATTGCCAAGCTTAATTTATTAAATTCAGGCCAGGGACTCACTAATGGGGTACAGATTTTTTCCAATTCATAGTAAGAGAGATCCAAAGGCAGTTTTTTACCCTGCAGTTTCCTGGCCAGTCAGAAGAAGGTGCTCCATGCTGATCCTTTCCATGGCGGTATTTCTTTCCACCTTGCTTGCCTGTGCTTCTGGTCTGGCCATAACTGAGATTCAAAGCAGGGTCTGCTGGCAAATTCACTGAAGAAAAACCACTCTCCACCCTCCACTGTACCCTTCCTCTTCCCAGGGAGGAAGACTTCTGTTCCCCTTTCAGTCAGCTGCGGTGGGCCATGGGTTTAATCCAGGCTTTATGTCTTAATGGTAGGGGATGTGGCCCCTTCCAGGCAGCTGCGAGGGTTTAGTAATTCATGATTGTTGCTTCAGATTCTTTGTCTCTCTGTCTCTCACCCTCCTGGGGCTGCTCAGCACTGTCCTGGTCTACGCACCCCCAAAGTAGGTCCTTCAGACAGATTTTTGCCCTTTTTCTATTGTTTTTGTGAGAGAGTTGAGCCCTGCCTGCCTTCTCTGACACCATCGTCCCAGAAGTCCCTCTAGTGTATTTTGAATCCAATAAATAAAAATACTAAATATAAATAAGAGAGACAGTAAAGAGAAAAAGGAAAACAGGGATAATTTTTTTTTTTTTTAATTAACAAAAATAAAACCACAGGCTAATGTACCTTCCATCTACCATGAATCCTTATTCTCTCATTACTTATGGGCCAGGAATTCAGTTCTAACCTTTATAGCAGTCTATTTGATGAGTTAAGCACCATCATTTACACAGTTCACAATGCCTATAAAGTCAAAGTCAGTCATTGTTAAGAGAAGGAAATGTATTCCTGATGTGGAGAACAGAAAGAGATATTTTCAGAGAGTGCTTAGAAAAATGATGCTGAATGATATAATTAATCACATTGTTACTGAATATACAGTTTCATCAGACTTTTCAGTCTCTTATGCCTCAGTATAGACCAGGGGAGCCACCCAAATTTTCATTCAATAAAAGCTCAAAATTCTGTGGCAGAGCCAATAAGAGGCTAATCTCTTCTCGTCTGGTTTCAACCAAATATTCTGGAGTATTCAGAGTATTGGGTGGACTCCAGGAAATATTTATTCATTCATTACTCAGAAATAGTTATCAAATACTTGACTAATATTTTCTATGTCTGAAACACTGTGTAAAGTACTCTGTGTTCCATTTCGCACAAAACAAAGATGGCCTTTTCTCTTGTGGAGTTTGTAGTCCAGTGAGGGAGGCAGCCAGTGAGGGAGGCAGGCTCAATCATGAAAAGATAAATGGATATATAACTGCACATTGTGTTCAGGTTATGACAGACATAAAAACAAATGAAAAAAACAAATAAACAAATTAAACAAAACAAAACAGGGCTCCTGGGGAGTGGCCATCAGAGGAAAACAGCTTTAAATTACATTTTCTCTAAGAAAGATACAAATCATGAACATGATCCAGTCAAGGGGTGTGAGGAGTCCATGATCTAGGCAAAGACACAGAGTTTTTAAAAAGCCTTAAGTGCATTAAAGGAACTGAAATACAGTATTGTAGTGTCAGGGTGAGTTTATGTAGGAGGACCAGTGAAATGTGAGCTTTCAGATGATTGAAAAATCCAGATAATTTTATGGAGTTTGTTTAATTTTCTAAGCAAAATGGGAAGCCATGAAGAAATTTCCATCTGTCTAGATGTTCTCTCCATTGTGAAATAGTGTACTGAAGACTCCAACTATTATTGAAGAGGAGTTAATTTCTCCCTTCACTTTTGTCAACGTTTGCCTCGTGTATTTTGAGGTATAACAAGGCATTGCGGAGGTTGTAAATGAAGAGTCTGGGGCCCTGCTCTGAAGAAGAATATTATAATGCCTTGGGGTAGGGCTTATAATCCTTCTTTTAATAGACACCCTGGCTTATTACGATTTAGTTGGAAATGGATTCCACATGGCAAAACATGTTTTATACTATGTATCAGCTACTGTGTTAAGGACTTTTATAAGCACAGTTTTACTTAATTTGTCAGTTCTTATGATAATCTTGAGAGGCAGGTACAAATATTATCAACTTTTTATAGATATTAAGTAATTTGATTAAAGTCCTTTATCTGGTAAGTGAGGATATGAGTTTTGAACTTATTGGTTTTATAGGTAATCAATATGGCTACACAGAGATTTGTATGTACACTCACAAGTACATCAGTACACCTTTGAACGAATCAGTTAAACCACAGCATGGAAAACAACTTCATCACAGGTTAATAGAAAAATTTTTCTTCTTCCCTCAAGGGTGAGAAGAGAGGCCCTCAGGGAGCCCAAGGTGCTAAATGTCCACCTCTTCCTCATCTTGAGCAAAGACCCAAAAATATAAATGGGGACAGAGAATCAACTTCTCTAACAGTGCCGTCCTTTCTCCTCCACTCATTTCTTTGTTGGTGCGTGTGCCTCTTTTACTGATTTACTCTGTCTCAGTCAGTACAATCTTCCTTCTTTCCCTTTGCACCTATTCCCAAAAGTAGGTGAGTACTGGATGCTTGAAGGAGTTTGGTTATGTCTAGGATTTGGAGAGAAAAGGGAGTGAATGAGAAAACCAGTATCCCATCTTCTACTGGCCATGGACTGTGCACTATAATTTTTTCTTCTGAGCAGCTCCCATTTATAAAATGAAGTCATGGTTTCCAGTACTTGGGTTTATGCTCCACTGAGTGACATAAAAATAAAAAAAAATACAACAGATGGACAATTAAACAACTGGGTCAGAATGGCCACAGATAGTGATTTATAGATAGCATCTTTGATTGACATGTGACAAGGGCCCATAACACTAACCTAAGGGGTGGAATAAATGGGTGGGTATGTGTATATGCCTAGGTGTGCTTTTCATAATTTTCATGCATCTGTGTATTTCTGCCTGTATGTTCACTTCTTCACTGTGTGATCTGACTGCTAGTGATTATAGTAGAGATATAAAATACAATCTAATACCAAGCAGTAGCGCTTACTGCATGCTTGCCTTATGCAAGGCCCTACACTAAGCATCAACTATGGGTGTGTCTTATTTTGTCCTCATAGCATGTAAGAACCAGGAATATTATGCCTTTTTAATAAATTAAGAGTCAGAGTATCAGATAGTTCAAGTAGCTTGCCCAAATTTACACAGTTAGTACATTGTGCCTGGATTTCTGTCTCCAGATTAGGCCCTATGTACTAATAAATTATTCCTGCACTCCATGGACACCTGTGTCTGTGTGTGGGTGTGTGTGTATGCATACATCTGACATAATAACATCATCACATCCAATAAAATTAACACTAATTCTTCATATCATCTATTGCCTAGCTCATATTTAAATCTTCTGTTATTTATCAATTATCTTCTATACCTAGTCTGTTTAAACAAAATCCAATCAAGACTACACTTCATTTGAGTTTTAGATCTCTTAGGATCATCTTAATTTGGAAAGGTCATTCCTTTCCCACACCTCTCCCCTTTTCATTGACTTATTGAAAAGAATAGACTCATTGTCTTGTAGTTTGTCCCTCATTGTGGATTTTTCTGATTGTAGAATGCAAACCTGAGAGGTTGCATGCGTACCAAAGTGTATATTTGTGAATGCTTTTGTATGATGTATGAACATGTTATGTTTGAGTGCATGGAAATATAAAACTCAGAGAAGACACTTCCCCACATATCTATGAATAAAGGATGATCTCATACAAGCTGGGCAGTTGTGATTCAAAGTATATGGTAAGAGAATTCTGATGCCATATATTGGTAAGTATGAGCTTAGCAGAGAAGAGGGGCTTTCAAATGAAGTGCTAAACAGCCCAATCAGGTCTCTAATGCGGGCAAGAGGTGATTTCAAAGCCCCACGCTGGAGAAGAGAACTGTGGTGAAGGTATCTGAGCTGGAGAACACAGATACTTAGCAGATGTGGAGGCCTGACTACAGCAAGCTGTCTGAATTTTGGACTATGTCTCTAGAAACTAGAACATGTGAATTATGGCAATACTCTAGAAGAGGGTTTCCATTGATAGAAGAAAATTGCTTTTACTTAACAGTTAAGCGAATACTCCAAAAGAAAAAGGATTATTTTGTTTTTCTTCTGCCAATTTCAGGAAAGAGGAGAAACTCAGCCTTGGTCAGGGAAATGGAAGGGATTGTGAGCTGAACTTCTTACTTAAGAAAGAGGTAAAAGGGGCCATTGGGGTAAGATTAAACAGGATGGCTGACCTTGTCAAGTTAGGAAGCTGAGGGATATAGCTATCACACCTTTCATCTTAGCACTGATACTAAGAGTTTCTGGCATTGCTGTGTGGCTAGATGTAGAGTAAAAATAGCTTTCTGTGTAAGTACAGTAAGGGATTACTAGAAAACAGAGAGGGAGGAAGACCTATTATTTAAAGGAGAAAATCCATGAGTAAAGGTTTGGGGAGTTTACAAAACATGTCGCACTTCCAAAATCCAGTCATGAAATCTTTTATTTCCACCTGGTGGTCTCTGTCTTCTGTGCTTGTTGTGTGTGTGTGTAAGGGAGAGAAAGGGGAGTGGTGAGTTTACTTTTGTGTTAGGTTATGTGTGGATAAAATATATGAGAGTAAAATGTATTATAGAATGTAAGCTTGGATCTGTGTATGTAAAACTTGTAGTTATTAAATTTGTAGGTATCCAAAAGAGTTTGTTTCTTGGGTTTCAGAAGCTATCTAGGTTAATATGTGTTCATAAAGAAACAAATTTCTTTTGGTCAGAAACTTTGACTGATACTGTTACTAAACCAAAAGGATTAGGATATTGTAAGCCTGTAATCTATGGTGCTGGAAATTGTTTCTTTGAGGGAACAAGGGCATATTAAACTCAGCTATCAAGGATTTTTGTAATTAATCTTTTACTTACAAATGGTACCAACATAGTGTAGGAATTCATGGAGTGTTGAACTGAATTCAGTTTTGGATGGTAATAAAGGGGTGTTGAGCTCACAAGTCTAAAGCAACAGTCATCAAGGAAACTTGAAAGGAATGAGTAGTTGCCCTGAGGCAGAGATGGATATTCCACAGTAACAGAGCAAGCAGATATTAAACAATGATGTCATAAAGGGATATAAATTATAATCCATCAGTCTATGCAAAAGCATGTCCTTTAATCAGTCAGGGTGAGTGTGTAATGAAAAGGGTAATTGTAGCCTGTCTAGAAGTCTTCCTGAAGTTGTGAAGACCAGTGGGGTTGGTCAAAAGAGAGAAGAGGTTCTCTTTTGGCTCTCTTGTTTCCTTGGTAATGAGAGAGCCTACAACTGCAAGCAAGAGATTCCCATCCATCAGCTGTATGGGATCAAAGCCCCTCTCAATTAGAGGTGGAGTAGACATCATAATCCCAGAATCCTCAGGATTGGAGAATGAACTATGGACTAGAATGGACTTACTGGTATACCACTATAGACTTATTGTGGAGACAGTGGCCACTGGAGGTGCTGAAGTCAGGGAAAGGAAAAAAGAGGTGCAATACTGGGGCTTTTCCAAGACTTGGGAACCATCCTTATTGACATTGCAATGACAGATATAGGCCATTATATATCTTCCCCTAACTTGCAGAATGGTGTGGGAGAGAGTGTAAACTACAAAGTGAACTTTGGTACACGCTCAGTGGCAATGCCTCAGGATGAATTTATCAATTGCAATGAATGTGCTGCACTAATGATGTATGATGTTTATGTGGGAATGTGTGGGAGGTGTGAGGAATGAGCATAAGAGAATCCCTATATTTTTTGTGTAACATTTATGTAATCTAAGTATCTTTAAAAAAATTAAAAAATATATTTAAAAAATTTAAAGAAGGGAGAAGAAATTCTCTTTAGATAGAACAACCAGACATCCCAATGTATCTGGAACAATCCAGTTTATATACGTTGTCTCCCATCATTACTAATCTCAACCTTAATTCATCCTCAAATGTATATTACTTTAATTATATTGTAACCCTAATTTAGGTGTCAATAATGTTGAGTTATTGGAAATAAGACTGCCATCAAATGACCCTAACTACCGTTTATCACTCTGTCCTCATGAACTGGACCTTGTGCCATCCTAGTTTGCAATGATCATTTTCAACCTGAGCAGTTTCAACTCCGATCCTTTCATTCTGGTGGGGATCCCAGGCTTGGAACAATTTCATATGGATAGGCATTCCTTTCTGTGCCATCTACATTGTGGCTGTTATGGGAAACTGCATCCTTCTCTACCTCATTGCAGTGGAGTGCAGCCTTCACAAATCCATATACTCCTTTCTCTCAATGATGGTCATGACTGACCTCATCTTGTCAACAGCTTGTTTGCCTAAAACACTCAGTATCTTTTGGCTTGGGCTCGAGAAATCACCTTCCCAGGGTGCCTTACACAAATGTTCTTCCTCCATTACACTTCTGTTCTAGATTCAGCCATTCTGATGTCCATGGCATTTGATCGCTATGTGGAAATTTGTTCTCCCTTGAGATACACGATCATCTTGATCCCCAAAACCATCATCAATATAGTTGTGGCCATCTCCTTTTGAAGCTTCTGCATCAACCAGCCAGAGGTATTCCTGCTGACACGCTTGCCTTTCTGCAGGACACACATCATCCCCCACACGTACTGTGAGCACATAGGTATTACCTGACTTGCCTGTGCTGATATCTCCATCAACATCTGGTATGGTTTTTGTGTTCCCATCATGACAGTTATATGTCATTCTCATTGTTATCCCAACTGGACTGAATCCATTGTCTATGGAAAAAAAAAAAAAAAGCAGGTGAGGGATAAGGTCATACTCTTGTTTTCTACCAAGGATATTGGTTGATGGTCCACTGGGAATTGGGAAAAGTGCAATAAGTTCATAGTGTATATAAATTTGGCAAAAAATTAAAACTCAAATACTATTTAAAGGAAGAACTGCCTGTAGCTACTTTATGTACCAGGAAAGTGGTATAATTTATGTAAGAAAGTTTTACAGATAAAAAATGTCCCTCATGATTTCTTATTTTTTACTTTCATAGAAGCATTAGATTACATAAATGTTACAAAAAAAGCACAGGGGATTTCCACATACCTCCACTCCTCCCCTTCCCACACTTTCCTTATTAACATCTTTCATTAGGGTAGTATATTTCTTACAATTGTTGAACAAATATTGAAGCATTGCTGCTACCCATGGTCTAGAATTTACATTATGGTTTACACTTTGCACTGCATAATTTTATAGGATTTGACAAAATGTATAATGGCCTGTATTTATCACTATAATGTCATGAAGAAAGATTCCAATATCCAAAAAATGCCCCATGTTACATCTACTATTTCTTCTCCCTCCCTTCAGAAGCTCTGGTGACCAGTGCCTTTATATCAATGTTATAAATTCTTCCATTGCTAGAATAATAATAAGTCTACTTTAGTGAATAGTTGCATTCCCTTCTTTTGTTTCCTCATTCCTCAGTCTTGAGGATTTGGGGATGATGATGCCCACACTGCTTCCAATTGAGAAGGGGCTTAGATCCCATGTGGCAAATGGATGGAAATGTCTTGCTTGCAATTGTAGATACTCTCTGTTTTGAGGGATAGGCATTGTCTATCATCATCCTTTTGTTAGTTTTTGTGGGCATATCTGATAAACTAAAAGGTATTTATTGGCTGCAACTTTGCTAGGATTCAGAGCTCAACCAGCATTTGAACAGCCAGAATATTTAAGTTTCTGGGATACATATTTAATGGGTATAGTGCTAATTTTAATTCAAATAAATGGAGCCTAAGCACCATGTGTTAGGAACTTATAAATGAGTCCTACTCCAATACACTGGGTGGATATGTTATCTTATATTCCAAGATAAGGCCCGTGACCGCGAGCCAAATTCCTGGGGTTGTCTGCCCTACCTATAGTGTGCAAGTGATTCTAGAGCCCTCAGGAGTTCCCCTGCTTGACCCACTGTTTATGTGTCAGTTAGTGAGATCCACCTGACATGTACATAAGCATAGCCTCTGGAAAGACCTACCAACTGACTTTAAACTCTCTTAGTCATAAAAACTCAGTTGTATTTAATATTTCCCCTTTTTTGTCAAGGTCTTTTTCCAGATGCATCACTAGTTTGCACTTGGTAGTAATCCCTCAGTGCCAGGGAGCCTCATTCCTGGGAGTCATGTCCTACTTCAAGGTTAAGGTAGTGAGGTTATATTTGAGCAACAAGGAGACTTCAGGAGGTAACTCTTAGACAATATGTAATATTAGGCTATGTTTCAATTTCACAAGAACAAAGTCCATAAGTACAAGCATTAATATAAGGGGCCTGGTGTATTGATCTGTCCTCCTTCACTAGGCACTGCCCATGTATTCAGAGGATTCTTGCCATTCTATCAGAGCATATAGGAGTACTCCTCAGTATGGGAATTCAATATTTTTTTGGTTATTGTGTGGTTCCCCACCCACCAAGACAACATCCCATGACAACTTGAACACATTCATATTTCACAGAGGCATGTCCCAGGTGCACCTCCTCCCATACATCTCCCCAAAACTGACACTCTGCACAAGTGACTCTCCCCTGCAACACTTATGCAATCCAAATCCTCTGCCAAACAAAGCCAAAAATAAATAAATAAAAATAATTTTAAAATAAAAAATATAAATATGACTTCTTTACTTCTTTGCTTGTGGAATATGGAATTATAAAGGATGTATCAGGAAGAAGGAGGTAAAAACAGAGAGCTGAATTTTTCCAAATGGAAAATAGCAATAAGGGTTTGATAATAGGAGATTTGATGCTAGGATGAGTGAAAAAAAATGACTGAGTTGAGACAGAGAGGTACTGAAGAAGACAGGTTAAAGTAAACAGATGGTAGTTCTGGGAAAATGGCATTGATGTAGGTAGACATTGTTCAGCTCCCTTGTGAAAAATGGCAGAAACCTACCCAAGGGAGCTGCTTTGGGGCTCTGCAGAACCAGAGGCTGCCCAGCATCGGCCAGGAGGGAGACCAAGAGGCCGAGGGAAAACCGGACAACCGTGAGTTGCTCAACCCTGTGGCTGGAAATGGCCTGTGCATAAGCCCCACCCTAAAAGGAAAATAGCCTCAATGGAACACCTGGCTCTCACCAGCCAGCTGAGTGAGAAGGAACACAGCCTAGAATTCTGTATTCCACTAATGTGGCATTCAAAAATGAGGGAGAGTTCAAAATATGCAAAAATAAATAGAAATTAAGAGAGTTTGTCAGCAAGAAACATGCCCTTCAAGAAATACTAAAGGAAATTAGGCAGGTTGAAGAAAAAAACAAGAGAGAGATGGATGGAGGAATGTTTAGTAAGGAAGATTATTGGTAAGAATAACTAAAAAGATAAAAAGAGAAATTATAACAACACATGACATACATAAACCTAAAGAAAACAAGGCTAATGTAAGTAATTCCTTGAAAGTAATAACACTGAGTGTTAATGGGTGAAACTCCCCAATCAAGAGACACATTTTGACAGAATAGATAAGGAAATATGACCCATCTATATGTTGTCTATAAGAAACTCACCTTAGACCCAGGGAAGCAAGGAGGTTGAGAGTGAGTTGTTGGAAAATAATTTTACATGCAAACAGTAACCAAAAAAGGATGGGATTAGCTGTACTAATATCAGACAAAATAAGCTTTAAATGCAAAACTATTGTAAGATACAAAGAAGGACACTATATATTAATGAAAGTGGTAATCTTTCAAGAAGAAAGAGCAATTGTAAACATTTATGCACTTAACCAGGGCACCTCAAAGTACGTGATGCTAACATGGGAAAAACAAAGCAGAGAAATAGATGTCTCTACAATTATAGTGGGTGTCTTTATTACATCATCATCACCATTAGAGAGAACATCCCACCAGCGTATCAATAAAGAAACAGAGACCTTGAATATTATGTTAGAGGATCTAGATTTAATTGACATATACAGAACATTACACCCAAATACAGCAGGAAGTACATTCTTCTCAAGCACACATGGATCATTCTCCAGGATAGCCCACTTGCTAGGTCACAGAACAACACTCAAGGAATTCAGAAAGATTAAAATTATACAAAGTAATTTCACTGACCACAATGGAATGAAGCTGGAAATCAGTAAGGGGCAGAGAACCAGATTAGGCACAAAAACATGGAAGTTAAACAACACACTCTCAGACAATCAGTGGGTCAAGGAGGAAATTGCAAAAGAAATAGGTACCTACCTTTAAATGAATGAAAATAACAACAAAACGTATGAGAAGGTATGGGACACAGCAAAAACAGTGCTGAGAGGGAAATTAAGAGACATAAATGACTATATTGAAAAGAAGAAAGAGTGAAAATCAAAGACCTAACTCCACACCTCAAGGAATTAGATAAAGAACAGCAAACTAATCCCAAAGCAAGTAGAAAGAAGAAAATAACAAAGATTACAGCAGAGCTAAATGAAGTTGAAAATAAGAAAGCACTAGAAAAATTTTTCAAAATCAAAAGTTGGTTCTTAGAGAAGATTAAGAAAATTGACAAATCCTTAGCTAGACTAATGAAGAAAAAAAAGAGAGAAGATGCAAATAAATAAAATAAGAAATGAGGAAGGGGATATCACCACTGATCCTACAGAAATAAATGGTATCATAAGAAGATAGTTTGAAAAATTGTTTGCCAAAAAGATGGATAACTTACATGAAATGGACAGATTTCTAGAATCACACAAACAGCCTACATTGAAGAAGGAAGAAACTGATGAACTCAACAGACCAATCACAAATAATGAGATATAATTAGTCATCAAAAACCTTCCCACTATGAAGAGCCCAGGATCAGACAGATTCACAGGTGAATTCTACCAATCATTCTTGAAAGAACTAACACCAATCCTGCTTAAAGTCTTTCAAAAAATAGAAGTGGAGGGACCATTGCCTAACTCATTCTATGATGCCAACATCACTGTAATACCAAAGTCATATAAAGATGCCACAAGAAAGGAAAATTATAG
>JAKSZT010052260.1:593933-636749 GCA_026826555.1 Tolypeutes matacus | reverse complement strand
TTAGGTACTTAATACATATTTGTCAAGTTAATTACTTCTCTCTTGCAGCATGATTTGGAGTAACAAGGAGGTCGTCACTGAATTCTTTACTGAGGGAATTGATAAGCAAAATGTGTTGGATGCAGTCAGTGGAATACTACCCACCAGTAAGAAGTAGCAAGAAGGCTGCATCATGGCTAGATCAATGTAGAGCAATGAGTAAGAATCAGAACATAATCAAAAGCAATGTGTCACTTTTTGAAATTAAAAAATATACATAGAAAACAGAACTTTGTATTTTGAAGGAGGCATCATTTTATGGCAATGAATAAAAGCAAGTGCATTAAGTACTTATAGAAAACAATGAAATAAGATTAAACAATGGGCCCTTCCACTGGCCAATAGTGTATAGCCTCAACCAATGTGTTCAATATATAAGTCCAAAAGAATTAAAAAATGTTTACACTTTTCATTTTAACTTAGTTTGTTTATTCAAATATACAAGTAGAATTCTTTGTTAATGATATAACTTTCCAAGAAGGTCTCAGATTATAAAATTGCTTCTTAGCAAAGTGAATCTGTGCTATTCTCCAAAGCAGCTATATCTCTGATATCAATTTACAATTAAACATTTGGTTTGCCAGTTTGTGGCTGATAAAATCACTTCCCTTAGGTAATAAAAATCCAGTGTTTTAAGCCATACTATCATTTTAAGAAAGAAACTGAGGGACTGAAGAGCCTGAGAAATAATATACAATAATATACAATAATCGAGAAATACAGATTTTATGCTTTCCTTTATTTTGTTGGAATCAGAGAGGTATCTGGACACATTGTAGAAAGCTGGAAGTCAAACTTAAGCTTTATTAGCCTCATATTATTCTACAATTCACTGAGGTTCTCTCGCCCCCTCATCCCCACCACCCCTGTGCCTCCATTATATTTTCCTGTCTGTGGTTCATTTCAGATAGTTTCTATAGCCATGTTTTCAAATTCATTGATATTTTCTCCTTTAATGGCTAATCTGCTGTTAATCTCATCCAGTGAAACTGGCATTTCAACTATTATTTTTTCAATTCTAGAATTTTCATTTGCTTTTTTTGTTTATATATCAATTTCTCTCATTATATTCATATTTCCTTTGAATAATTGGGCATAAGAATAGCTGCTTTAAAATTGTGTGTGCTAATTCCATCACCTTAGTAATTTCTTGGTCTATTTCTATTGACAATGTTTTATAGTCTTCAGTCATATTTTTCTGCTTCTTAACATGCCACTTATTTCATTTTAAAAACAATTTATTGAAGTATATCAATCATACAGAACATACATAATCAATAAGTGTATAGTAAAAGCTGTGAACTTATAAAACAAACATGCATAACATCATACAGGGCTCCCATACATCACTCCACCACAAATACATGGCATTTTTGTGAAACATTTGTAACAAATTATGAAAGAGCAGTGTTAAATTATTACTACTAACTACAGTCAATATCTTAAATTTGGCGTATTTTCCCCAAACCTACCCTATTAGTGTTTTATCATAAACCATGTAATTTATCGAAAGTGAATAATAAATGGCATTTGGTATAATCACAGAGTTGTGCATTCATCTCACATCAATCAATATTAGAGAATTTTCATTACTCAAAAAACAAAAAACAAACCACTACAATACTCATCTGTTAAAGCTACTAAATACAAATCCTATGATGTGCTTTCACCATTTATAGTCATTTCCAAACATTTAAACAATTTTTAACCAATTCTGCACAGATTAATCCCCAGCTTTCCATTTTCTAACCATGTTTCATTCTCTGGTGAGTTATATTCTAGCTATTAACTCCATGAATTTTCTCATTATATTTAGTTCATAATAGCAAAATCATACAATATTTGTCCTTTTGTGTCTGTTTTGCTTCACTCAACATAATATCCTCCAGGTTCATCCATGTTGTCATATGCTTTACAACTTCATTTCTTCTCACAGCTGATCAATATTCCATCATGTATATATACCACAGTTTATCCATTCATCACTTGATGGACATCTGGATTGTTTCCCACTTTTAGCAATTGTGAATAATGCTGCTATGAACATCGGTGTGCAGATGTCTGTTCATGTCACTGGTCTCAGTTCTTCTGGGTATGTACCTAGTAATGGTATTGCTGAGTCATATAGCAAGTCTATACTCAGCTTCCTTAGAAAATGCCTCCACAGGGGCTGTACCATTCTACATTCTCACAACAGTGAATAAGCATTTTTATCTCTGCACATCCTAACACTTGTGGTTTTCCATCTTTTTAACAGTGGCCATTCTAATAGGTGTGAAATGCTATCTCACTGTAGCTGTGATTTGCAGTTCCCTAATAGCCAGTGATGTTGAACATTTTTTCATGTGCTTTTTCACCATTTGTACTTCTTTAGAAAAATGTCTTTTAAGGTCCTTTGCCCATTATTTAACTGGGTCATTTTTGTTTTTATTCTTGAGTTGTAGTATCTTTTTATATATCATGGATATTAGACCTTTGACAGATGTGTGATTTCCAGATATTTTCTCCCCTTGAATAGATTGCCTTTTTACCCTTTTCACAAAGTCCTTTGAGGTGCAAAAGTGTTTAATTTTGAGGAAGTCCCGTTTATCTATTTTTTCTTTTGTTGCTCATGCTTTGAGTGTAAGGTTCAAGAAACCCTCAGTTACCACAAGGTCATGTAGATGTTTCCCTTCATTATCTTCTAGGGGTTTTATGGTCCTGGGTTTTATGTTTAGGTCTTTGATCCATTTTGGTGATTCTTGTATAGAGAGTGAGATAGGGGCACTCATTCATTGATTTTGTTATGCATATTCAGGTCTCCCAGCACCATTAGTTGAAGAGACTTTTCTGTCCCAGAAAAGTGGACTAGGTAAGCTTATAAAAAAAATCACTTGACCATAGAGTTGAGAGTCTATTTCTGAACTCTCAATTCAATTCTATTGATCAATGTGACTAACTTTATGTTAATACCATGCTGTTTTGACTACTTTATAATACCCTTCAGGGTCAGGAAGCATGAGTCCTCCAACTTTGTTCTTCTTTTTTAGGATGTTTTTGACTATTCAGAACTCCTTTACCTTCCAAATAAATTTGGTAATTGACTTTTCTATTTTTGTATGGTAGGCTGTTGGAATTTTGATCTGTATTACATTGAATTTATAAATCAATTTGGGTTGAATTGGCATCTATACCATATTTAGTCTTCCAATCCATGAGTATGGAGTGTCCTCCCATTTGTTTTCTTTCATTTCTTTTAACAGTGTTTTGTAGTTTTCTGACTACAGATTCTTTGCATTCCTGGTTATATAATTCCTAGATATTTGAGTCTTTTCATCGCTATTGTCAATGGAATTTTTTTCATGATTTCCTCCTCAGCTTGATCATTACTAATGTATAGAAATACTACTGATTTTTCCACATTGATCCTGTATACTGCCACTTTGCTGAACTCATTTATTAGCTCTACTAACTTTGTTATAGATGTTTCCGGATTTTCTAAATATAGGATTACATCATCTGTGAATAGTGAGAGTTTTTCTTCCTCTTTTCCAAATTGGAGGCATTTTATTCCTTCTCTTCCCTAATTGCTCTAGGTAGAACTTCTAGCATAATGCTGAATAACAGTGGTGATAGTGGGCATCCTTATCTTGTTCCTGACCTTAGAGGTAAAGCTCTAAACTTTCCCTATTGAGTACAATGTTGGCTGTGGGTTTTTCATATGTGCCCTTTATCATACTGAGGAATTTTACTTCTCTTTGAAGTGTTTTTTATCAAGAAAGGATGTTTTCATATGTGCCCTTTATCATATTGAGGAATTTTACTTCTTTTGAAGTGTTTTTATCAAGAAAGGATGTTGGATTTTGTCAAATGACTTTGCAGCAATCAAGATGGTCATGTGCTTTTCCCCCTTTGATTTGTTAATATGATTTATTTCCTTTATTGATTTCTTATGTTTAAACACCCTTGCATACCAGGAAAAAACCCACTTGTTTGTGGTGTATAATACTTTTAATATGCTGTTGCATTTTATTTGCAAGTATTTCATTGAGAATTTTTGCATCTATGTTCATTAGAGAGATTGATGGTTAATTTCCTTTTCTTGTGGTATCTTTATTTGGCTTTGGTATAAGGATGATGCTGACTTTATAAAATGTGTTGAATAATTATCCTTTGGGATTGGGTTTGCTGCTTGCTTTCTTTCTCCAGTTGGTCACTTAGGTCTTTAATTTTAGCTTTTTCTTCTTTTTTAATACAGACATTTAGTATTATAAATTTCCCTCTTAGAACTGCCATTGCTGATCTCATAAGTTTCCCACCACTCTCACGCCCCTGCCCTGAGATGGTTCCCTCGTCTGTTTTACTCATTGTTCTTTCTTATTGTTTTTTTCTCATTGTCTGTTTTTATTTCTAGGAGGCACCGGGAATCAAACCTAGCACCTCCCATGCAGAAGGAGGATGCTCAACTGTTTGAGCCACATCCGCTTTCTGCTTTTTTTTCTGTTTGTTTTTTGCTCATTGTCTGCTCATTGTTTTTTTGCTCAATGTCTTCCTCATTGTTTTTTTTAATAATACATTTTTTTTTTATTTTTTAAAAGATACTTAGATTACATAAATGTTACACAAAAATTATAGGGATTCTCGTATGCCCCACCTCCCACACCACCCACACTTCCCACATAAACATACTTAATTAATGTGGCAGATCACCTGCAATAGATATAAACATCTTGGAGCTTTACCACTAAGCATGGACCATAGTTCACATTGTAGACCACATTCTCTCCCACACAGTTCTGCGTGTTATATGTTGATATAAAATTGCTTATATCTGTCATTGCAATGTCACTCAGGATAAATCCCAAGTCCCAAGAAAGCCCTTCTCCAATCTAGAGGAGTCTGGGATTGTGATGTCTACTCCACCTCCAAGTGAGATGGGGCTTATATCCCATGGATAAGATGGATGTCATTATCCTGCCTGCAGCAGCAGACTCTCTCCATTCCCTGGGATGGCCGTTGTCCATCATCATCTCCCCACCAGGTTTCCTGGGTGAATCCATTGAGCTGTAGAGTAGGAGTTGCAGCTCCACTGAGATTACAGGCCCAGCTGGCACATGGACAACCCAAAGTCTCCAAACTCCAGCACCACATATAGGTTTGAATAGAAGGGACAGATAGACCATGTACAGGGAAGACATATTTGGGTCCAACTCTGTCACTCTCAGAAGGAAGGATTCCAAAGTAGGGCCCACTGATGAGGTACCAAACTCTGGGGCTATCTGTACTTATATAAACCTGGGTGTCTCCAGAGCCCTCAGGAGCCCCTCTGTTTGGGGTGATATCCACATTGGAAGCCTATGAGGTCCTACTGAGATGTGCATAAGTGTTACCTCTGGGACGACCTTCACTTTGAAATTCGTAGCCATATGAACTCATTTGTCTTTACTTTTCCCCCTTTTATTCGAGGTCTTTTTCCAATTGTATTGCCAATTGGCACTTGTTAGTAATCCCTCGTTGCCAGGGAGGCCCATTCCTGGGAGTCATGTCCCATGCTGGGAGGAAGGTAATGCATTCATATACTGAGTTTGGCTTAGAGAGGGGACACATTTGAGCAACAAGGAGGCTCTCAGGAGGCAAACCTTAGGCACCCCATAACTATAGGCTAAGTTTCAATTTCAAGAGCAAAGACTCAAAAGGCTAGTCATCAATAACAAGAGCCCATCAGTGGATCATCCTCCTATGCCAGACACTTCCCCTGCACTTGGGGGACTGTTGTTGCTCCCTTTGAGAATATGGCAGAGTTCTCTAGGATGGGAATTCAGTATTCTCTCTTTTATTGAGTGATTCTCTACACACTGTGACCAAGCCCCATGAGCATTTGAACAATTTTATATTACTTTTATGTATGTTTATGTGAACTTCCTCCCATGTACCCCCCATCCCTGACACTCCCCACCAACGACCCTCTCTCGCCACAGTTGTAACCCTTCTGTGATCCAAAGCTTCTTCAAAGATGAAGCCAATACAATAGCCAAATTCAATAAATTGGAAATTAAAATAATAAAGATGTTTAAATGTAAGAGATAAAATATATAAAAACTTTAAAAAAAAACCTTAAAAATAAAATAAAATTAAAGGATTGGGTCATTCAAAAAAATGAGAAAAAAATTAAAAAAAAATTGTTGTTGTTATTGACATTTTGCCTTTTATCACTGCAATATCTGGTATCCTGTCTGTACTGTGACACCTTCCCCTTCTCATTCCCCAGTGTCTCACTATTTTTCATTTGATTTTCAAAGAAAAATTTCAAAGATGTTTTAGGTCACAGCAAAGTCACACACAGAATACAAAACACTCTCATAGACCCAATCTCCTCCCCCTTTCCTCACCCCATATTAAAACCATTTTCTATGTGGATGGTAACATTGTTATAACTGATATACAGATAGTGAAACATAGCTACAAAACATTGTCAATGATTTACAGTATGGTTTACATTTTAGATCGTATACTTTTATAAGTTTTGGTAATATTTACCATGTCCTGTGTCCATCAATTTAAGGTAATGAAAAACATTTCCACTGACCACTAAATACCCCCTGTTTGTTCTATTCTGTTCCTCCCTCCCCATCTCTCCAGGGCCTACAATGACCCCCTGGCTTGACTCATTGGATGACAAGATTCATAGTTACATACAACAAAAGGTCATGACACACTGGTTTGTCCTCCATTATTAGGAACCACCCTTGCTCTTAAGAGATGCCCACCTGTCTATTTCTGAGCGAATCAGTCCTCCCAAAGATGGGAGTCCATCTCCTTCCCTCTCATTGTGTGGGTCTCCACCCACTGATACAGCACATTATAACAGGATATACACTCACACACTCCCTAGGGGCCTGCTCCAAATGCACCCTGTCCCAAATGTCACCCAACTAAAACCCTAAAGCAGTGACACTTCCTTGTCATATTGCCATAAGAGCATTCTCACTTCTCTACTTTCAATCTCATATCCACAAATCCCAAGTGTTCACCTGGTCCCTCTCCCATATTTCCCCTCAGTATCCTGAGTGTTCTATCCCACCCTTCCCACTCTACTCACCTGTAAACCCTGCACCATCAAACCCAATAATATCACTACCCACCTGTCCTATCCCTTCAATATACAGCTATACACTATCACTTTACGATAGATTACGTCCATTTGGTGATGACTCACAACTTTCTCTTCTCTTTCTCTTTCTTATAAACCTATCTTTTACATAATAGTTCTCAGGGACTGCTCAATTTCCTTAATTCATATCAGTGAGGTCATGTAATGTTCATCCTTCAATGCATGGCCTGCTTCACTCAACATAAGGTTTTCAAGATTCATCCATGTTATCCCATGTGTTAGCACTTTATTCCTTCTTACAACTGAGTAATTTTGTTTATCCATTCATCTGTTGATGGGCACCTGGGTTGATTCCAACTTTTGGCAATAGTGAACAATGCCACTATGAACATTGGTGTGCATATATCTGTTCGTGTCTGCTTTCAATTCTTCTGGGTATATACTCAGTAGTGGAATCACTGGATCTTATGAAAGATCTATAGTTAGTATTTTGAGGAACCGACAAACTGTCCTCCACAGTGGTGGGACCACAACCCCACAAGCAGTGGATGAGAGTTCCCATTCCTCCACATCCTCTCCAACACTTATGGTCTGCTGTTTTTTTAATAGCCATCATTCTAATGGGTATAAGATGGTATCTTATTGTAGTTTTGATTTGCATTTCTCTAATTGCTAGAGATGTCGAGCATTTTTTCATGTGTTTTTTAGCCATTTGTATTTCTTCCTTGGAGAAGTGTCTTTTCAGGTCACTTGTCCATTTTTTAAATGGGTTGTTATTCTTTTTATTTTCAAGGTGTAGGATTTCTTTATATATGCAGGATATAAGGCCCCTTTCAGATGTATAGTTGTCAAATATTTTCTTCCATTGGGTAGGCAGCCTTTTTATTTTCTTGATAACATCCTTTGAGGTGCAAAAACTTTTAATTTTGAGGAGATCCCATTTATATATTTTTTCTCTTGCTGCTCATGCTTTGGGTGTGAAGTTCATGAAACCATTTCATATTACACGGTGCTGTAGATGCTTCCCTACATTATCTTCCAAGGTCTTTATGGTCTTGCCTCTTATATTTAGATCTTTGATCAATCTTGAGTTGATTTTCGTAAAAGGTGTGAGATGGTGGTCCTCTCTCATTCTTTTGGATATGGATCTCCAGCTCTCCATGCACCACTTGTTGAAGAGGCCATTCTCTCCCAACTGAGTGGGCTTTGTGGCCTTGTCGAATATCAGATGACTGTATATGCAAGGATTTACATCAGAACTCTCGGTTTGGTTCCATTGGTCAATGTATCTATCCTTGTGCCAATACCATGTGGTTTTGAGCACTGTATCTTTGTAGTATGTTTTAAAGTCAGGTAGTGTGATACCTCCAACTTCATTTTTCTTTTTCAATATGTCTTTGGCAACTTGGGGCCTCTTACCCTTCCAAATAAATTTTGTAGTTAGTTTTTCCAAATCCTTAAAATATACAGTGTTGATTTTTATTAGATTGCATTAAATCTGTAGATTAGTTTAGGTAGGATAGACATCTTGATGATTTTTATTTTTCCTATCCATGAACAGTGAATATCTTCCATTTATTTAAGTCTTCTTTGATTTCCTTTAACAGAGTTGTGTAGTTTTCTGTATATAAGTCCTTTACAACTTTAGTTAAATTTATTCCTAGGTATTTGATTCTTTTAGTGACTATTGCAAATGGTATTTTTTCTTGACTTCCTCCTCAGATTGTTCATTATTGATGTACAGAAATGCTACTAATTTTTGACCATTGATCTTTTAGCCTGTGATGGTACTGAACTCCTTTATAAGTTCTAGAAGCTTTATTGTAGATTTCTCAGGGCTTTCTACGTAGAAGATCATGTCGTCTGTAAATAATGAAATTTTTACTTCTTTTCCAATTTGGATGTCTTTTAATTCTTTTTTTTGCTTCAGTGCTCAAGCAAGTACTTCTAAGACAATGTTAAATAGGAGTGGTGATAGAGGGCATCCTTTTCTTGCTTCTGATCTCAGAGGGAAGGCTTTTAGGATTTCACCTTCGAAGATGATGTTAACTTTGGGTTTTTCATATATAACCTTTATCATGTCCAGATAATTTCCTTCTATTCCTATCTTTTGCAGTGTTTTCATCAGGAAAATGTGCTATATTTTGTAAATGCTTTTTCTGCATCTATAGAGATGATCATGTGATTTTTTGCTTTCAATCTGTTTATGTGGTGTATTACTTTGATTGATTTTCTTATATTGAACCATCCTTGCATACTTGGGATGAAACCCACTTGGTCATGGTGTATAATGCTTTTGATATGTTGTTAATGCGATTAGCAAGTATTTTGTTGAGGATTTTAGCATCTAGGTTCATTAGAGAAATCGGTCTGTAATTTAACTTTCTTGTGGTACCTTTGTTTGGCTTTGGTATTAGGGTAAAGTTGCCATCATAGAATGAGTTAGGCAATGTTCCTTTTACATCTATTTTTTTGAAGAGCTTAAGCAAAATTGGTGTTAGGTCTTTCCAGAATGTTTGGTAGAATTCACATGTGAAACCATCTGGTTCTGGGCTCTTCTTAGTTGGGAGGTTTTTGATGACTGAGTTTATCTCTTTACTTGTCATTGGACTGTTGAGTTCATCAACTTCTTTCATCAATGTAGGCTGCTTGGGAGTTTCTAGAAATCTGTCCATTGCCTCTAAATTATCATTCTTGTTGGCATATAATTTTTCCAAGTATCCTCTTATGATATTCTTTATTTCTGTGGGTCAGTAGTGATATCCCCTTCTTCATTCCTTATTTTGTGTATTTGCATCTACTCTCTCTTTTTCTTTGTTAGTCTGGCTAAGGGTTTGTCAATTTTATTGATCATTGTGAAGAACCAGCTTTTAGTTTTGTTTATTTTTTTGAGTGCTTTCTTATTTTCTATTTCATTTAGTTCTGTTCTAATCTTTGTTATTTTCTTCTTTCTACTTCATTTGGGGTTAGTTTTTTGTTGTTTTTCCAATTCTTCTAGGTGTGCAGTGAGGTCTTCAATTTTAGCTCTTTCTTTTTTTTAATATATGCATTTATGGCTATGAATTTCCCTCTCAGTACAGCTTTGGCTACATCGTATAGGTTTTGCTATGTCGTGTTGTTTTCATTTGATTCATGGTAGTTAGTGATTTCTTTTGAGATTTCCTCCTTGACCCACAGTTTGTCTAAAAGTATGTTGTTTAATTTCCAATTCTTTGTGCCTAATCTGGTTGTCCGGCCCATAATGATTTCCAATTTCATTCCATTGTGGTCAGAGAAATTAGTTTGTATAATCTCATTCTTTCTGAATTCATTGTGAGTTGTTCTGTGGCCTAGCATGTGGTTTATCTTGGAGTATGATCCATGTGCACTCGAGAAGAATGTATATCCTGCTGTATTTGGGTATAGCATCCTGTACATTTCTATTAGGTACAGGCTCTCTAATGTATTATTCAAGTCTTTTGTTACTTTATTGATTCTCTGTTTAGATGTTCTGTGTAATGGTGATACTGGTGTATTAAAGTCCCCCACTAGAATTGTACAGACATTTATTTCTCCACTTCATTTTTCCAGTGTTTGCCTCATGTATTTTGAGCCACCCTGATTAGGTGTATAAATGTTTATGATTGTTCTGTCTTCTTGAAAGATTACCCCTTTTACTAATACATAGTGTCCATCCATCTTTTTCTATAACAATAGTTTTGCATTTAAAGTCTATTTTGTATAGTATTAGGATAGCTACTCCTGCCCTTTTTTGGTTAATGTTTGCTTGTAAAATTGTTTTCCAGCCATTCACTTTCAGCCTCCTTGAATCTATGGGTCGAAGATGGGTTTCTTTTATGCAGCATATAGATGGGTCATATTTCCTTATTCATTCTGCCAATCTGTGTCTCTTGACTGGTGATTTTAATCCATAACATTCAGTGTTATTACTCTCAACAAATTTCTTACATCAGCCATATTTTCTTTGGGTTCAGGTATTTCATATGTTGTTTTTATTTCTCTTTTTGTATTTTTAGTTATTCTTACACTCTCCTCCAACTCTCTCCTGTTTTTTTCCTTTCAACCTGTAGAACTTCATTTAGTATTTCTTGAAGTGCTGGTTTATTATTGGCATATTCTCTTAATTTCTGTTTATCTGTGACTATTTTGAACTCTCCAAAATAATTGAATGCCAGCTTTGCTGGATAGAGCTTTCATGGCTGGAAGTTTTTTCTTTGACTACCTTGACTATGTCATACCACTGTCTGCTTGCCTCCATGGTTTCAGATGACAAATTAGCACTTAGTCTTATTGTGCGTCCCTTGTATCTGATGGTTCTCTTTTCTCTTGCTGCCTTGAGTATTTTCTTTTTGTCTTGAGCATTGGACGTTTTGATAATTATATGTCTTGGAGTAAGCCTGTTGGGATTTATACTGTTTGGGGTGCCCTGTGATTCCTGGACATGTACATCCATCCTCTCAATAGGGTTTTGAAGTTTTCAGCCATTATTTCCTTCAACACTCCTTCTGTTCCCTTTCCCTTCTCTTCTCCTTCTGGGATGCTTATAATGCATATGTTCGTGCATTTTCTATTGTCAGTTAAATTCCTAAGTCCCTGCTGGACTTTGTCTTCTTATCTATCTGATCTACTATTTGTTTGATTTCAGATGTAGTGTCTTCCACATCACTAATTCTTTCTTCTGCCTGTTCAGATCTGCTGTTATGTGAATCCAGCATCTTTTTTATTTCTTGATTGTGCCCTTCATCACCATCATATCCGTTATCTTTTTATGTATGCTTAGAATTTCTTCAGTATGTTCTCCCAGGGTCTTCTTAATATCTTTAATCTCTTCCTTCACTTGATTAATTTGGTCCACGTTATTTGTTTGGACAGCGTTGATTAGTTGTTTGATGTTCTGCATCTCTTCCTGGTGGTTGGTTTTTTCACTGGACTGGCCCGTGTCTTCCTGTTCTTCAGTATGTTTTGTAATTTTTTGTTGCCCTTTGGTCATCATTTTATCTTGATGGATTTATTCAGTTGATTAGCTTCTCTGTCTGCTCCAGAGTTTTGTTTAGCTCATGGTTCTGTGTGTGTGTTAAGTTTTCTCTTTGACACTTCGTTCTTCTTCTTATATTTCCTTGCTTTTTTCTACATTCTCTTGAAGGAAAAAGATTAGAGCCAGAGGAATCACAAACTGTAAGAAAGGAAAAAGGGTAATAGTAATATTGATAAAAGTTAGAATAGGGGCCATATCAGACTTAGTAAATGAGTATTTAAATCATGTAGGCTGTGAGAGTAATAAGGAAGAAAAGTGGTGTACCTACAATGGAATGGGAAACCAAATACAGAAAAATATATAGAATGATTTAAAAGGCCAGAATGATGAGGAGAGAGAAAAATAGTAAAGAAACAGCTGAAAAGAAAAAGTTATTTAAAAAAAAACAAAAAACAAACAAAAAACCCAGAACAGACAAGATAGAAATTGACATCCATGAAGTTGAGAACTAATGAAAAAAAGTGGAATGTAAGAACCACAACAGAAAGTAGAAGGTAGAAAGATGAAGAAAGGAAAAGAGATAGGATTTGTAGACAAAATCACTATACACAGAGAATGGGAAATAAAGGAAGAATAAGCACAGCAAAGAAGAAACAAGCTAGCAGCACCCACTTTTTAAAAAGGGGTGGGGGGAGGAAGGAGGAAAGAAAAGCAAAAAACAAACAAACAAAGAAAAATTAAACAAACACAAGAAATCAGTCAAACCTAAGGAAGAAAATACTTCCTTCTTGGGCCCTTGTGGAGCCTCTCAGCCTGCGTTCATCAATCAATTACCCTGCAGGCTGCTCTATCCAGGTTTTGAGACATATTTTAGCGATTAAACTAATTAAAAAAAAATTTTTTTTGAAGAAATAAGGGACTCAAAAGAAGGCCTCTCTGGACCACCCCCTCTGCCGAGGGGACCCTAGATACACTCGTGGAAACTTATTAAACACTTCCCACTGCCTCACCTCCCCAGGGGAGCTAAGACTCTGATACTCAGCACGGAAGTATAAAATTAGCTGGTGATGCCCCCTCCCAAGCCAAGCCTTTGTGTGTCAGTGTGGTTCGGTAAATCAGGCTTCCTCAGCAGAATTGCCTCTCCCCTAAGCCCAGCACCAGCACCACTTCAAGGTTTGATCCCAAAAGTTGCAAGGTAGTCCAGGCAGCCAAACCACAGAAAGGAAGCCCCTCTCCACCCTTTGCTTGAACCCTCCCACTCTCAGAGTGTGCTCCCTCTCACTGGGTTGCCAGCAGGGTTCAGGGATCACCCTAGCCGGTTGCCCTGATGGTGGCGCTTATCCATCTGCATCCACAATTTCCTGCTGTGGAAAAAAAGTCATGATTTTATCTTGAGTAATCCATCTCATTGTCCAACTCCCTCCAGACTGATGTCCCCAAGGTTCTCATTCCACAGGCACCCAGAACAGACCAATCGGGCAGTATCCTGTCCCCAATTAGCCATCCTCTGCGAGAGAGATGGTGAGTGCCCACCTAAACTGATACCATCTTCCTTGGGTCCTCCTTGCTCATTATTTTTGCTTGTTGTCTGCTCATTGTCTAATTTTATTTTTTTTCTTGTCTGTTCTTTGTTTTTGCTCAATGTCTGCTTGTTGCTTGTTTGTCTTCTTTAGGGGGCAGCAGGAACCAAATCCAGGACCTCTCCTGTGGGTGGTGGGACTCAATTGCTTGAGCCACATCTGCTTCTCCCCATAAGTTTTAATAAATTTCTTTCTCATTTTCACTCATCTTGATATATCTACTAATTTCTCTTGCAATACCTTCTTTGACCCATTGATTGTTTAGGAGTGTTTTGGTTACCTTCCAAGTATTTGCAATTTTCCCCCTTTCTCATCTATTATTTCCTTATGATTGGAGACAGTGCTTTGCATAATTTCAATCTTTTAAATTTATTGAAAGATGTGTTGTGGTGCAACATTTGTTCTATTCTGGAGAAAGATACATGAGCACTTCAGAAGAATGTATAACCTACTGTTTTGGAATGCAATGTTCTATATATTACTGTCAGGTTCAGCTCATTCTTCATATTGTTCAAGTTCTCTGTTTCCTTGTTGATCTTCTGTTTAGTTGTTCTATCAACTAATGAATGGTATGTTGAAGTCTCCAACTATTATTATACAGACATCTATTTCTCCTTTCAGTTTTACCAGAGTTTACCTCACATATTTTGGAGCACCCTGGTTAGGTGCATAGATATTTATGACTGTTACACCATACTGGTGGATTTTCCCTTTTATTAATATATAATGGTCTTCTTCATCTCCTGTAACTTTTTTGTATTTAAAGTCCGTTTTGTTTGACACCACTGTAGATATCCCTAAAGTCTTTGGTTACTATTTGTGTGAAATATATTTTTAACAACCTTTCAATTTCAGCCTGTTTGCATCCTTGGGTCTAACGTGAGTCTCCTGCAGTCACCATATGGATGGCTCATATGTTCTTAATTATTCTGTTTTACTATTTCTTTTTATTGGAGAGTTTAATCCATTAACATTCAATTTTATTCCTTTAAAGTCATACTTACTTCAACCGTTTTATGCTTTGGCTTTCATATGTCATATCTTATTTTTGACCATATTTTCATTCATTTGGTTACTCTTTCTGATAGTCTTCACTTCTACACTATTCTCCAATACTGTCTCTTCTTTTTTCTTTTCTGGGTACAGAATTCCTTTTAGTGCTCCTCCAGAGCTGGAGTCTTGTTTAAAAATTCTTTTAGTTTCTATGTATCTGTGAATATTTTAAACTCACCATCATACTTGAAGGAAAGTTTTGTCAGAAAAATAAGTACTGGCCGGCAGTTTTGCTCTTTCAGTACCTTAATTATAGCATCCTGCTACCTTTTTGCTTCCATAGATTCTAAAGAAAAATCTGCACTAAATTTTTGTGTTTTTTAAATATATTTTATATTGAAGAGTATCATTCATACAAGAACATGCATAAACAAAAAGTGTATAGTAAAGATTGTGAACTTACAAAATAAACATGCATAACATCATACAGGAGCCTCATACATCACCCCTCCACCAATATTTTGCATTGTTGTGAAACATTTGTTGCAAACTATACAAGAGCATCGTCAAAATATGACTACTAAGTATAGTCCCTATCTTACATTTCATGTATTTTCCCCTCAACCCGCTCTATTTTTAAAAAATATTTTTTATTACAGAGGTTGTGAACTTACAAAACAATCATACACATGTGTAGAATTCCATACAACACCCCTTCACCAACATACCAAGCCCTGGTGGAACATTTGTTACAGATTATGAAATAATATCACCAGATTATTACCACAAACCATGATCCTTAGCGTACATTTGGCACACGTTTTCCATACACCTCCATTATCAACACACTACATCTTTGGCATTGATACATGAATATTATACTATTGCTGTTACCCACAGTCTATAGGTCACTCCAATTGTAGTTTTCCCATGTTTTCCACATTCTCACCACCTTGCCATAGTGATGTACATCTGCTCTAGGTCACAGAAGGACACTTTTGCATTTGAACTCTCTACCACAATTCACTTCCACCTCTGGGTTCACTGTGTTAATCAGTCCCTAGATTATTCTTTAGCTTTCTTTCAAGTGGCATTTACTTCCCCAGACTACCCTTTCCAGTCACAATCCCATATATAAACCAGCTGCTACTCACTATAATGTGTTACCGTCAACTCTATCCATTTCCACACTTTTACAGTCAAGTTAATTAAAACTTGTACATACATTAAGTATCAGTAGTTGTTCTTCTCAACCCTCCTCTTATCTCCTAATAAGCTATACTCTAAGTTTTAACTCCATATGGTTATTCTTCATATTTAGTTCATACTAATGAGACCGTGCGATATTTGTCCTTTTGTAAAATAGAAAAGAAGTATTAAAGCTAATCATTAATATGTAAAGTGCTTTTTGGTTTCTGTGTAAACTTCTAATATCTGACTTTGTATTAAAAAATTAGATAAAAATGATACAAATAAAAAAAGCTTACTTCGTTTAGTATAATGTCTTCAAGATTCATCCATGTTATCACACATATCCCAATTTCATTTATTCTTAAGGCAGCATAGTATTCCATCATATGTATATACCACATTTTGTTTATCCATTCATTGGTTGATGGACACTTGGGTTGTTGTCACTTTTTGACAATTGTGAATAATGCCACTATGAACATCAGTGTGCAGATGTCTTTTTGTGTCATAATTTTTAGTCCTTCAGGATATATTTGTAGTAGAGGAATTACTGGATCATATGGCAGTTTTATATTTAGCTTCCTGCCTTCCAATCTGCCTTCCACAGAGGCTGCATCATTTTACACTCCCACCAACAGAGAAGGAGTGTTCCTATTTCTCTTCATCCTCTCCAGCACTTATTGTTGACTGTTTTTTTTTTTAAATAATGGCCATTTTAAGTGGTGTTAGATGATATTCATTGTTGTTTTGATTTGCATTTCCCTAATAGCTAATGATAAGGAACACTTTTTCAGGTGCTCTTTGACCATTTGTATTTCCTCTTTGGAGAAATGTCTATTTAATCTTTTGCCCATTTTTTAATTGGATTGCTTTTTCTTTTATTGTTGAGTTGTATGATGTCTTTATATAGAATGGACATCAAATCCTAATCAGATATGTGGTTTCCAAATATTTTCTCCCATTGAGTGGGCTGACTTTTCACCTTCTTGATGAAGTCCTTTAAATCTCACAAATGTTTAAGTTTGAGTAGCTCCCATTTATCCATTTTTGTTTGTTTGTTTGTTTGTTTGATTGTTTGTACTTTGGGTGTAAGGTTTAAGAATCCATCACCTAAAACCAGGTCTTGAAGACATTTCCCCACATTTTCTTCTAGAAGCCTTATAGTACTTGTTTTTATATTTAGGTCTTTGATCCATTAATCCATTTTGAGTTAATTTTTTTTTATAATGTGTGAGATAGAGTTGTCATTCTTTCAGCTTTGGACATCCAGTTTTCCCAGAACCATTTGTTGAATAGACTATTCTGTCCCAACTGGTTGGGTTTGACAGGCTTGTTAAAATTCACTGGCCATAGATGTGAGGGTCTGTTTCTGAACCATCAATTCGATTCCATTGATCTATGTGTCTATCTTTATGCCAATACCAAGCTATTTTTACTACTATAGCTGGGTAATATGATTTAAAGACTGGAAGCTAGAGTCCTCCAACTTTGTTTTTCCTTTTTAAGATTTTTCTGGCTATTCAGGATCTCTTTCCCTTCCAGATAAATTTGATAAATGTGTTTTCCTTTTTTTTTTTTTAATTGCTGGTGGAATTTTTATTGAGATTACATTGAATCTGTATATCAACTTGTGTAGAACTGACATCTAAATGATATTTAGTTTTCCAATCTATGAGAATGGAATGTTCTTCCAATTATTCAGGTCTTTTTTTATTTCTTTTAGCAATGCATTATACTTTTCTGAATACAAGTCCTTGATTAAGTTTATTCCTAAATATTTGATTATTTTAGTTGCTATTGTAAATAGAATTTTTTACTGACTTCTTCCTCAGATTGAGCATTACAATTGTATAGAATCACCACTGATTTTTGCATATTGATCCTGTTTCCTGACACTACTGAAATTGTTTATTAGCTCTAGCAGATTTGTTGAAAAATTTTTTGGGAATTTCTAGATATAAGATCATATCATGGGAAGCGGCTGTGGCTCAATCAGTAGGGCTCCTGTTTACCATATGGGAGGCCCCGGGTTCGGTTCCCAGGGCCTCCTGGTGAAGGCAAGCCCGCCCGCACGGCGTGGTTAGCTGACCCAGCGAGCACAAGCAGCAAGGGGGGGATAAATGAATAAATAAATAAAATCTTTAAAAAAAAAAAAAAAGATCATATCATCTTCAAATAGTGAAAGTTTTACGTCTTCCTTTCTGATTTGCATGCCTTTTATTTCTTTTTCTTCCTTGATTGCTCTAGCTAGAACCTCTAGAACAATATTGAACAACGGTGGTGACAATAGGCATCTTTGTATTTTCCCTCATCTCAATGGGAAAGCTTTCAGTCTTTCACCATTGAGTACAATGTTAGTTGTAGGTTTTTCATATATGGCCTTTATCATGTTTAGAAAGTTTCTTTCAATTCCTATCTTTTGTATTATTTTTATCAAGAAAGGGTGCTGTATTTTGTCAAATGCCTTTTTCTGCATCAATTGATAAGATCATGTGATTTTTCTTCTTTGATTTATTAATGTGGTGTATTATGCTGATTCATTTTCTTGTGTTGATCCTCTCTTGCATGCCTGGTATAAAACCCACTTTATCATGTTGAATAATTTTTTAATGTGTTGTTGGATTTGATTAGCAAGTATATTATTTAGCGTTTTTTTAATGTGTGTTCATTAGAAAATGGGCCTGTAATTTTCTTTTTTCAAAATATCTTTTTCTAGCTTTGGTAATAGGATGATATTGGCTTTATAGAATGAGTTTGGTAGCATTCCTTCCTGTTCAATTATTTTGGAGAAGCTTGAGCAATATTGATATTAGACAGCATTTGAAAGATTGGCAGAACTCACCTGTGAAATTGTCTGATCCTGGGCTTTTCACCTTTGGGAAGTTTTTGATGACTATTTCGATCTCTAGTTGTGATTAGTTTGTTGAGGTCTTCTATTTCTTCCAGGGTTAGTGTGGGTTGTTCATGTATTCTTAGGAATTTGCCCATTTCTCTGTGTTATCTAGTTGTTGCTGTATAGTTGTTATACTATACTCTCATGATCTCTTTTATTTCGGCAGGGTCAGGGGTAATGTCTCCCTTCTCATTTCTGACTGTTATGTATTTGGATCTTCTCTCTTTTTTCATTGTCAGTCTAACTAAGGTTTGTAAATTTTGTTGCTCTTTTCATAAAACCAACTTTTG
Source organism: Tolypeutes matacus (assembly GCA_026826555.1). Lineage (NCBI taxonomy): Eukaryota > Metazoa > Chordata > Mammalia > Cingulata > Chlamyphoridae > Tolypeutes > Tolypeutes matacus. The sequence goes on along the minus strand of JAKSZT010052260.1, from coordinate 617,698 downwards.
GTTTTGTTGATTCTCCCTATTGCTTTGTGTTCTCAATGTCATTTATTTCTGCTTTAATCTGTATTATTTCTTTCCTTTGGTTTGGTTTGGGAATGAGTCTGCTGTTCTTCTTCTAGTCCCTACAGGTGTGCAGTTAAGTCTTCAATTTTAGCTTTTTTTTTTTTTTTTTTTTTTTTTTAATGTAAGTGTTGAGGTCTATAAATCTCCCTCTCAACACTGCCTTTGCCATATACCATAGGTTTTGTAATGTTGTGTTGTCATTGTCATTCATCTCAGGTTAATTGCAGAATTCTCTAGCAATTTCTTCTTGGACAGACTGATTATTTAAGTGTGATGTTTAATTGCCATCTATTTGTGAATTTCCACCTTATTTGTCTGTTTTTTATTTCTAGCTTCATTCCATTATGATCAGAGAGATTATTTTGTATAATTTATTCTTGTCATATGACCTACCATCTGGTCTCTCTTGAAGAAGGTTCCATGAGTACTTGAAAAGGAGCTAAATCCTGCTGTTTGGGGGTGCAATGATATATAAATGTCTGTTAGGTCTTGCTCAATTATTATATTATTCAAGTTCTCTGTTTCTTTATTTATCATCTGTCAAGTTATTCTATCCAAAGCTGAGAGTGTTATATTGAAGTCTCCAACTATGATTGTAGAGACATCCATTTCTCCCTTCGGCTTTGCCAGTGTGTTCCTCATGTATCTTGGGGCACCCAAGTTAGGTACATAAATATTTAACATAGTTATTTCTTCTTGTTAATTGCCCCTTTTATTAATATATAATGACCTTCTTATAGGTCTTATAACAGCTTTGCATTTCAAATCAATTTTGTCCAATATTAGTGTTGCTACTCAAGATCATTTTTCATTACTGTTTGCATGGAATAAGTTTTTCCAACCTTTAACTTTTAACCTGATTTTGCCCTTATGTCTGAGGTAAGTCTCTTGTAGCCAGCATATAGATGGCTCAAATTTTTTATCCATTCAATCAGTCTATGTCTTTTGATTGGGGAATTCAATCTATTAACATTCAATATTATTACTTTAAAGGCATTACATACTTTGTCCATTTTTATGATCACTTTTATTAATAATCCTCCTTATTTTAGAGTTGAGCATAACTGTGGGAGCTCCTCGTTGGTGGAGTGATCCCACCATTCAGCATGTTGTCTTTCCCATATGAACTTGCCATGTCTTTAGTGTCTGTGTACGCAGAGTTGATGATGGTTTACAAATCTGAATTTTGCCCTTTCCTGCTGATCCCCAAACTGATTCTGTGGAGGTAAGTAAATCACTGAACTATGGCCTAAAGTTTTCCTTCCTAACCTAAACTGGGAAAAGAGATTTCTCTACCATCAGCAAAGTCCCTATATATCTTTGGAATATGTGGGCAGAGGGGGATTATGATCATTTCAAATGAGAGTTTTGGTTTATGTTTTCTTTTCCAAAACTCTTATACGCTTCCAACTCGCTTCGTTACCATCTGAAAGAAATTATTGTAACTCTGCAGTTTTTGCTCTTGAGGGCTATTTAGTTTGGCTTCTGACCTCTTCAAACAGACACTGTGATAGAAGAGAGTGGTCCTATATGGAAGCACTGAACTTTCTTTTTCTTTCTTCTCTTATTAACGTTTCAATTTTAATTTTGATGACATTTTTTTATTTGGATTAGAAATTATTTTCCTTATAAACACAATTATGAATACCATCTGTCCAAGGAAACTTTACATTTTTCAGAACCTTTTGATGATTCATTTTCTTTTTCTCTTTTGGAAATTTGGTGGCTTTTAGGTGCCCCATAGCAGACTGGAAGAGGACTCAGTCTAAAGGCACTAACTCTACCCTCCTGAACGCAATGAGTCACACACTTGTTGTTGGCAAATTTCCAAGTACATTACACAAGTGTATACTTCCTGGAGTACCCATCTTTTGGGCCCAATGAGAAACGGTTTAAAGCAAAATCGAAATCCCAGACATCAATCTAAAGATCCTGGCTCCATACCAAGTACCATGTACTGGGAAAGTAAGGAAATCTGATGATAACAGTCAAATAAAGTTCCTTGTTAGAAAAAATAAAATAAATAAACATTCAAACAAACAAAGAGGCTTTAGAACGGTAACGACTTATACTAAATCAGCTTCTAGGTCCTTCATACATTTTTGAAAGAGGGGTTACATTGAAGAGTTTCCATGAAGACATGCTCTACTCGATAATTTAAAATTCTAAAACAGATTTGTACAGCTAGACCAAGAATGAAAGTAAATGCAGGAATTATAAACTGGGTTATGTATACTATTTTGTACTTTTTTGAGACGTTAGCAAAGTTTGCATTGAGGTATAAGGAAAAGGGGGGAAAAAGCTGAGGACACTTCAGTATGACTCAGCTGAAAATTACACTTTAATGAAAAATCAATTAAATCCTCAGAAGTTGCTATTTAACAGATTAATTCTATAGTTGTCCCTCTCTTACTCCATCAAAGCCTTCCTCCTCTATTAACCTGCCTCAATAATCAGCAGGAATTGGTAATCAAACTGGTTGCAAAATTAACCCAGTAGGCTCAGGTCCCCAATAGGCTGAGATGCTTTAATTTAATATCAGCATTCACATTGGCATCGGCTAATGCTCTGTCAGTCCAAATTTCTCAGGACTTTATACCTGTGATTGTCATTTTTATTAGATTTTATATTAAAAGAAACCCACTGCCAAGCCTTTCTGGATCATAATTTTATACTCAGTAGTTTTCAAAGAGCCTGAATATTAGATAATACTTTTGAGGATAGAATAAAAATTCTTAGTTCTCAAGCAGACTACTAGAATCATTTAATCTACTTTTTTGGAAGGTGGGGTAAAAAACACTTATCATGCATTTATAAAAATGATTAGTTTGGAAGGTGTTTAGTAGAGACGCTACAGTAATGTGGTGTGGGACTTCTTTGAGGGCACGTAAAACCAGACATGAGGGATCAGATTAGGCTCAAACAGTTGAGCACCTGCTTCTCACATGAGAAGTCCCAGTTTGGTTCCCGGTGACTCCTGAAAAAAAAAAGCAACAAGGAAAACAAACAAAAAATCTAACTCAGGTGAGCCAATATGGTTCAGTGGTTGAGTGCCAGCTGCCAGCTTCCCACATACAAGGTCCTGACTTCAATCCCCAGCCCCAGTACCAGAAAAATAAAAAAAGACATGAAGGGGAAATTTGAATTCATAGGAACCAATTTTGGGCCCGTAAAAAAACAACCAAACAAAAAAACAATAAAACAACTGTGTAAGTCGTGGGAAAAGAGTCACGGAAGCCAACCTAGTGTAGGCCTCAGAGAGCCTTAAAGCACTGCTGTTTTACCAGCGACCCTAAGGAACCTCTTCCCATGGGCCCCAGCCTCTTACCTCCTGACAGCCTCTGCACCATCTGGCTCTTCTGGAGGAACTTCTTTGTAGTTCTGGGTGTAGTGAATGAATCCTTACCACACCTGTACCCTGGGCTGTCCTCACTCTTTGACATGACTTTATAGCTGGGATCTGCAGGTGTGGGAGGAGGTGTATGGGATCAGCTGATGGGAACCTCCAAGAGGAAAGTACTGAGCAAAACTAGGTGAGTTCCTTTGTGGGTGGTAAACTGCTGTTAAGGGAAGAAAGAGCCAGTTTGTAGGCTTTCTACCTGGATTGCAGATGAATGGCAATGGAGGGAGGAATAGCCTTGGAAGAAGGAAGGTTTGAATAAGTAAAGGGCCTTGCTTAATTTCTGGAGGGACCACCATTTGTATAATCTGAATGCTCCCGATCTTTTATATTCTCCCCCTGGGCAAGGGGAGCAAGAATCCTCCTCTTTCAGAAGTGAGCAGAGGCTGCTTCCCCATTCCCTTCCCAGATAAGCCTATGAGATGGAAAATGGAACCTAGAGCCATCACTCCAGGGTGACCAGAACTTTTTCAACTCTGGGGATCAGGAATACTCATTTGAATAGAGACACATGGTCTGCACTTAGTGGGATGGGATTCTAATGACCTTTCTTTTTGTACAAGGGTGATAATGGTCAATTTATTGATTGTGACTCATATTCTCTCTCTTTTGTCCATCCCAGGCTGATTTTAAAACAGCATGCACAGATCCCTCTCAGTCCACCATGTCCCTCTAGTGCTATGTATCTTTCAGCTGAGGTGACTCTCATCTAGTCTCTCTGAGTGGGAAGTGGAACTTTGGATTTTCCTCAGGGTTGCTTTGCCTCTGAGGATCTACAGGTATATTTTTAGACCCTAAAAGTTTTCAGTTTTTGTGAATATTGGAAACAATAACAAATCTTGATTTCTCTTCAAGACATTGAAAGAAATACACTGATTGTACACAAATAATGACAATTGTCTTTTTGTTTTTTTTATGCTATTATAGCATAAACAATATAATGTATTTTTTAGTAAATTAATATTGACTATGGGACCCTATAAATATTTAATATTTTGTAAGAAAGCTAAAGTAAAGTGGATGATGCTTTATAATGATATCTTTGCCCTCAGTTGTTTTCAGAGACTTCAGTTCTTTCTGTGTATTAAGCAATTGATGCTGTTTTGTGCTGCTGAATACATAATTCCTTAGTCCCTTTCAGTGAATAATGGGGCTGGAGCTGGATCTTTGGGACTTGTAATCTCAAAATCCCAGGCTGTATTGGATAAGTTAGCCCTGTCAGTATGTTTCCCCCTCCCTTGAGGCTGTCCCTTCCCCTCTGAACCTGCTAAGTTTGAAACAACCACTAGCTAGTGCTGTAGGTGGGAGCAAGCGCAGTAGCATGTGGTCTTCTCCAAAGCTGGGGCAAGGATTTCAGGTTTGGGGCAGTAGCTCAGCCTTTTCCGGATGCTGTATTGCTTTCTCCTCTCCTACAGGGGAAACTTGATCTTTGAAAGAATACATTAGGCAATAAAATATACTGAAATATATTGTCTTCCCCTGATTATTTTATACAAATTTCAACAAGACAAAAGATAGGACAGAAAAAATGGAACAGTGATTTATTACAGAAAAGAAAAAAGAAATTCAATTGATACACAATTCTAAATAAGTTTTCAAATCTTTGCAAAATTAATCATCTTTTGAAGAATAAAATTATTTCACATCCAGGAAAAAGCAGAAAAATGCCAAAACTCCATGAAAATGAAAGGATGTGCAAGATTATGAAACTATAAGTCTCCAAAATGCACAGGGTGAATGAGGCTTTTGAAGGCCCAGCCTTCTGGGTCAGTTTGAAATGAGAGGCCAGAAAAGACCTTCCCACCTGCCCTGCTTCAAGAGCAGGCAGGGACTGAGGAGTCTTAATGAGGGTAAAACCAGAGGTATCTGAGAAATTTGATACTTCAACTTGCAATTATATCGTGGTTTATGTGGTCCCCTAGATAAATTACCATCATTTTTTTGCTTTGATGATGGGAGTCTAACCAGGACTGCAGCGTCTCCTCTGATCACTCGTCTCCCTTGAAACCAATCCCCCTCCCCTCACAGTATCTACAGATCCCAGAATGTACCAACTCATGCATTCATCTGCTTGGCCTTGTCTGCCTCCCAGATTACAGCTCAGGAGAGAATGGAAAACCAGAGGAACAGTTGTACCCTAGAGAATTTCCAAAATTGGCCTCTTTTTACTTTGTTTTTACATGAGATAATCATGGATTCATAGGCCAAACTAAGAATAACTTGGCCCAGTTTCCCCCAATAGTAATGTTTGGCAAAATTATAATATAATATCACAACCAAGATATTGATGTTGATACAATCCTCCAATATTATTCAGGTTTCCCGTTTTAAACATATTCATTTTTGCTTGTGTATGTTGGTGTATATGTCTGTGCTTGTGTTGTATTACATTTTATATAATTTCAGTATGAAGTTGGGTCCTGTATAATGTTATTTATTTTTTAAATGGTTTGTATAATAAGTAATAAAGCCACTTGTGCCTGGAGTGTTCTTTGTGGGAAATGTAATGATACAATATCAATCTCTTTCATACATATAACACTATTAATATTTTATATAGTTTTAAATACACTATTGTACAGAAATGTCTAAATTTAATTATCTAATTATTTGCTATTTATTTATAAAATATAATTTAATTTTACTTTCACCTTTAAGTCATGTGGCCTTGCTTACTTCACTTATAAATTCTAGTAGTTGTCCTATATATTTGCTTAGATTTTCTACATAAACTGTACTGCCATCTCAAAATCCAGACTCTTTTATTTCTTCTGTTCCAATATTTATGACTGTTTTTTCAAAATAGGCTTTGTTTTAAAGACTTACAGAAAAATTGTACAGGAAGTACAAAGAGTTCCCATATATCCCTTCTCTCCCCAAAGTTTCTCCTATTATTAGCATGTTGCATTAATTGCGGTACTTTTTTTCCAACTGATGAACCAGTTTTGATATATTATTAATAACTAAAGCCCAAGGTTTACATTAGTGTTCTTTCTTTGTATTGTGAAGTTCTCTATATATTTTCATGTATGCACCAGAGAGTGTAAAAAACAATAGTTTTACTGCCCTAAAAATTCTGTGTTCCACTTCTTCGTTCCTCCCCATCCTTCCCGGAACTCCTGGCAACCACTGATCTTTTTGCTGTCTCTATAGTTTTGCCTTTTCCAGAATGTCATATACTTGGGATCACACAGATGTAATCTTTTCAAACTGGCTTCTTTCTCTTAGCAATATGTATTTATGTTCCTGCATGTCTTTTCATGACTTGATAAATTTATTATGATTGTTGAATAATATTCCATTGAATGGATACATAGCAGTTTATTTATAAATTCACCTATTAAAGGGCATTTTGGTTGCTCTAAATTTTTGACAAATATTCAAAACTGTATTTTTGTATGGACACAGGTTTTTAACTCATTTCGGTAAATACCTTGGAGATTGATTACTAGAATATATGTTAAGGCTGTGTTTATCTTGGCAAGAGACTGCCAGCTACCTTGGCAATATCACTTCCATTTTCCATTCCCACCAGCAATGAATGAGCATTCCTGTGTTCCCCTTCCTTTTCAGCATTTGGTGTTGTCAGTGATTTGGATTTATCTATCCTGATAGATGCATAGTGGTATCTCATTGATGCTTCAAGTTGTAATTCCCTAGTGACATATGATGCTGACTTTGTTTTCATATATATATAGTCCTCTGTATATCTTTTCGGTGAGTTGTTTCTTCAGATCTTTTGCTATTTTTTAAATTGGTTTTTTTGTAATTTTATTGTTGAATTTAAAATTGCATTATATATCCCAATATATATATCTTTTATTTGTTTCTCTTGTCCTATTTCTCAGTCTAGGACCTACATTTCATTGAAAAATGTAAGTGGTGGGTGTTGACATATTTCTTGATATGTTCCCAATCATGGATGGAATGCATTTTGTCTTTGACCAGTTAAAAGTGATGTTAGCAGTAGGTTTTTCATTGTTTCCTTTTATCAGCTTGATAATGCTAATTTGTTATTATTACAAATGGTATTGGATTTTAAAAAATGTTTATTCTGCATGTATTGAAAGGAACATGTGGTTTTGCTCCTTTTGTTGCTCTTTTTATTTAGATATGCTATTTTTTAGCGATTATTTTGGGTTTATACCCATGTTATTCTTACAGATCACTGAGGATCTTTTCATTATTTTCAGATTGGATATGTTTATTGATCTACCCTTACATACATTTAGTCTATTTTTGTTTATCGCTGAATTGCTGCTATTAAGCCAATCCTCTTTTGTATTTTAAATTGGAATTATTTTAGTTTTTAGTTCTAATGTTACACTTTTTTACTGTAACGTCAGTAAATATATGTTTTTCCTTTGATGCTGACATTCCCTTTTTGTTCATTATTATAAGTATATTTTCTTTATATCCTTCACCCCACATATAATAGTGGCTATAAAATCTTTGTGTAATTCTGACATCTGTGCTATTTTGGAGTTCATCTCCATTGATGGTCTCTTGTCTTGAATATGGGTCATGTTTTCTTTTCTTTATATGGAGAACAACTTTAGCTTGCATCCTTGGTGTGCAAAGGATATGTTGTAGATATTGGTTTTTGCATATTTCTCTCAAGAATATTAATTTTTCAGGCAATTAATTTGATAAAATTCAAATTTTATATTCTCCCTAACAGGATTCAGCAGCTGAAATCTCTGTTCATTTCCTGTAGCCGTATCTTGGCTGCTTTGCACTTGTCTCAAATATGTGTAGTTCAGATATGTATTCAGAGTTTATATGCATAACCTGGGATTCCCCTCTCTGGATTTCTCCTTTAAGGATATTTTCTCATCATCTTCCAGATGCTGTGGTAGCCCCAAGTCATTCTTCTTGTTCTTCAAGCCAATAAGCCTGTAGGGGGTTAACTGAGTTTCACTGTCCCACCCAGTTCCCACTGAGGTTTACCCTCCAGTGATAAGGCATAAACTGAAACTGAGCCAAAGCTGTTCCTTTCCCCAAGGTTCAGTTTCTGTTTCTTGCAGTTTCTGTTTCTGGCAGTTTCTGTTTCTGGCAGTTTCTGTTTCTTGCTTTCGTAACTTTCTAGTTCCTTCAAGTCTAGTTGATTTTTTAAAAATTTTGCCAATAGCTTAGTGTTGACCTATGGGTAAGGGGTGTTTTTTTTGGATAGAATGTTTGCCTCTATTAGTGGAAGAAGAACCTTGGTTTTTCCTGTCTTGGATCTTCTTATGAATCAAATCATATAGTATTAGCTCCACTGATAAGGCTTCTTCTCCAGAGAAGCTCTGCTACCTCACTCAGTTTCCTGCAGGAAAATGTTCAGGTGTTTCCTGATTTTCACATGTTCTTCTTTGCTAAACATCAGTTTTTTCTGTGCTTTCTCCCCAAGTGGTGCCTAAACTCAGACTCTAGCACACAGGATGCAATTCAATGTAGATTAAAATAGGACTGCATAGGACTATAACAGCCTTGGATCATGCTACAACTTGTAACTCATGCTGCCTTGGGATGTCTGGAAAGAGAGTATAAGAAATCCATCTGGAAAATGTGAGAGGTAGCTAGAGGTCAGGAGGACTGTGATGATGTCCTTGGAATCTCCTATGATGCATTAGATTTTAGAAAGACAGAAACTAGTGGAGAAAACTAGACCAGTAGGAAACCGGAATGTACCCATGCTCATTCATCACCACACACAATTTACCTCCAGAGCTGAGCACATTTGAATGTTCATATTCCTGCTTCTGATGTTCTCAGTGATCAGGGAGCAGTATTTCTTCCCCAGGGCACTGTGTTTTCCTCCAGTCCCTACAGCTTTTACTAGAGAGACATATAGTGAAATATCTCCCTCTTTGGTCCATGCATGGTGTTTTAACATTTCCTCTTTAAGAAATCTGTGGTCAAATTTAGAATTACTATTGCTATAGTGTGGAAAGAGAAAGGAATTAAACACAAAGCATTGAGATAAATTTCTGAGGAAACCATAGGAAGAAAACAGAGAGAATGTGAAATACTGCTCATTTAAAATCTGTAAAATGGTTTATATAAATATTAACACTTTTGGAATTTCAATATGTACTGCAGCAATTGTGTTCATCAAGAATACCAATAGAACAGAAGTCTTTCTTATTATCAGGATGTTCAATTCAATTAAAATTATATCTATAGCTATATATCTGCATATTTATCACTTAAACTGTCACCCTCTGGGTACTACATCTTGTAATCAAGGTGAAACAGTATGAACAAGAAATCAAGGTCCCTCCCTGCCTTGATGAAACTTAGAGTTTGAAGGTGTAGATTGAGTTTCTGGAATTCTCAATGATAGTAACACGTGATAAAAATGATGACAAAGGGAAAACCAGCAGCTTTATGAATACAATCATTATAAAATTGGGATAAGTAGTATCATTGAATTTGAAAATCATCACTTTCTTAGTTGTTAGAACAAACTTCACTTATTCTCAAGAAAGTGAAACTGACAAAATGACTCAGTTATGCAACAATAGTTTTCGGTTCCTGCCTCATTGTCAATAAGTAAGTCAAAAAAAGTTTGTGAGGAGTAGTTTATTATTCTGCAGGTAACAATACAAAACAATCTACATTTTAAATCCCCTGAAGTAGATTTCTTACTCACCTTACATGTCTTCCTGTGGTTAGTGTGTGAAGAAGTGTGTCACTCAGGGCCCCTGGCTATGGATGCTCCATCATCTTGCAGCTGGACCATCTGTCTCATGTGGTCAGAATAAAACAGATGGACAATAGGGCACAAAAGCATTTACAGTAAAATGTAAAATCTTTCAGTTCTACTTTTTGAATGCTGTTGTATTACCAAAGCAGAATGAAGTGGAAAAAAGCTTGAAGGTGTTTGCATAACTCAATAAAAAATTACACTTGAATAGGACCATCTTTTAACTTCCTTGTACCTACCTGCCTCATTAATAGCTGAGTCACAGGAAACTGACACAGTTGGCCCTCACAAATGGAAGATGCTTCATTGACCTTACTTTCCCATTCCACTGACAACTTCTTACACTGCCCAAATATCAGCCGAAATTACACAGAGTTTCATAACTGGTTGTCTCCTCCATCAGACTGTATCACAACAGGTCAGTTGCCAAGTCTTTCTTGATCATTATTTTATCCCCTGTGAATTGCACATGTGATAAAGTTAGGATAAGGTCAACTAGTACTTACAGGATTGAGTTGACTTTCCAAGTGCTCTGACAAGGCTGTGGAGATGACATAATTGGAACTCAATTCCTTCTTATTCAAATATTATGTCCTCATTAAAAATAACTAGTTTTTAAAATGTTAATCTAACATCTCTTAGAGGACAGTTTGGAGATTTTGGAGGAAGATGGAACCCTGAACCTGAGGGATAAAATTGCAGCCCAAGAATAATTGGGAGAGGAATAAGAATACATTCACTGCCTAGCTGGCCAGGCACCAGAAAGCATTCCTTCTTCCTGCTGCCCAAAGTGGCAGCCTCTCATTGGTCCCCTGCATGCCACTGACAACTTAACTTTCATTTCTCTCTGACAATTCTCCACAAAAATGCTTTGTGAAGATCAGCTTCCTGGTTTTGGTGAGTGCTTCCTGACCACACCTGCCCCTGTCCTGTCTTCTGGGAAGTTTGCAGGAGACAGAGATGAGAGAATTAGGGATGAAAAAACTGTATGTGTTTGGGTGAGATTAATTTGTGTCCAGAAGCTGTGCTGAAAGGAAAGAAAGAGCAGGCTTGCAGGCAGCCTGCAGAGTCCCAAGTAAAGGGCAGCCTTGATCTCTGGGATGGGCGGCCGTGAAAGAAAGAAGTTGGAAAAAAGAAAGGGCCTTCTTTGTTTCCCAGACAGACCATTAGTTCTCCATGCTGAGTCCACCCCTCTCTCATTATTATACTATAGTTTTCATATTTGCACCTTGCCAGGGGAGCCAGAGTCCTTTCTTTTTCAGAGGCAGAAAGTCCCTTCCCCCTTCCTCTCTAGAGAAGCCTGTGAGATGGCTTCCCTGTTTCCTGTTGTGAAAGCCCAAGCTCTGCAAAGGGCCAGCAGATATGGGAGCCATAACCTGACCCCGTGAGGGAAGGAACAGGGTCTCAGGTCTCAGGCAGGATAACTTGCTCCTTCCATTCCTTCTTGATAACCTCTGTGCCACTATTCACAGCTTTCCTCACAAGTTTGAAACCACATAGCCTGCTTGGGGACAGCAGGCTGGAAGAACTGTTCTCTGCCCATCTCTGCAGCCACTGCTGTGGTCACTTATCCCCCACAATGTCCAGGCCTGGGAAACTGGCTCTTGCCTGAGTGCTCTGGCTCACTCTTGCAGCAGGAGGCTAACCTGACTCTCGGGTGTCCCCTCTGCATTAGAGCTTGTTTTCCATGCTTCCTCATCTTAGACACACTTTTGCATTGCTTATTACCTCAATTCCTCACTCATCTTCCCTTGCTTAGGCCTGGGGAGACGAGTTGGTAATATCTCAGAAAAGCCGATTGTCACCTCACCTGTGAGCACTCTGCACCTTGTTCCTGTGTTGCACAGTTTCTGATGTGTTCTTTCCTTTCCTCCACATTTTCAGAGGTCAAGGCAACTGCCTCCTCATGCATCTGTGCTTTACAGGAGGGCCAGGTCCTTTTCTGCTGGATGTTGATTGTCTAATCAGCAGGGTCTAATACATTGAAAGAAATGCATTCATTTATTTTTTAAGGTTTTTATAAAATTTTAAGGCAGAATGCTGCTGCATGACCAAATTGTAATTAACATCCTTTCAAAATGCAATGAATGAATTTTGTATCTACAAGAGATTACATTCTGGTTTAGGTGTAGGGAAACAATAATTATTGAAAACAATAATTACATAATATAGGATGAAAAAGGTGGTAACGGCAATGATATAATATTGAATATAATATTGAAACAACAAACAGGGGAGTGGTTGTAGCTCAGTGGTTGAACGCCTGCATCCCATGTACGAGGTCCTGGGTTCAATTCCAGTACCTCCTAAAAATGAGTAAAGAAATAAAAATTTAACAGTGGTGGATTAGGGCTGTAGTCCTAAAGGACTTTGTAATCTTCAATAGATCTCAGATTAGGCCTCATTGTGAGAAGATGATTTTGAAAGGTTTTTAAGGAAAGGAGGGATTTAAAGGATCTCAGATGGGATTTTGTCTGGAGGGATCAAAAACCTATGGGAGGCTAGTGTGCATTGGAGCACAGTGTGCAGGGAAAGGAGCAGGAGGTGAGGTCAGATGGATGAGACAGTGGGAGGGGATGGACCCTGTGAGCGTAAATTGACAATTACAAATTTAGTCTTCCCTCTGGAGGATGTGGATTTGAGCAGAGTGATGAGACTGATGTGTGCTTTAAAAGCTCACTCTGGCAGTTGGTATGTACACAGCCATGACAGTAGACTGCAGCAGGCCAAGGATATATTATCAGGGAGACCAGTAGGGGCTATTCCTGGAGTCGAGATAAAAGATTCAGGTGGCAAGGGATTAATTAGGAGAGCACCCCACAGGATGTTCTGTGAGAAAGGGGGAGGGGATTAGGGAGAGCTTTATTAAAATGGCCCTGTATTATGAAATGGCTTCTTTGAAACATGTTGATCCTAGGAGAGAGGGTCATACACGTGGATCAGATTTAGCCTCGGCCCCTGAAGGGTGGCTGCAGAGTGAACTGTGTGGAATGGGGAGGAGTTGCAGTGTTTCTGAGTTCTCAGGTCTCCGGAATCCAAGACAAGGTCCTACTTTCCCTATTGGCATCTCTTGACCCAGGGTCAAGGGGAAGTTTAAAGAATGTTGGCTCAATCCCACACAGGACTTATTCTCTGCATCACGTCTCTCCCCATGCTGCCTATGCTGCTTAGTAAAGACACTTTCATTTTACTTGTCTGACCTGTACAGGTACAGAAAGCCTATGTACAGACAAGCAGTGTCCAGTGAGAAAAGGAGGCTCAGGATTAATCGGCGCTCAACCTACTCTGACTTCTCCTAGCTTTGTACCACCCCTAAAGGGGAATATGCATTTTGTCCCTTGCTCTGTCTATCCCTCTGTCTTAAGTGGGTAGGCTTTCGTTGGTGTAAAGGCACAGGATTCATTGCAAGGAAAGTGAGCTTTAATCAGTTTAACTTGTGGCAGAAGCTTATGGAAGAACCAGTCAGGAACATTGCATTCAGCATATACATGGATATCTCAATGTGAGAGTTTAAGGAGTGCTTGTAAAACTCTAGCCTGATAAACAACAGAGGAACCCCAATGGGATGGTTCTGGTCCAAGGGACAGGAGGACAACAGGACACCATGATGTCCCTGATTCCTGTCACTCATACCATTTCATATTTGTTTTAGTTTTCTAAAAGCTGCTGGGAAATGTGTTGGCTTCTAGAAGGCGACTTATTAGGTTAAAGGCTTACAGTTCTGAGCCTGTGAAAACATCCAAATTAAGGCATCATCAGAGATGATGTCTCACCAAGTTGCAGCTGTGGGTGATCAAATATCTGGCTCATCTCTCCCCGCTCTTCCAGGCCTAGTCTCTTTCAGGCTTTTGGTGACCTTTTTCTGTCCATCTGTGCTCCCTTGATTCCAGCCTCTCAGGGTTTCTCTGTCTCTGCTGCTTTTCTCTGTGTCTCTGCTTTCAGTCCTCCATTTTTAAAGGAGTCCAGCAAGAGGGCAAAGGCACACTGTGGGTCACACCTCACTAAAACAATCCAAAGCAGCTGCCCCCCACCTGAATCCAGTCCAATCAATGGGGCCAACACACACAGGAATGGATGAGCTCCAAGAACATGGATCCAGAAAAATTGCCAAGCTATCAGAATATTCTAACTGGCTATTAGAGTATTAGGATTTAGAATCTGGCTGAATCCTCATTTAGGATTGAGCCTAGTTCTGTGTGAGAACTTCTGATTTCCTGGTGAGGAAATCTTAGGCAGGGAACGTATTGAGGCTCCAAGGGCCCAGCCCAGGCTTCTGTGTCAGTAGTTTCACTTTTCATTGCCATTCCTGCCAGTGTGACCTAATAGTCCATACTCTGGCCAGGCTTCCTTAGCTTTCCCACGTAATCAGGACAGGAGACAGAAATGGCTAGTGAGGCTGCTGAGGTTAGTGCTCACTGAGGGCTCTTATAGTGGTCCAGGAGGCACTTTACCTCTCCTGTTACAACTTAGTAAGAAACTTGATTAGGCATATGAGTGGGAAACTACCATAATTTAGGTAAGCCTACCGAACCATAGGACGTGCCATAGGAACATGCATTTGATGTTGTATCTAAAAACACATTGCCAAATCAAAGATTACCTAGATGTTCTCTTTTATTATTTTCTGCAAGTTATAAAACTATACGTTTTTACATTTAGGCCTGTAATCCATTTTGAGTAAGTTTTTACAAAAGTTATAAGGTCTGTTCTAGATTTATTTTTGTGCATGTGATTGTCCAGTTATTGCAGCACCATTTGTTGAAAAGAATGCCCATTCTCCACTGAATTGACTGTGAGGCTTTGTCATAGGTCACTTGACTGTCTTGGTGTGGATCTATTTCCAGGATTCTCGTTGTTCAACTGAAGTTTTTGTTTCTTCTTTTGTCAATGCCTCACTGTCTTGAATATGTAGTTTTATGGCAAGTCTTAAAATTGGGTGGCATCACTTTTGACTTTCTTGTTTTTTAGTATTATTTTAGCTATTCTGATTTATCTTTTGGCTTTCTAAATGAAGTTTAGAATTCTTTTTCATGTCTGCAAATCATTTGCTGGAATTTGACTGGAATTGTTTTGACTCTAAAGATTAACTTGGAATACACTGATATCTTAACAATATTGAGTAATCCTATGCATGAACATGGAATGTCTCTCCATTTAGACAGATCTTTGATTTCTTTTAGCAGCATTTTCCTCACATATACCTTATAAATATTTTGTTGTATTTTTACCTATTTCTTTTTTTATGGTAATAATGTACATGATGCTGTGCTATTAAATTCAATTTCCAGTTGTTCCTTGTTTCTATATAGGAAACATTTGACTTTTGTACATTAACCTTGAGTCATGCAAACTTGCTATAATTGCTTATTATTTCTCAGAGTATTTTTGTCAATTCTTTGGGAGTTTCAAGATAGACAATAATGTTATAAAGGCAGTTTTATGTTTTCTTGTCCATCTATATATCTTTAAATTCCTTTCCTTGTCTTATTGCATTAGCTAGCATTTTAGTTTATGTAATGGGTAAAAGGGGACACATTTGCCTTTCTTCTCAGTCTTAGAGGAAAGCACCTGATATCTCACCATTCAATATGATGATAGCTGTAAGTATTTTGCAGATGTTTTTTATCAAAGAGAAAGTTCCCCACTATTCCTATTTTGTTGATTTTTTATCATAAGTGGGTGTTGGATATATTAAATGAATTTCTGCATCTATTGATATGAAATATATTTATTGATATGATGGATTATATAACCCGATTTTCAAATGCTGACCAGTCTTGCATACCTGAAATAAATCCTACTTGGTTGTGTAGTATAATTCTTTTTTATAGTGTTGAATTTGATTTGGTAATATTTTATTGCAGATTTTTGCATGTATGTTCATGAGAGGTATTGGTCTGTACTTTTCCTTTCATGTAAAGTTTTTTAACTGCTTTTTATATTAGGATAATGCTGGTCTCATAGAATGTGCTAAGAATATCTTCTGATTCTATTTTCTGAAAGAAATTGTAGAGAATTGATATAATTTGTTCCTTAAATATTTGATAGTATTCACCAGTGATACCATCTGGGCCTGGCACTTTATTTTGAAAGGTTATTTATTGTTGATTCAATTTCTTTAATAGATATAGGCCTATTCAGATTATCTATTTCTGTTTCTGTGAATAATAGTAGATTGTGCCTCTCAAGGAATTGGTCAATTTCATTTCATAACTAAATTATCAAATTTTGGGGCATATAGTTGTTCATAGTAATCCTTTACTAGCCCTTTAAGGTCAATGGGATTATATTGATGACATATTATTTTACGATATTAGTAAATTGTATTTTTCTTAATTTTTCTCGGATAGCCTGTCTAAAGGCTTATCAATTTTACTGATCTTTTCCAAGAACCAACTTTTGGGTTTGTTGGTTTTTCTCTATTGCTTTTCTATTTTCTATTTAATTAGTTTCTGCTATAATTTAAATTATTTATTTTGTTCTCTCTGTTTTATTTAAGGTGTATAGTGTTTTCTTTATCTAGTATCCTAAGGTTGGAGCTTAGATTATTGAATTAGGATCTTGATTCTTTTCTAATATTTGCATGCCATGCTATAAAGTTCCCTCTAAACACTGTGTTAGCTGCTTCCCACAAATTTGGCAAATTGTATTTTCAATTAAATCCACTTGACTTATGTTGCTGTTAAATTCAGTTATATCCTTACAGATTTTCTGCCCACTGGATGTGTCAATTACTGATAAATGTGTGATGGGGCCTTGTAGCGTTTTGGCAGTTTGATGTAATTATGAATTCCAAAAATAGATATTGGATCATGCTTGTAAACTGGTCTGCTAATCTGGGCATGATTAGGTTATGATTAAGTTGTTAACTGGGCTATGTCAGTAGGGCGTTGACCCCCACCTTTGGTGGGTGTGGTCTCAAGTATAAAAGTCATTTCAAAGAACAGAGTTGGAGCTGTTTTTGAATTGGAGTTCTCATGTTGGAGTTTTGATGCTGGAGCCTGGGGAGGTGAGCAGATGGAGGAGCCTGGTCGTGAGGAAGGAGAGAAGGCCCTGGGATAGGGATGAGCTATTTGCCTGAGAGTTAACAGCTGGCCTTGTGGAGCGAAGCAAAGCCTAGAGAGCCTCATAGTCTACAGCTGAACTTGTGGAGGAAAAGGGGAGCTAAGCCTGGAGAGAAACACAGCCCCGGAAAGAGAGGAACACAAGAAGCCTGAACCTTGGCAAATGTCAGCAGATGTCTTGCTCCAACAAGTAATGAGTAATGGGATTTGGTGAGGGAAGAAACTTACTCTTTATGGCCTGGTAACTGGAATTCTACTCCAAATAAATACCCTTTATAAAGACCAACCATTTTCTGGTATTTTGCATCAGCACCCCTTTGGCTGACTAATACAGGTCTCCAACTTTAAAAGTGGATTTGCCTAATTTTCTTTGCAGTTCTATCGTATTTTACTTCCCTTGCTTTGATGCTCCATGGGGTTAGGAGTATACGTTAAGGATTGTTATTTTTTTCTTGGAGAATTGGCTCTTTTACCATTATGTAATGCTTCTCTTTATCCGTAATAATTCTCCTCTTTCTGAAGTCTGGTTTGAATGAAATTAATATAGCTACTCCAGCTTTCTTATATATATAGTTGACTGAATACCTACCATATTTGTTACTACTTACTATTCATTGATTACACTTATTCTTTGTATGTGTTCCCCTGTTTTCCTTCCATCTGGGTTCTATTCGAGTTTCATATGATTCCATATCCTCTCCTCTTTTCGCATATTAACTGAACATTTTTTCAGTTGTTGCCTTAGAGAGTAAAATATACATTTACAACACTGTTCTCAACCCACTTTCAAAGAAAACTATCCCACCTTATGGGTAGTTTAAATACCTTATATCAGAGTATTCTCGTTTCATCCTGTCCCTTATAACATTTGTGTTGTTTATTTCGCTTATAAACTTTAATCTCCTATTACACTGTTATTGTTATTCCTTTGAACAATTGTCTATTAGATCAATTATGAATAAATGAAATAAAATATTTTATTTTACCTTCTATTATTTCTTCTCTAATGCTTTTCCTTTCTTTATGTAGATCTGTGTTTATTACTTACACAATTTTACTTATCTCTGAAAGACTTCTTTCAACATTTCTTGCCCTGCTGGTAAACTGGCAACAAATTTCTTCATATTTTGTTTCACTGAGAAAGTAATCCCTTTCATTTTCGAAGGATACTTTTACTGGGTACAGAATTCTTGTTTCGTGATTTTTTTCTTTCTTTCAACACTTTAAACATTTCATTCTATTATCTTCTTGCTTGCATGGTTTCTGTAAAAAAGCCTGATATAATTATTATCCTTATTCTTCTAAAGGTGAGGATCCTCCCCACCATCCTCTGGCTTCTTTCAAATTTTCTCTTTGTCTTTGACATTCTGTAGTTTGAATATGATATGTGTGGTGTAGGTTTGTTATGATTTATCCTGCTTGGTATTCTCTGAGATTTTTGAACATCTATTTTGTTGTCTGTCTTTAATTTTGGAGAGTTCCCAGTCATTACTACTTCAAAAATTTCTTCTTTTCTCTGTATCTTCTCCTGGTATTTGTCATACATTTGGTTATTGTCTAACGCTTCCTGGATATGCTCAGAATTTTAATTCTTGTTTTTTTTTTTTCTTTGCATTTTAATTTTGGAAGATTTTTTAAAATTAATTAATTTTTTAAAAAAAGATATTTAGATTACATAAATGTTACACAAAAGACATAGGGATTCCCATATGCTCACTCCTCACACCTCCTACACCCTCCCACATAAACATTCTTCATTAGTGTGGCATATTCATTTCAATTGATAACCACATCCTGGGTCTTTGTCATTAAGCATGGACTATAGTTCCCATTGTAGACCACACTCTCTCCCACAGAACTCTGCATGATATATGATGATATATAATGGCTTCTATCTGTCACTGCAGTGTCACTCAGGACGATGCCCAATTCCCTAGAAAGCTCCCATATTACAACTCTTTTTCCCTCTCCCTGCCCTCAGATCCTCCAGTGGCCACTGGTTCCACATCAATATTGTAATTTCTTCTATTGCAAGAAGCACAATATGTCTATAGTAGAATATCAGTAAGTCTGATTTAGTACATTGCTCTACATCTAATCCTGAGGCTTCTGGAATGATTATGTTCACTCCATCTCCAATTGAGAAGGGGCTTTTATATGATGGGGAAGATTGATGGGGTTATCCCACTTGCAGCTGCAGATACTCTCTGTTCCCTAGGATGACCATTGTCCATCGTCATCACCCTGCCAGTTTTCCTGGGTGATTCCAATGAGCTGTAGAATAGGTTTTGCAACTCTGCCATGGTTCCAGGTCCAGCTGGCACATGGACAGCCCAAAGACTCGAATCTCTGGACCTACACCTACAAACTCCAACACAAAGTACAGGTTTTAATAGAAGGGACAGATGAGCCATGTGCAGGGAAGACATAGTTGAGTCTAACTCTGTAACTCTCATGAGCACAAACTCCAAAGTAGGGCCCACTGAAAGGCACTAAACTCCAGAGATATCCACCATGACTATAAGACCTGGGTGTCACCAGAGCCCTCAGGAGCCCAATTATTTGAGGTAGTATCCATTTGGAAGTCTATGAGATCCTGCTGAGATGTGCATAAGTGTTACCTCTGAGATGACCTGCTGATACACTTTGAGGTCTCTTAGCTATGTAAACTCATTTGTCTTTATATTTTCCCCCTTTTATTTGAGGTCTTTTTCCCATCTGACTCCTCAGGAGGAACTCCTTTGTAGTTCTAGGTGTGATGAATGAATCCTGACCACACCTGTACCCTGGGCTATCCTCACTCTTCAACAGGACTTTATAGCTGGGATCTGCAGGTGTGGGAGGAGATGTGTGGGAGCACGTGATCAGAACCTCCTGGAGGAAAGTACTGAGCAAACCTCGGTGAGTTCTTTTTTGGGCAGAAAGCTGCTCTTTAGGGAAGAAAGAGCCAGCTTGTAGGCTTTCTTACCTGGATTGCAGATGGACAGCAGGCTCCTGTCTGAGGGAGGAATAGCCTTGAAAAAAGGAAGATTTGAAAAGGCCTTGCTTGTTTTCTGGAGGGACCACCATTTGTATAATCTGAGTGCCACCCTTATTTTGGATTCTCTCTCTGGGCAAGGGGAGCAAGAATCCTCCTCTTTCAGAAGTGAGCAGAGGCCCATTCCCAATTCCCTTCCCAGAAAATCCTGTCAGATGGAAATTGTTACCTAGAGCCATCACTCCAGGGTAACCAGACGTTTTTCAACTCTGGGAATCTGGAATACTCATTGGAATAGAGACACATGGTCTGCACTCAGTGGGATGGGATTGTAACCACCTTCCTTTTGTACAAGGATGATAATGGGCAATTTATTGATTTTGACTGTTATATTCTCTCTTTTGTCCATCCCACTCTGATTTTTATAACAGCATGCACAGTCCCCTTCAGAGGGATCCACCATGTCTTTCTAGCGCTATCTTTCAGCTGAAGTGAATCTCATCTAGTCTTTCTGAGTGGGAAATGAGATGTTGTTCTTTCCACAGGGTTGCTTTACCACTGAGGATCTACAGGTACATTTTTTAGACACTAAAATTTTTCAGGTTTTGTGAATATTGGAGACAATACAAATCTTGATTTCTCTTCAAGACATTGACAGAAATACACTGATTGTACACAAATAATGAAAATTGTCTGTCCGTTATGCTATTATAGCATATTCATCATGAACAATATATTGTTTTAGTAAATTAATATTGACAAAAGGACCTGTAAATATTTATCTTTGCCGTCAGTTGTTCTCAGAGATTTCAGGTCTTACTGTATATTAAGCAATTGATGCTGTTATGTGCTGCTGAGTACAAAATTCCTTAGTCCCTTTCAGTGATTAATGGGGCTGGGGATGGATCTTGGGTCCTGTATAATGCTATTTATTTTTTAAATGGTTTGTAGAATCACTAATAAAGAAACTTGAGTCTGGAATGTACTTTGTGGGAAAGGTAATGATAAAATATCATTCTCTTTGATACATTTAAGACTATTAATATTTTATATGTTTTTCTTTTTGGACAAAATTCTTTAAATTGGGTTATTCTTTTAAAGGGTTGTTTCTTTAAATTGGGTTGTTTGTTTTTTATTGTTGAATTTGAAACTGCTTTATACGTTCCAATACATATATCTTTTATTTGTTTCTCTTGTCTTATTTCTCAGTCTAGGACCTACATTTCATGATAAATGTAAGTGGTGGGTGTTGGCGTATTTCTTGACATGTTCCCAGTCATAGATGGAATGCATTTTATCTTTGACCGGTTAAGTGTGATGTTTGCAGCAGGTTTTCCATTGTTTCCCTTTATCAGCTTGATATTCCTGATTTGTTTTTATTACAAAAGGTATTGGATTTTGTTAAATGTTTATTCTGCATGTATTGAAATGAACATATGGTTTTGCTTCTTTTGTGCTCTTTTTATTTAGATATTGCTATTTTTTTAGTGATTATTTTGGGGTTATACCCATGTTATTCCTACAGATGACTGAGGATCTGCTCATTATTTTCAGATTGGATAGTTTTTATTGATCTACCCTTACATATATTTAGTCGATCTTTGGTCATCTCTGAATACTGCTCTTAAGCCAATTCTGTTTTTTTTTTTTTTTTTTTTTTTAATATGAATTACTTTAGTTTTTAGTTCTAATGTCACATTTTTTAAAAAAAGTTTTTCCTTTGATGTTGACATTCCCTTTTTGTTCATTATTATAAGCATATTTTATTTAAATTCTTCACCCCACATATAATAGTGGCTATAAAATCTTTGTGTAATTCAGACATCTGTGCTATTTTGGAGTTCATCTCCATTGATGGGCTCTTGTCTTGCATATGGGTCATGTTTTCTTTATATGGAGAATAACTTCAGCTTGCATCCTTGGTATGGAAAGGATGTGTTGTAGATACTGGATTTTGCATATTTCTCTCAAGAATATTAATTTTTCAGGCAATTAATTTGATTAAACTCAAATTTTATATTCTCCCTAACAGGATTCAGCAGCTGAAATCTCTGTTCATTTCCGGTAGCCTTATCTGGGCTGCTTTGCACTTGTCTTAAACATATGTAGGCCAGATGCGTATTCAGAGTTTATATGCACAACCTGGGATTCCCCGTCTCAGGATTTCTCCTTTACAGGTATTTTCTCATCATCTTCCAGATGCTGTGGTAGCCCCAAGTCATTCTTCTTGTTCTTCAAGCCAATAAGCCTGTGGGGGGTTAAATGAGTTTCACTGTCCCAACCAGTTCCGACTGAGGTTTACCCTCTAGGGGTAAGGCATAAACTGAAACTGAGCCAAAGTTGTTCCTTTCATCCAAGGTTCAGTTTCTTTTTCTTGCAGTTTGTGTTTCTTGCTTTTGTAACTTTCTAGTTCCTTCAAGTCTAATTGATTTTTAAAACTTTGTCCATAGCTTACTGTTGATGTATGGGTAAGGGGTGTTTTTTTGGTTAGAATGTTTGCCTCTATTAGTGGAAGAGGAGCCTTGTTTTTTCCTGTCATGGATCTTCTTATGAATCAAATCATATAGTATGGGCTCCACTGATAAGGCTTCTTCACCAGTGGTTCCAGCTTGAGATTAGCTCTGCTACCTCACTCAGTTTTCTGCAGGACAATCTTCAGGTGTCTCCTGATTTTCTCATGTTCTTCTTTCCTAAACATCAGTTTTCTCTGTGCTTCCTCCCCAAGTGGTGCCTAAACTCAGACTCTAGCACACAGGATGCAATTCAATGTAGATTAAAATAGGACTGCATAGGACTATAACAGCCTTGGATCATGCTACAACTTGTAACTCATGCTGCCTTGGGATGTCTGGAAAGAGAGTATAAGAAATTCATCTGGAAAATGTGAGAGGATGCCAGAGGTCAGGAGGACTGTGATGATGTCCCTGGAACCTCCTATGATGCATTAGATTTGAAGAAAAGAGAAACTAGTGGAGAAAAGTAGACCAGTAGGAAACTTAAAATGTACCCATGCTCATTCTCTCACCACACACAATTTATCTCCGTGGCTGAACAGGTTGGCATATTCCATATTCCTGCTTATGCTGTTCTCAGTTACCAGGGAGCAATAAATCTTGCCCAGGGCCCTGTGTTCCCCTCCAGTGCCTACAGCTTTTACTAGAGAGGCATCTAGTGAAAGATCTCCCTCTTTGGCCCATGCATGGTGTTACAACATTTCCTCTTTGAGAAAACTGTGGTCAAAGTAAGAATTACTATGGCTAAGGTGTGGTGGGAGACAGGAATTAAACACAATTCATTGAGATAAACATCTGAGGAAACTTTAGGATGCCTGCCTTCATGAAACTTAGAGTATCAAATTGTAGAGGGGGTTTGCTGGATTCTCAATGATAATAACACATGATAACAATGATGACAAAGGGAAAATTAGCATCTCTTTGAATATAATCGGTAAAAAAAATTGAGATAAGTAGTATCGTTAATTTTGAAAACCATCACATTCTTAGTTGGTAGAACAAACTTCATTTAATCTCAAGAAAGTGAAACTGACAAAATGACTCAGTTATGCAACAATAG